>VZRW01006579.1:455631-516496 GCA_013398125.1 Aegotheles bennettii
TGTCTGACTTTATCCAGAAGATTGTTTCTATAGCTGTAACATTTTGAAAAGCAGGGAAAAAAAAGTTATTTTTCCAAGCCTGCCTACCCGTATTTTTCATTTTTATATCCTCCTCTGTGATGGACATCATTTCCTGCCCCTCCTTTCTTTTAACCACTGTTGACCAGAAGGAAAAAAAAAAGGGAAAAATAAACCTAAGAATCTGATTGAAACTGGACTTAGAATTGCACAATGATCTTAAATTTTCCCAAGACTTATATTTTGGGAGGGAGCTGTTTTATGAATGGATATAAGGCTGACACATGAAACTCGTGGGATCTGTCTGAGTGCCTTGTCTGGGTCAGCTGTGACATCTGGCTCTTATGAATCTGGCGTATTGTGACTCACTAATACACAAATAGTAATCCTTGATAGTATCCACTTGTGATCTTTTACGGGTGTTGTCACAAACAATGTCAAATGCCAGAGAACGGCCTGAATTCTGACCCACACTGCTGCCCCAGGCTGAGGGGGGGATTTCGGGGGGTTCACCCCACTCTCTTGGTGTCACAGTGGTTCCCCGTGGCACTGCTGAACACGTAGATGGTTGAAGCTCACTGGTCTGTGGATTTACCTTGCTGTTTGAAGCAGGGAGAGTCTGCATTGATGCCCTGCCACCAGTGGAGAGGGTGGTTTGTGGTGCAGCCCCCATCTGATGCTTGTTGTCCTCAAAGCTGTTGATGACAGCAAACTCTTCAACCTCTCAGCCCCCCTCTCCCACCCTATATCTATGTGTGGGCAAGGTGAGCGGCTTGGTCCAAGGCCTCCATCAGCTGCGATGAGATTTGGTATCCAGGGAATCTTGTATGGAGGCCTTGATCTATGGGTGGCATTGGTGCAACAAGGGTCACAGTCACGGTAGGGGAAAGTGTGCAGGTTAACACAACCCTTCTGATGCCTGTGACATTGCCCAGACTGGCTTAAAGAACCTATAAACACAGTGATAAGGCACGTCAGGATAAAATACAGAATTGCAGGAGGGAGTCAGCAAGAGGGGAATTCACCTCATTTAACAGCAGCTTTTTTCCCCTAATGTGCTCCTGAAACTAAGGGATTCATGGATTTGGGGTGGTTCATGAGGGGAAGCAATAGCCTGGCTTGGGTTGCCTGCAACTCCTCTGGCTGGAGTAGGGAGTCTTTAGGATGGGCTAGGTGCTACCCCTAGTCTGACAACTTTGGCAGTCTGACTGTGGAAAGCTCGGTCACTGCCTTTCTGAAGTGCTGCATAATGAATTCATTACTTTAATTTTTACATTTTTCTCCCTTGAAAGGGGCTGCAAATGGGCTAACTACAGAGCAGTGACCATGTTGAAGGAAAGAGGCAGTGTGCTGAGGGACCATGCTGACCCTAGCTCCTTCTGGGTGCCAGGAATATCATGTACAAGCTCAGTATTTAGGCACAGCAAAATGATTCAATCCCTAGTGGCAGAAAAACAGGGATCAGCTTTACCTTTACTTTTACACAGGGATGAATTTAAAAAGGTTGGGGCTCAGGATCAGAAGTCAGGTCCTCTCTTCCTGCATCTATTGTGGGAGTGGGATAAGCACCATAAAGGCTGACATCCTGAATTTTTAAGTTATTTTAGTGTCACTGCTCGTGCTTGCCCATCTGTCACGCCCAACAGTGATCCAAGCTGGTTGAGGATGCAGAATTCTTGCTGGGAACCCTCTCTGAAGCCTGCAGTACCATTCTTTGGTGGCCACAAGTATAATCCCAGATCTCCCAAGGCTCCTCCAGAGGCTGCATTTTTGTTCTCTCCTTGGTGATGGCTTGAACCTGCATCAATACTGAGGTCTGTGGTGAGTTCTGAGCTCCACATAGTGCCTGGAGCCCCTGTATCCTCTCCTTTCCTCACTCCTCGAGTACAGTGCAAGGTAAAGGAGTCAGCTGCATTGCAACAGTGAATATTTTTTCTGTCATTTTTGTTATAGCAAATGAGGATTATTTGAAAATTATAGCTATCTGGGGAAAACTCTGCTCTAAGTAATTTTTGATATGAGGAGGGATCAGCAGTTGTTTTTTTGCCTGCGGCAAGAGTTCACATATTGTCTCTGTAAAGTTTTAGAGTGGATAGAAGGCAGTGATTTATTAGTGGGTTTGTATTATAGCACTACCTAAGATACCTAGTAATAGGGGAAGGCTCCTGCAACTCTACATGTTAATTGTGCTAAGCAGTACCAAACACATAACAAAACGCAGCGCTGAAAAACTGACCTTTCAAATGCAAGACAAGAGTCTTGTGCTTCGAGGGGATGAGTGATAAATTTTGAAACAGGAGAAGAAATGTGTTTCAGAAGCTTTTTTGTTGTTGTTTTGTTTCCTTAAATTTCCCCACACATGAACAAAATCAATCTAGAAGAGCCAAGAAACCTGTAATGGATGAAATGTTTTACACATATGTGATGGAAAACTCTGCTCTGCTAAGTCAAAAAGCAGCTTCTGAAGAACTTAATGTGGCTAGAAAGTCACAGGTGCCTGACCCCTCTGGCCCTGTTACATCACTGCTGCATATGCTTGGACTTCTTTCACCACTTTTTCAAATCTGCCATATGGGGAGATCATATTCTGCTAACCCGAATCTTCCAGAACACTTTGCGGGACCTCGTGCCAGAGAAGATTCCCCACATCTCACCCTTTTATCCTCACACAGGAGCATTAGTGAACTAAACATCTCTCATTTCAACTTCCTCCCAGCCCCACTTTTTTGGCTCATGGATTATATCTCTTTTCAGCAGCTGTTTTTCAGCTGACATTTAAACTAAGCTCACATCCTTAAGGTTGATTTCTAATGTTTCCTTGGGAAAAAAAAAAAGAAAAGAACACGCACACACACTTACAGCCTTACCCTATAAACTCTCTGCTGAACCCAAATAACACTGAGCACGCAGTAATACCTGCTCTTGGAGACTGCTGGCATCCCAAGCTCTCATTTACGGTGGGTAACAAACCGTTCACCAGAGAAATACCAAGCTCAAGGGACCAATAACGGGCTATACATAAGGCTTTTGCACCTCTAAGATGCTGGTTCAAATCCAGCTCAGGTCTGTAGTGACTGTAAAAGTTTATTACCATCTGATAGCTGTTTGGTGGTCCTCGACCAGTGAACAGGTGTCCGGCTCATAAAAGGGAGCAGGGGAAGAGCGCTGTGGTTAACGCACTGGGCTGAAGCACCATATTTCTTGGTTCCCTTCCCAGGTCTGCCACAGATTGTATAGCCATAGGCAAGTCCTCTGTAAATGGTGATAATATCCATGCTCCTCGTGGGAGTGTTGTGAGGATATGTTCATTAATATCGCCGAGATGCTCGAATGCGTTGGGAACGAGGAGCTGGGTAGAACTAGAAAAGCAGCTATTGTGTGTTGGCAACGCCAGGCAGAGGCCGTGAGATGGATGGGTGTAATAAATGGTCTGCAAATGAGCTGTATGCTCATAAATGACCTGTACACTCTCAGCGCCTGGAAGCAACATCTCTAAATGGGAGATGAATTACTACCCCTGTGTGACTTGTCCTGCGGATAAACAAATAGGAAACGGATGGTAGAGGTCATGTGCATTCTTTTTTTTAAAAGGAGGTACAAATACTCTGAGTTCCCTGGCCAGCTATAAGGCAGAATATATCAGCCTCCAACCCTGTCATTTTGGTGTACCTCTGCAAATGATAACACAGGCTGCTGCTTGGTCCTCTGTAAGGAGGAAGCTTCCATGTTATGGACCACAGGGCATCTTACCCCAGGTGCTGCCTGGAGAAGGTCCATGTTTTGAAGATTAAACCTTATTAGTCACATCAGCTTTGTGTAAGGAGAAGCAGGATGGGACTGACCTTTAGGACCTACCCGAGTCACATTCCTTCTGCTTCCCTCAGGGTGGAGAGAGGGGACAGGGACCACAATTTGCAGAGCAGCGTGGTGTCCCTGCTCTTTCTCTAGCTGTGAGAGCAGGAAGCAGTAGAAGCTGGTACTACCTCTCCCTTTGCAAACTGGTGCTTACCCCTGTGCGTTCAGGCCCCAGAATACAAACAAGCTGGTAACGAGGAGTAAGGAGGGAGGAGGTTCCTGCTGCCAGGAGTGCTTAGTAGTGGAAGAGTTACACTCCGCAGAGGATGGGCTATTGGGGATGCCCTTACAGCTCTTGGGGACTTTTTTGAAGAGTGAAGTATCTTTGTTAGGGCTTTGTTAGCCCATCCCTTCTAACTTCTGGGCACCAGTCTGTTTGTGCTGATAGTCCTGTTGAAGTTAATGGAGTGATCTGCGTGAGTAGAATGTAGGAATGTGTTTACAGAATCAGGCTCTGAGGTCATTCTGCCTCCTCTTACAGTGGTTTTGAAGCTTTTTCTTATCTTGTTTTATCTTAAGCATTTTGCTTAAGGTACATCAAATGCTTGGGAGGGATTTTTTTTTTATTATTATTATTATTTTTGTGGTAACAGAAGCAGAAGAGCAAATGTTGTGGTTTGACATTTGAGAGAAAAGGAGCTAATTATTGTTACCTGAATTAGCTTTGGTCAGAGATGAACTTAAAAAGTGGAGCCACAGGGAGAAGAGTTTCCTTTACATTAGTGAGCAGTTACCAAAGTTGTTCCATTGATTCACCGGGACGGCTCCGGTGAGTGCCAGCCCATCTGTGTGAGCAAGCCCAATGCAACCTGATCCTTCAAACTGAAAATCCTCCTGCTCTGCCTGCGTTTCAGACAGGCGTGCTGAATTACTTCTGTGCTCTTCCAAACTTCTCGGAGTCCTTGCTTCACAGTATTTGCAAAACCTCGAACTGGCACGACTACACCTCTGTGAATAGCACATTTTCCAGTGCACTGGAGGTCTTGACACCTTGATGTCTTAAATGAAACGAATTGGGGAAAATAAGACACGAAATGGAATATTAATTATTTTTCTGCTACAAAAATTGCTTTTCATTATGTTAGGAGAAAATTGATTTTTCAGTTAAAAAAAGGCAACTTTGATTTTATAACTGTCAGGAAAATATTGAAACAAATCTTCAGCCTCTAAGAACTTAAAATTTTTTCTTTAAATGTTTATGAAAACATTTTAATTAGTGAAACATTTTAATATGGGCAAATCTGACTTTTTCTTGGAAAAAGATTTTGTCAGAAGAGAATTGCCTAGCTCTGACTCTGAATGCAGTCCTTCTCTTTCGGCAACACTAAGTTGCTTTAGGTTGGGGAGTATATTCTGCATTGGAAACTCAGTGCACAGATTCACACTTACTGATTAATAGCAAAGCAAAAAGGAAACTGCTGATAGGTTCCTAAAAGAAGCAATCATAGATTAAACCAGATCGTGATTCAGAGACTCCCTCTTGATCTTTTGGCAAAATGTTGGACCCGAATGCTTCACGCTCTTGAGAATATGAGCTCACTATTCTTATTTGAATTTTGTGCCAGCTTAACAATGCTTAGTGTCACTTGCATGAATAAGTAAAATTACTATATGTCATCTTGGATTTCCTTAAGCTGTTAAAATTAATCATGGCATTAAGTGTTTTCAGGACTTGAACTTTTAATATTATTTCCAGTCATCATAGCACTTTGGGGGAGGGAGGGAAGGAGTGAGAGAGAGAACTGAAAAATCATATGTTGAAAATTTTATTATTCGAAGGGAAAGTATCGGGTAAAACCGTTGCTAGGAAAGACCTGGTGGAAAAATGTGTTGAGATGTGGGTAAACGCTGCCAATCTCCAGTTCCAAACTCTGGTTCTGTGCTGTGTAGCCTTGGCCTGGCCCTACAAAAATCTCTGAGATTACACCAGTCTTGTGCTGCATTTCTGGAACAGAGATCTGCCCTTTCACTGTTCATAACCAAATGTTTCCTTTACCATAATTTTTGTCCCTTTCTGAACTTTGCCGTGTTACAAGATTTGGATTGGGTCATGACAGTCAGGAGCTAAGTGCATATTTCCTGCAAAGTTTGAGGTGCTTTGGAAGTAGGATTTTCATTCAACCTCTTCTCTAAATACAAATTTAATGTACCTAAGGGACTGAGAATTCTCCTACCCTTCTCCAAAAACGTGATAAAATGTTGGTAGAGGGTGGAAGTGATGGAGCAGAAGAAGGAAAAAAAAAGAAAAGCACATTTATTCCTGATGGTTATGGCCTTCACACAGAATTATACTTTAGGGGTTTCACTGATATTGTGCTCTTGTTCCTGATCTGTGTTATTTTTTGGAATACTTACGTTTATTACCCATTTACTTCTTATATAATAAAGACTATGAAGTCCCAGAGCAGTATCCTGTAGCCATGACAGTTATGGCTTTGCAGAGTCCCATCCTTTTCTCTTGTTCTCAGCTTTGGTCAACAAGCCTCATCCATTGCCCCAACAGTGACCTCGATGCAGCGCCAGCTAGGAGAGAGCCAATACCACTGGCCTACAATAGCATTATTTATTTTGCTCTATAAGTTAATGACTTTCCTGGTTCTCTCTTCCAAAATATTGAGTATGTTCTACGCCAAATATATAGGAAATAAATGAAAGCCAGAAAGCCATCCAAAAGCCATTACTAGACATAACAAAAATAATATTGGCTCTCCAACTGGCTGGGGTAATGCGGGAAATAGATCTATTTACAAAGCCGTTTCCATTTATTTTTTCATTCAAATGTAGGGGGATAGAAAGTATGCAGTCATTCTGGCTTATCTTGTCCACTGGCTAATTATGAACTGTTGAAAGCTGTTTGTTCATAAAGGTAGACTGATTCTGCTCCCAACCTCCCCCACCATGGTAAATATACTAGTGGAAATCATCGACATGTGTAACGGTCATATAATACGTTTGTTGTGGGACTGACTTAAAACTTTCATGACCGAGTAGCAAGGTTGCCAGTTCTCCCAATTTTTTTCAGTGCTAATTTTTGGACTCATGGGATAATAGGAAACTTATGAAAAATAGAACAATATCTCACTTGTAAAGGAAAGAAATGCTTGGAAACCTAAAAATCATTAAAAAGGCAAAAGGTGAAAACTGTCAACTCTCAGTTATTGATGGAGATTAGCTAGGTTTTTCTGTGTGTGCAGAGTCCAGCAAGGTTGATTGCTTCTCACATGTAGCAATGCTATTTTCAGGAATAGAAAAAAATTCAAAAGTACTGTAGTATTTTTTATAGCTTTTTTTTTTCAGTTACAATGTGGCGCTTGCATTAATAAACAGGACTGGAACAAGGGGGTGGTGTCAGGAGGCTTGGTGCTCGCCTGTCTGCATGCCTGCCCTGGGACCACAATCTTAGTTGTAAAGCCACTGGGATATATCTGCATCGTGCTCCCCTGTGACTTGAAATATGGAGGAAGGTGCTAGCAAGGGTCCACGTGTCTGTGGTCCTGCCATGCTCAGCTTGCATGTTAGGCAAGGAGATTCCAAGCCAGGTGAAGCCAATGTGGATGGACCTGACTTGATTTATGGAAGACCTTGAAGTGTCTCTACACCATCCTCCATCATATTTCCCATGTCAAGAAGCTTTTCCTCTTAGCCAGGTTACCCTTGATCACTACTGACCAAAATAAGAATTTCCCATGAAAATATGTAATAGCAGCAGGGTTATACTAGAAAGTTTTCTTGATTTTGATGCATGAGTTCGACATTAGCACTCCTCTTATTCTCAGTTTTGATGAGTTAAAGCATAAAATCAACAAGAAATTTGTGCATAATAATGTTTAATATTACTCTGTTGGCATTGTGCACATTAGTTCATTAAGGCTCTCATTGACTGGTTGACATTTAATTCTATAAGACATAGGAAAATACAGAGTGAAAAACTGAGATAGACTGTGTGATATTGGGTACAATGAATGTGTGAGAATTAGAATACAGGAGCTATTTATTATTCTTTTTTGGTCAGTTGGGTTTTTTTTTGTCTGCAGTGATTCAGTGACTTAATACAGACCACAAGAATGCCTTTCCAATTTGCCAAAGATCTGGGATAAATCCTCTGATTTGAGCAGGAATATTAGGCTTGACAGAGAAATTTCTGAAGATGGTTTTAAGTTCAGTTACACAGAAAATCAGACCGGTTGCTTCTGATCTGAAAATACAAAAACTTTCAAGAAATTGTCAAATGAATATTTTCTTAGAAAAGAAGAAAAAATAATCTGATTAAAGGAATATTGCTGGCTGGATATGTTTAGAGATAGTTGCAATATATTCGTAAAATCAGGTCTTGCACAAAACAAAATGCCAGTATACTCGGTGCAAATAACTTAAGTTTTTAATATGGCCTCATTTGGAGAACCCTGAATTTCTTCTGGCAAAAAGGGTTCTAAGACAGAGGTACTTCCAGGATTCAGAAGCTGTAAATTGAGGTTAATGTATTTCTCCTTTTATGAAGTTCTTTGAGGGGAAGTACTCCTACTAGACAGCCGGTGGTGCAGATAAGTACTGGAGTAGTGGGGAGGTGACCCACACCTGGTGCTCCTGTCCTGCTCCTAGGGAACCACGTAGCCATCCTGTATCCCCATTGCCTTTGCTTTTACTTTATTAGTTTCATCTGGAAACTCTTCCAGCCCAGGTCTGCCTTCCTGTGCATAATCTGAAGGGTCTAATCTCAGCTGAGCCTTGTAGGTGCTAATACTTCAGCTATTCTGAGGTTTTTGAGGGCAGACAGGCCTATTAGATGGTCTAATCTGAAAGTATATTCACACTGGCCATAGAATTTTGGAATGTCTTCAGGAAATAAACTCTTGGATGAAGAGCAGCTGGCTCAAGCTGAATGTAGGCAAGACCAAAGCAATGCTAGTCAGAAAGGGGGAATGCTTTGAAGAGTGGGCCAAGGCACTGTCTCCACCTTCCATTCATTGAAGACATATGGCCTCCATTTATCAAAGTTGTGCAAACCCTCTGGGTCCTGCCTGGCTTCGATGGCCAGGTAGCATTGCTTTCTAAAGATTTCACAGCTAGCTGAGAAATGTCCATTCCTTACTCCCAGGCAGTGGTAACTTGAGAGCAGGAGTATACATCTCTGGGTTCTTGGAACACATTTGATCTGAATGTGTTTTATCTGACTGTAAAAATGATGCTTACATTGAGGATCAGGTTAATGCAGCTACCCAGTGGTGCATTAAATGTCTATAGATTTTGCTGCCTTCTTTTCCTATGGTGTATGCTGTCCTGGACATAGCAATTCAAGTCCTCTCCTAATGCTTGGTGAGCTTCTGATGTCACTTTCAGTACTGAGAGTGGTTAGTGAATCAACACCAGCTAATGAAATCCAAATTTTGATGTATGAAGCATCATGACAATAGTACTTCTACTGATTGAAGCAGAACACATCTCCCAGAAGAAAGTATGTGAGAACCGGATACAAGACTTTCTTAATCAGAGACTGTGGAATCGTCTTGCAGACAAGATCAGACAAACTTTGAGCCTGACTGATCTTCAGGAAAGAGGCTGTCTTTTTTTTCCATCTGTCATGCTCATGGTTCAAACAGCTTTTTCTTCTTTAACATTTAACAGGGCTTCATTTGGTATTTATTCTGCACTGTTTTTTTGCAATTTTACATAAAATTTTAAACCAAAAATTATCTTGAATTGAAACACATTAAAAAATCAGACAGGAAGTTCCTACTACTTTAATACTTTCAATTCTCAAATAATAGAAATATTAACAACAAGAAATTATCAAACCATGTTTGATATTAAAATCTTTTGAGTATTTGTATTTTTTCAATGTAGGGGGGAAATGTCCCTTGTGAAATAGAATGGTAATTTGAAATGCTTTTGTGTGGGGTGCTGAATAGGCAGAAAGAAGGGATAAGATTTGGGATTATGTCTTCCTCTAAATCATAGAATAATATAGGTTGGAAAAGACTTAGATCATTGAGTCGAACCGCAAACCTAACGCTGCCAAGTCGATAGACATAGACTAAACCATGTCCTTAAGCGCCACGTCTACACGTCTATTTAAATACCTCCAGGGATGGTGACTCAACCACTTCCCTGGGCAGCCTGTGCCAGTAGTTGATAACCCTTTCAGTGAGGAAATATTTCCTAATATCCAATCTAAACCTCCCATGGTGCAACATGAGGCCATTTCCCCTCATCCTATCACTTGTAACTTGGCAGAAGAGACCAACACCATGCCTTTCTTTGGACATGCTCCAGCACCTCGATGTCCTTCTTGTAGTGAGGGGCCCAAAGCAAAGTGTTCCGAGGGGCAGCCTCACCAGTGCCAAGGACAGGGGGACAATCCCTTCCCTAGTCCTGCTGACCACACTATTTCTGATACAAGCCAGAATGCTGTTGGCCTTCTTGGCCACCTGGGCACACTGCTGGCTCATACTCAGCCGGCTGTCAATCAGCACCCCCAGGTCCTTTCCCATCGGGCAGTTTCCAGCCACTCTCCCCCAAGCCTGGAGCGTTGCATGGGGCTGTTGTGACCCAAGTGCAGGACCCGGCACTTGGCCCTGTTGAACCTCATGCAAGTGGCCTCAGCCCATTGATCCAGCCTGTCCAGGCCCCTCTGCAGAGCCTTTCTACCCTCGAGCAGATCAACACTCCCACCCAACTTGGTGTCATCTGCAAATTTACTGAGAGTGCATTTGATCCCCTCATCCAATCATTGTTAAAGATAAACTGAACCCAATTCTGAGCCCTGGAAAACACCACTTGTGACTGGCCACCAACTGGATTTAACTCCATTCACCACAACTCTTTGGGCCCAGCCATCCAGCCAGTTTTTCACCCAGGGAAGTGTACACCCATCCAAGCCATGAGCAGCCAGTTTCTCCAGGAGAATGCTGTGGGAAACGGTGTCCAAGGCTTTAGTAAAGTCCAGGTAGACAACAGCCTTTCCCTCATCCACTAAGCAGGTCGCCTTGTCATAGAAGGTGGTGAGGTTTGTCAAGCAGGACCTGCCTTTCATGAACCCATGCTGACTGGGCCTGATCACCTGGTTGTCCTGTACATGCTGTGTGATGGCACTCGAGGTGATCTGCTCCATAACCTTCCCCAGCACCAGGTCAGACTGACAGGCCCATAGTTCCCCGGATCCTCCTTCTGGCTCTTGTAGATGGACATCACACTGGCTAACCTCCAGCCAACTGGGACCTCCCTGGTTGGCCAGGACTGCTGATAAATGACTGGGAGGGGCTTGGTAAGCACTTCCTCCAGCTCCCTCAGTACCCTTGGGTGGGTCCCATCTGGGCCCATAGATCTGTGTGCGTCTAAGGGGTGCAGCAGGTCACTGACCATTTCCCCTTGGATTATGTGGGCTCCATTCTGCTCCCTGTCTTCCAGCTCAGGGGTCTGGGTACCCAGTGAACAACTGGTCCCACTACTAAAGACTGAGGCAAAGGCGGCATTAAGCACCTCAGCCTTTTCCTCATCCTTTGTCACTGTGTTGCCCCCCACATACAATAAAGGATAGAGATTCTCCTTAGCCCTCCTTTTCTTGCAAATGTATTTATAGGAACTTTTTAAATTGTTTTCTAGGATAGTAGCCAGATTAATTACTAGCTGGGCTTTGGCTCCTCTAGTTTTCTCCCTGCATAGCCTAGCAACATCTTTGTAGTCCTTCTGAGTGGCCTGCACATTTTTCGAAAGATCATAAACTAAGTGAAGGGGAATCTCTTTTTCTTCAATTTTAGGCATATGTGATGAATTTAAATGAATTGCATTGTATTATATTAAAAGAGAGAATGTGATATGTCATAATCAAGATTGTCCAGATTGGATTAGAGATTTATGAAATTTTTTCACATGCACATTTTTTTCTGTGGGCTGTAATCATCCCTCACCTATTCTGCTTTTTACTCAGACATTTCTTCAAGGGCCTGTTATGAGAAATCTGGAGTAAGCTGAGTGTAATAAGACAGGATTTAGGCTTCTTCTGGTATCTCCAGCATGTCAGGTAGAAAGCTGAAAGCGTTAATTTTAAAATACGGATCTTGATTGCCAAAGCTAATTGGAGACTTGGCATCTGTGAGGGGTTTCAGATTTTAAAGCACGTTGATTGTCCTCAAGCTAAATTGCTCCGAACCAAATATAAGACAGAGGCAAGCCCTCCTTCTTTCCTAATTTCCTGGATAAATACCAAGGTATTATGGCCTTGCTGTATCCTGCTTCCAAAGCTACCTTTACTTGATGAGAGAAGACTGTGCCGGTGTTGGAGGACATGGCCAGATTAGACCTGAACAATAGCAATGCTTTGCCCCAACAGAGTCTCACAGGGGCAAAAGATACAAGGACATACAGAAATTAGCCTTAGTTGTGTGAAATCCTAAATTTCTTCCTCACAAAGACAGGAATAAGGATTTTATTTTCTAATTAATTAGCTTATTAGTTGTTCAGCTATGACAACAACATTGTAAAGGCGTAACAGCAGTGTATAAAAGTCAGCTTTCTTTTTCTGCAACAGCTGTTAACTTTGGGCAATTTCTTCAAAGATGCCAAGAGTATGGAGGAAAGCTCTGAATGGAGAAGAGCAATCTTTCTTCTTTCTACGCTAGGAAGCTCTTGAGCTGTGAAAAGCAGTTCTTTCTTTGAAGTGTGAAAAGAAATGCATCCTTAAAAGAACAAAATTAAGACTATGTACAAAAAATTTGATCTTTGATCTGTTTGGTTTTCTTTTCCTTTGGGTTTGAGGACGTGGAAAGCCGCCTGTCCTCTGGGTGAAGGGTCAGCAGGGGGTGCCCTGCTACTTCAGGACATATGTGAAGATTTCCTGCCCTAGAGAGAGACGGAAGGGCTTGGTACCTATGGTGAGGCACCACCCTCAGTGACTTGTACTTGTGGGAGAGAATTAATCACCACAGGCTGTGTCCTTAGCTCTTTACTGAGGTTTTGTTCAATCTTTCTCTGTCTAAGCAAGGTCCAAGTAAGAAAGTGAGTCAGGGCTGGGTGCCCTGTTTCTCGTATCTGAGTAATCCCAGTATGATCGCTCAGTTAGAGAGGAGGTGGTGTTTTGAAAGAGGTATCTGAGAAATGAAACTATGGATAGGACCAGATTACTAGCTTTGTCTCCATCATCAAGGACAGGTCCCCCAGCAACAGGAGAGGATATTTGTGTTACCAAAGGAGGACAGTCTTTGTAACTGCATTCCAATGAGACAGAGCTCCACATGGGAGGTGTCTGCAACAGTGTTGGGAACATATTGCTCTTCAGGTGAGGAAATCTTCTCTCCTGGTTGGACATAAAGATAGAAATAACCAACAGGGACTGTCCATTACTCAGGATATAAAGACTTCATCAACATAGCACCATAGCACAGAAAATAGCCATACAATAACCAGAAAGTAGCACAGAACATAGCCATATACAGTTAGGAAATAATTTATCTTGATTTACAGATGACCAGAGTAGGGAGCTAGGACTTTACTCTGCTTTTCCATGGTCTCCCACAATCCTTGGGCAAGTCCTTCATTTAAGACTCAGTTTCCTAAAAGCGCCTCTGACTAACATGAGACGCTTGTTAGGGGATGACCCTGAGAGTGATTTAGTGATGATCCATCCATTGGTGCCTTCCCCTGGCTCACTGTGTCTTCTGAAGACCATGAGAGGTTATGTGGTCTATGCCACGTGGTATAGATCTGGCTCTGTGTATGTGGGCTGCAGATAGCACAGTCACTCAGGTGATGGAGAAAACGGGCACGTGAAGGGTTTTTCAGGTTAATTTGAGTTTCTGGAGTGGTGTGGAGGCATTGAAAGCCAGAAAAAGCTGTAGCATGCTAATCCAGCGTCATTGGAGTCAATGTGGTACTCTTACTTTCAGCTTTAGGCATCTGGGGGTGCACCTGCAAGTTGCAGGTTCTGACATTATTTTGGTCTGAAGTAACTGGGCAGGAAGATTGGATGTGCAAGCAAGGAACAAAGAAAGGAACTTACTATTGCCATGCAAATCTTGAAGGCCTCCAGGATTTGGCTCATGATGACTCAGCTGCTATATGAAGGGATTAATAAGTTTCTGTTCTTCCTGAAATAGTTAGAAACACAAGTTGGCAATTGACAAAATAAACTGTTACTAGCTCTCTTAAGAAACACTTGCAGGGAAACTTTACTATAATGAAAAATCCATATTTTGGAACATAAAGGTGCTTCCTCATTAATTTTTGTTATAGTCATTGTTGTTACGGATTGGTACATTGTGACTCTCAAGTAGTCCTTGATCTATTCCAAAGTTGAAAAGCAGGAAGGAAAAGCCCATTAAACATATTGGCCCTTTAAATGAAAAAAAAGGGTGCGTATGGTGCAGCTGAGGTCAGGAAGTAGTTGATCATAGCAGGAGTCTGGACCTATGCCCTGCTATGTCTGAAACAAGGCTGGTTAGAGAGAGGGAGAGGATGTTGTTACCTCTGGACTGGAGTAATTGACACCTGAACCATATAAGAGGATTTTAATTCTATTTCAGGGAAGACTATTAGAAAAATAACATCTTCACAGGAGAAAAACTCAGTGAATTCCTGCGCCAAACAGAGCAGTAAAATTTCACTCTGAGAATGGAGAGACAGTTTTGTGGAACTATGAATCTTTGTACAGTGCAATAACACCATTTGGTATGTTCGTCAGCTTGATACATGAAACATATTAAGGGAAAGAGGAAAAAGCTCAGCAAACTTAACTAATTTCCATTTCCAAGAGACGGGGCAGCCCATGGCCTGGCAGGGTGCCACCGTATGACACAGGGCTTTGTGGGAATCGCGTTGCGACGGTGAACAACTTGAAACAGTGCTGAGCTGTCAGATAAGTCACAGTTGGTGAATGTTAACTTCTATTTGCTATGTTTTGACGACAGACACCATACCCACGTACCAGACAGGGCAGGGTTAGACTGCGGGGGTGAAGAAGGGAGGAAGGCAGACCAGAGGAAGGAAGATATCCTTTGTAAATAAATAGAAAAGTCAGTCTTCCCCGTTTACTTGGGCTGCATTGCTCATGACCCTGTTAGACCAGCAGCCAGTGGGACGAGTCAGTGAAAGACCACTTCTGTCCTCCAAATTGCCATAGGATGCCAGTTGTGTTAAATGAGACTTACCTTTTAATATATTTATTAACAAAACTTTGAGTCACAGTCAACCCCATGGCCCAATCCCGTTACGTCTTCTTTGCAGATACTATGTGTATTTTTAGCTCTGTATACTACAACAATTGCCTGTTACTATTTTACTGTAGTTAATGTTTATATTACAGTGGTGCACAGTGTTTTCAGTCAGAAAACACTCTTTTGTGATTAGTATATGTAATAACAAACAGCAACTTGTGGAATTATAGGGTTCCACTTATATTTAGATGCACCAGAAATGCTGTGGTGGTTACCATGATATAAATAAAACAAGTATTTGCAGGCTTTACACATTTTAATCAGTACAGCTTGTCAGAGTAATTTTGTCTACATTTCCAATGGAAAATACTAATTGTTTTTGAAAATTATGCCCTTCCCAATCTCTAAGCACATAAAAGACAGGAGTTTTTAAAATGGTTGAAGAGATGACTAAAAATAAATTATTAAAGATGTATTTGCAGTTATATATAAACATTTCTAGGAAAATGTCTTTTCCTACTTTCACTTTTGTGACTGGCTGTGCTAACAAAAATAGAGGAAAAAGAACAAGTCAGCTCCTCTGTTTATTTTATTTTTGGAGGTTTTACCTAACAAGACTTGTATTCCAAATAGGTGCATAATTAAAGCAACACAGGAGTATTTTATAGATTCACTGTTATAGAAGTAAGGGAGAAAGAAAGCTTATTTCTAGGCATTGGCTGGCGTAGTCTATTACAAGCAGTAGCATACTGTAAGCTCTCTGATGCTGTTCCAAAAGGTCCTAATACACCGTGTCAGGAACAATGGATACAATTGGGCCAACTGTATTACAGCTTCTTTCTCATGCCTCTGGCAAGTAAAAGGATTTCCTAGGACTTGAATCTGGTTCTGAGCCACTGCTCCTTCAGCCAACTGTCTAAGCGGCTTCTGAATGAGTTGAAGGCACCTGGCTTTAGCATTCAGTGGGACACAGAGCAGTGTCCCCTGCAACTCTGCCAGGCAGAGGTGACCTGTCACGCTTGTATCAGGGGATCTTCCTGCATTTTCTGCAAGTTGGGTAGCCTCATATTTTCTAGCTCTACTCCGTAACGTACTTTGAGCAGTTCAGCAAGATTGGGTGATTTGTTAGCGATCAAAGAGCTTATCACCCTCCCCACCACAGATAACTGTGTCTGCCTGACCATTCCAATGAGCAAGCTATGGAAGTGTTTTCACTTCAGGGCTTGTGTTTAATTATGCGTGTGAAAGCTAGCCAATATGTATGAACTTGTTACACAGCATGTGTTTATTTAGCCTTGCTCATTCACACTGAGTTGATAGTGGCTGGTGCAACCTATGGGGGAAGCACACTGTGTTTCAGGCTCTTGAGCAGAATTAAGTGCTTCACATCCAACAGCAGCACACTTTTGCTTGCTCCCATTGGTATCTTCAGTCTTGTGCAGTTAGGTGAGCTTTGTGTCTAAGTGCACGTTAAAGTATTTGAGCTATCAGAAGCAGCAAGTAGCCTTTCCCTCCTCATCTGGCCAGGGTGCTGCCTTTCTTCTCTTCCCAAGGGCAGTCAAAAATATCTCTTTGCACATCTCTCTTTTACCCAGCCAACCAGACAAAGATGGGAGCAACAAGACTTCCTTTTCTTCCCTCTCACCATGTATTCTGGTGGTAGATGTGTATCGTTACAGTGGTGCTGACAAGCTCCTGTGGAGTGCTTGTTCCAGTAGTCAATTCTCCGTTGATATATGCGGGGCAGTTCACATCATTCAGCACCTCTATTTCAGCCCATCTGCAGATTTAGTCTGGCTTGTTACATTGGTTACATCTCCTTAATCAGCATAGGCTTGATGCCCAGGTGTTTTAGTGTATTTTTGTTTACTTTTTGTCACTTATTCTTTGGATTTGTTTTAATAGAAGTTGAATGGCTAATGTCTTCATATGGTGTTGGGTATGGCAGCCGTAGGCACAGGTTTGGGATTCTTTCCTTTCACCCTTATTATACATATAATTTGATACAGTAATTGCCTGCAGTCCATGGTTTCATTTCAGAGTGGAGTTTACAGTACAGATTCACAATCAAAGCCTGACTTTGAAGTATCAGAGGGTGTTGAGATGGCATGGTGCTTTCTAGATGCATCAAATGTGCTCAATTTACCACCATTCTGCCTGCCACACTTATGCCAGTTTAGAGATCACCCTGCTAATGAATGAGCTGCTTGGACATGGTCTATAGCCTCTTGAGCAATTATTTTAGCCTCTGCCATTGCACTCTCAATTTGGCTAGAAATAACTGGCTTTCTGTAAAGTTAGTTCTGGTTCAAGCAGTAATTGCTCACATACCATGGTATGGCTCTTCCCTCCACAAGCTCCACTGACACATCCCTAGGCTAGTATGTATTAAATTCTGTAAGTTAGCATCGTTAGTATTGGGTTCCTCCATTTTCTGAATATGATGGAGTATGTTAAGGAGGAGTTTTTTGTATTCAGTTGCAGTAACTAGCTGAAAGCAACAGCAGAAGTCAAAAGCATAAGTATTCAAAAGCCAGACTCCAGTGAGCATTAGTACAGAGACTGGCTTCCCAATACTTGAGTGTTTGTGCTCTTTAGTAGCAAGACTGTATTTCTGGGATATAGATACACTTTTTAGATAATCATTGTTTTTAATACTGTGTTTAGAGTCCTGAAAAGGATCAGAATCCTGTAGTGCTAGGGGCAGTAGAAACGCACGTGAGACCCTGTATCAAAAAAAGGCATCAAAAAAAGCCTGGTTGATTAAATAAGTTATTGAAAAAAGATGAAGTAACAAAAGCTGCATGAGTTTTTAACACTGACTAGCCACAGGCACAATTTATAGGAGTCAGATGGGGTAATTTCTGTAGTCCCGCCATTCTCAGCTCACTCAGAGGAAGAACAATGAAACAAGAGTTATGTGGGAAAGGCAACATGTATGTTTGATGTCCAAGACTAGGACCACATTGCAGGCTGCTTTATTCTAAGACCTTCTAACTAACAGCTAAGGTTTTATCCCAGAATGCCAAATAAGTTGTGGTGTCAGCTAAAAAACGTCGAAAGTAACACTTCACCTAACATGGGTGGGAGGAAACTGGGGACCTTCTGGGAGGGCTGACTAGAAACAGTGTGCCATGTAACAAGGACTTTGGAAAAAGTATAGTACTGAGTCTCAAATAGTTGATATATTTCAAAAAGGTATCCAGAAATCTGGGTGGTTATCTGAGCTAAAGTGAACCTTTTAAGGTTAACCCATCATTAATAAGTTCATTCCCAGGATTAATGGCCATGCAGTACAGTATGTGCGTGTTTAGTGAAGCCACAAATAAATTATGAAGGTTAATAAGTGTTTCTCTGAATAAGGAGAATTATTCCTCAGGGAGCCACAAAATATGCTATTAAGACCTTAACAAAATAGGCGGCCTCTACCATTTTGAGATTGTGGCTTGTTTTGTTAAATAAGGCAGTAATTGTTTTTGTTTTAATAGTGTGACTAGCCAGGTATTCCTGCTTGAGCACTTTCTCTGTTTCTCAGGGTGACAAGGTCATATCCAGCCCTTTAAAATTTGATTTGGAAAAAGGAACCAAGGGGGGGGGGGGGNTATGTGTGGAGTTATGGGTCTGTGGGAACACTCACTAACTAGATCCTGCGTGCCCGAGTCAGCAACAGTCTTCACCAGGTTACCAGGCTTCTCTCCACTTCAGATACACAACTGCACAAATGAATTAATGCTGTGGATTTTCCGTTCAAATAGATAGGGATGACCTTTGCACAGCCACTAGCTAGGATGCTACTGCAGGAGCTCTTATTTGAAATACCTAAGATGGTACTGCAACACAACAGCCTTTGAGCATCACATCCACGTTGTACGAATTGATGGATGGTATCATCTCAGAGGACAGCACTGTATTTGATTAGCCCTGTGACACAGGGAGGAAGACAGATCAGAGAGAAACACATGTAAGGACAACAGAAATAAGTAGGTACTGAGAGTGACAAGGAAATAAGAAAAACAAGAAATGATCAAAAACTACATTTGTGGTTATTTTGGTGCTTCTGGGAGAACTTTGGGATCAATCTTCAGAATATACATATCTGATATATCAGAATATATCTTCAGCAGAGATAAACTGGCTATGCCAGTTTGAGTTCTGGGCCCTCACAGTAAGCTTCAGAGTTTCGCTGGTTGCAACTGGAAATGTTTTCTTGAAGGACACATAGGGTGTTTTCCAGCAGACTCCTCTAAAGCAATGGAAATTAAATGACCACTGATTTTCAAAGATCCACAAATCAACATCGCTGTAAATAATACTCTCTCTTTCTGCACTACAGCTGCATAGTTAAGAGGAACTTTGCAGAGCTTCTGTTGTCCACTCTCACATGGCATGAATCTTTTATCACTCCACAGTTTCTTAGAACATGACAGAAGAAACCCAACCCACCAATCTTTGGTTAGTGTAATGAATTTCAGACGAGCTGGTCCAAAAATGGACCCTGTGATCAGCATGTAAAAGTCAGTGCTTTCCAGGGGTGATGACATTTTGTTATCATGTTTCCATAAGGTTAAAAGAGGAAATAAACGTTCCATCTCAGATACCACTGTGTGATAACTGTTGGCATACATTCACCAGTGTAAGTAGTTCCTGATGTCAGATAATCTGGTCCTGAAACTAGGTGAAAGGAGGTGGCTTTAGCTGTATTTTGCTGTAAATCTCTGGTTCTGAAGCTAGTAACAAACCTCAAAGCATGAAAATGAAGGCAGAATGACCTCAGCCCAACTCAGATGCTGTACATGAACATTCTGTGGGCAGAATTTGAAATTTCTCTCTTGGTCTGGGTCCAAAAGCTGCGGCTAGAATCTAATCAAACCGAAGAAGAAGCTTGCATAAACGCCTTCAAACAGAACCTGCCAATTTCTGTAGAGCTCTGCTGACAAGCAGTTATTTTTCCTGTGTTAATATCATTAGAGGAAAGTATTTGAACAAGAAAATAAACAAAAAAGCGCATTGACTTGAGGTTGAGTGGAAGAATGAGGATAGCTGAAGTCAGTGGGAGTTTTGCCATGGATTTTACTGGAGCCCAGGACTTCATGCACTCTGTTTCCATCTAAATGTTTGCAGAGGACTGAGATGCTGAATATTGAAACCAATCTCCAGGTGCCAGTTAGTGTCAAGAAAATGTGTGTGTGTTTGTGTCTGTGAGTGTGTGTGCACATGCTTCTTATTAACGTATCCTTTCACTGTTTCAAATTTAACTTAAAAACTACTTATTTAACGTGAGGGCGAGATCAGTGTGGCACAGACAAAAGCAGGGGGCAGGCCAATGTGAGCTGCTCCTGAGCTAGTTCCAGTGTGCATTCATTCTGACTGGAAACTGCCTTGCCTTCTGCTCCTGACTCCCTCACAATTAGGGGCTGATCATGTCAAATCTCCAGGTGTTACTTTGCCATGCTTGCACATAGAGATCACCTTCCTCATTTCCCTTTGGTAGGAAACTGTAATGAATTATTGTAGATAGTGCTGAAAGATTTAATGTACATATTTACTTCACCCCACAAAGGGAAATTGGATTTTTTTTAAATGCAGCTGAACATCAACAGTATCAATTTTGACTTCCCTCCTTAGGGAGAAGCATGTAGTGCATGCAGTAAGGAGTCAGATATGGCAATGGAGAATAAGTGAAGGTTCTGAAAAAGATAAAAATCGGTTGCTCACCCTGTAAATTTTTTTGAGGAAAAAACAGAAGGCACTAGTGGGAAAAAGTACAATTTCTGAAAGTGGTGGTAGTTATTGGTGGAAGATCAGAGAAACCAACTGAAGAAGTCAGTGAAGTGCTGTGGCATTTCTTAGTGGAAGCCAGCCAGATAAATTAATGGAATTTGAAAAAAAATGATGAATAAGGGATAAAAAAGGAATAAAGGAATTAAAAAATTGGTGAATAAGGGATGCTTCTTGGTACTTTTCAAGGTTGTAGCACTGGGAAGAGGTTGCCTATGAGTTGCTTTTGCACAGGAAGCTGGTTGGATGCGTAGGCTCTTCCTTTGTAAAGGGAAGAGTGTGGGAATGTATCCCAAAGTCATAGAGAAGTGTAGAAGAGTAAATTAATTTGGAGAGATGCTTGTAATCCTAGTAGGAGGTCCAGGTGATTCCGAGTGGCTTGGAAAAGTTGGGTAAACTTTTGCAAACATCTTGCAAAGTCCTTTTTTTTGTCTAGTGTCAGCTTCTTAGCTTACCATGCAGCTTCTTGATTTCCCTCCTCTATCCAAAAGCAATTTCATGCTTGGGGATCTTTAAACTGTGAGAGTTTCAGTGACTACCAGTATATTTCTTCATTCAAACTCATTGTTTGGTTTGCCTTCAGCAAATACCGCTGCTTCTGTTTAGAAAGAGGAATGTGGTACTGAACCTGCAAACAAACAGTATACAAGGGACTAACAGATAAGTACTATGTCAAAGTAAACTATGATCTAGTCAGCATGGAAAATCCACTTCTGGCCACTGCTGTAGTGAATGATGACATTAAGAAAAGATAACTCCATAATGGCAACTGCTCGGAATTGCTTTATTTTAAAAGGCAAGCACTTGCCTGAACATAACAATGAGCAAACAAAAATCATTTGTTGCGACTTGACTCTCTGTTAATTGTATACCATAGAGTAGCAGGTGTCTAAGCATGTAGTGGTTTGCTTAATCTGTATTTCTGAGTTGCTCTGAGGCTGCCAAGAACACATATTCAGTACTGGAAATTAAATCTTAAGAGATAATTTGGAAAAAGCAATTAGCTGGTAGGTCTGGTTGGGTTGTAAAGAGTGATTTGTGAGAATCTTCCTAAGCAAGAGAGTGCTCAGTCAAGGCCCGGGTCTATGAAGAACTGCATGGCTGACCTGCTTGTACCTATACACTAAAGGCTTGATTTCAGTAAAGGAGAAGAACTTCAACTTTTCATGTGAAACAATGTATTTTATACATTTTAAATTTTCAAATGTACTTCTGTTGTCTCCTGACCCAGTGGTTTTTAAAGGTACAAGTGGGTTTTAGACATTTAGAAGGGGAATATCTACAATATCTTCAAGAGGAGCTATGCATGGCACCACCATTCAATGTGCTTTTCTGAGAATATGTGTTTGTTTTTTCTATAAAGTACCTGTTTATTTTTCTCTTTGATAGAGCCTTATAGAGCCTAGATCATAACTGAATGAAATGTGATAGGTGAAATAGGTAATGAAGCATTTGCTAAGGTTGCTTTTGTCTTTTGTTCAGAGAAGGTTTTACTAATGATTTCTAATTTACTAATAATTTCTAATTGATTCTAATTCTTCTCTATTCCTTTGTAATACTTCAGTGCCTGTTATTAGTGGGATTGGATCAATATATGAAATCATGTAGATAACCCAAAATGACATAACTTCTGCAGTATACAGAGAAAATTATGAATTCATTTAAACAACAATATTTTCTCTGAGGGATAATTTGCTTGCTTAAGTGATACAGAGAGTGGTTTTTTTTTCACATATTCTACAAAGATAAAAGAAGAAAAAAATTGTACACATCAGTTCAGGGACATGACACAAAGATCTGATTTTTGTTGTTGTTGAGGGCAGAATGCCACCATCATTTTCTTTTGATAGTACTTTAGGTAAGCATAAGGGATAATTTGTTGTGAAAAAAGTGAAAAAAAATGGTTTTGGTTGCATTTCTTGTGTATTTCAATTGCATCTTTCTTAGAATGTTTCCTTTCGAGGATGGCTTATTGCAATAGCAGTTTGTAAATAGGCACTGTTTAGGGAAGATAAAATTGTTCCAGTAGTACACAATACAGTCAAAATACATAAATTCCAAATTTACACAAAGAAACATCAGAGAAACAAAGCGCAGTCTTATAAACGTAGGAGATAAAGCTTTGTCTTCACTTTTCCATTGCAAGAACCACATCCTGTGAAGTGCTCAGCATCTGCTGCCGTAATCAATATAGCTGAGAGTTGGCTTCTCTCGATAGGTTTGTTTTTCTAACCAGCAAGTGTCCAGCTATAAGAAAGCAACGTTGTTTGGTGTGAGGAGGGCAAAAGAATTATATCTTTTATGGGAAATCTAAATCATCTTGTCATCATATAACTCAAAGATGGCCAAGTATGTTTTCCTTCAAATTTGTTTAAACAAACAAATGTAATTCTTAGGTTTAGGCCTTGGAAGCCAAGTTTCCGTCCAACATGAATTTAGGACATAAAGATTTGTTTGTGATGGAAACAATGCCAGACACTTCTGCATAGAAGCATACTGGAGCGCTGCTAGAATGTAGCTTATAAAACCGGATTCGGGAAAACAGAGCTACTCTGTCTAATTTGGCCTGGGCCGTGTGATTACAATAGCATAACTGTGTAGCTTGGAAGCCTTTCCCTCTCTGCTGAAACGATGCAGTATTTAAACACGTGTGAGACCGTTTCTTCAACAAAAGGCCAGGGCTGAAGCCTCTGCATATCCTCCAAGGCCTTCTCTGGGATGGGTCCATCTCGTGCCGCCGTGACTTCCAAGGTGACCGCGTGCTCTCGGCGCATCCCAGTCTCCTGGTACAGCCACAACGTTTGATTAGGGCAGCTCTTTTTTCTAGGAGTTTGTAGAGTAAAATCCCCTCAAATGGAAGTGTTTGCTCTTCTTCTGTGTTAGACAGTGGCCCTTCGCTGGCAAAGACCATTTGTACATTCAGCCCGTGTTGATACCTGGGGGGGCACGTGGGGCTGCTTACTGAGAGGGAAGCACACACATTTTGGATTCTTTCCGAGCCTTGTCCAAAGGCTTTTGGAAAGGATTTCTAATATTTGAAAGGAGCTGAGGTCCTTTTCCTAGACAAGGTGTGTGTAGACTGTAATCGTGTTCCGGCAGCAAAACTACAAAAGGAAAGGAGGAAAAAAAATCTTGTATTATTGCAATATTTACCCTTTTGTGTTCAGTCTTCTAAACGTTTCATTTGCTTCTGTGAGTACAGCACTTTGTATGTGATTGTCAAAAAAATAAAGACAGACTGCATTTTGGTGAAAAAAGGGGAAATGTAGTGAGTACTTTGTGTAGGAGAGAGGAGATAATCAATTTGTAAGAAGTTATAGTATTTTTCTTCTGAAAGCAAAGTTATCTCCTTATAACACTATATTTTAGGCATTGAACTTTGAACAACACGAAATATTCACTGGGACTCAAATAGTTTCTTTGCTTCATCCTAGACCAAAATTTCCTCTCCTTCTTGTTTGGGGAAAATATGAGGAAATTTTATTTATTTATTTATTCTTTTATTAAGGATGAGAGAGATGATGGGAACTTAATGTATTAAAATATATATTGTATATTGTACATACAATTATATGAAAAGTGTGCTAGTTACCACTTTTAGAAAGCAGCACATACATATATGCACCTAAATAGAGAAAAGATAACTTCGGATTATCTTTGGGTTCTTGGTTTCAAAATGCTGACTCCTGAGGAAACTGAATGAAATGTTGCACAAATGCTTGTGTGGGAGACTTCTCTGAACACTCTTATAAACTCAAGTTAATATTGATGCTAAATATATAAAGAGCTAGCAAAAAGAAATGGATTTTTTTATTATTTTTTTTATTTAAGAGGAGCTGCATTCTGAGGGCTTGTTTCCTTCTCAAAAATGGACCTTCCATCTACTTTTAGAATATTTGGAGAGAGAGCGGTTCAGTAGCTTTTGATCCTGATAGCATCAAGGTCATGGGAGTCAGAGCAAAGGTTTTGGCTTGACACCAAAATCCAGATCTTGCTGTATGTTCAGATATTTTTTTTTTAATTAGAATTATTAATGAAATGTTGAACATTTTCCCATTATGGCCTCTGGTCAAAAAAAGGTTAGAAAGGCAAAAATTAGGATTTTTTTTCTGGTGGCAACTGGGGAAAGCAGAATTAGTGTCAGTATCTCAGTGCTCACCACTTGTCAAATTTTGAAGGTCAAAATAAAGCTCAAATGGAGTTATAGATTTCTAATAATAGCTTTCAGAAACCAGACTCTCTAGTGGGGGTTAAGGTCTCAGCCTCCACTCCAGAGAGTCACCCATCACTCACAATAAGAAGAGAAATTTTAATTCCGTGGTATGTAATTAGTTTGCCACTAATCGTAGTGGGAGCTGGAGAGAGACCCATGAGTTTCTTCTCTATGTTTTAGTCATTTCTTGTTGAGTAAATTTAGCATCCACCTCAATGGGAGTTACTTCTGACTCGGTACTGAGTAAGACCTACTGAATATCCTGCTCATAGACTTTCTCAAGAAGTTTCAGAGTTTACATTTTACATTCTGTACTTGGTAAATATTTTTGAACTGCATGGATCACCTTGGCTCTCCCCTCCCACATTGTCTCCCAAGAAAAGGTAGACTAAATTTTTGCTCTAAATATGTGTGTGTGTGCCCATGCTCTTGTTTTTCCTGTGTCCCATCCTAATGGCACTACTGAGTGCTACAGTCAACAACAGCAGCTCCTTGCTTTGGCACGGTTCTCACACTGATGCAATCTGTAGTGCAGTTTGGAAGCTGGAGAATGACTGCATTATCTCTTAGAAAGAGAACAGTGCCAGGTTCAAAGACAGAAAATGGTGAAGGATCAGTTTCTGCACTGGTGACCAGCCTTGTTAAATGTTTGTACATATTTCCAGACTAATTTTGTCTAACTTCAGCTTCAATTTTTGGACCATACTTTCTCCCTTCTCCTTCTCCTTTCTGAACTGAACTTTTCTACAGTGAAGTCTGCTCTTATGCAAACTATGAAGACACTTTGGGTGATTTTAGGGCAACAAGGGAAACAAGCTCTGAAACCATAGGCTAGTCTGCAGGTCTTAAATTATGCTTTTAAGTCCTGAAATGAGGTCTGCTGAGGGGAGCCATGCCGACTTCAGTGAAGCCAGAACAGGCGTATGAGCCTCTCTGAGCAAAGATGTTTGCAATTGCACAACTGAACTTAAAACCCACAGATTTCAAGGGGTGTCCAAATATGGTAAAATCAGCAGAGAATTATTTCCCTTTTCATCGACCAAGAGTTACCATTCACAACACTAACACAAAGCCTTTAGTCAATTCTGGGAAGTTTCTTACTGCTTGGAGGAAGGGAAAAATCCAGCGTACTGGATCGTAGCTGGTCGTAGCTGTCCTATTTTTTTTTTGTTGCTGCCCTGGAGGTAAACAGGAAGAGGATCCGATACACTTTAAATAGCCAAGATGGTTTAAAGGAGAAATGTGTGATCCTTGCTTCCTGTCTGTGAGACAGTTATTCACTGCAAGTACCCAGCAGCATGTGTTTGATTATGGAGAAACCCCTCTGTGTCATTCACCGTACACACTTTGGTGACTGTCTTGCTTTGATGACACAAGATGGACTTTCCTTTCTTCATCATCCTGGGACGTTGTGGGATTTTCCTGCCCTCTGAAAAGTTTTTTTGGTTTTTGTTTTTGTTTTTTTTTTCAATTCCTCTTAGCAAATGACTAGATAATGAGGCCAAACAAGGAGACACCCTGCAGTTCCTACAATGACACACCTCCCTGCCAGTGACTCACCCAGTGATTTAAGACTTTCTGTTGATATTTCTATTAGTGCCAAAAATAAACATCTGATAAGAAAATGACTTCATTGGTTATATGGGTTTTGTGTCTTGATCTCTTTCAAGAACTCTAATTATTTAGCATTAGGGAATAATACACCAGGACTAGATGTGACCCGCAGTGTGGAGAAAGATTCAAGTTCACCTGTAGCCGGTGTAAGTATCAGGGTTTTTGCACTGAGCTAGAGGTGAGACAGTGTTTGAATTCTGTCCTGGATCCAATTCCAGCTCTCAGCGGGCTGGGGAAGGCATGTTTGCCATACTTGATTCAGATCTGCCTTGGAAAAGGTTAACAGGAGAATGCTTATCATCAGGAGGTACAATCACTAACAGACCAAAACACTGATTTATTTGTTTCATTTTGTTTGTGCTTTCATGCATCTTCCTAGAGTGTTTGTGCCATTGTACCTAAGACAGATGTAAACGAGGGTGGAGATAAACCTAAATAACAGTGTCTTTTAGAGGTCTAGGAAGCATTAGTGATTGTAAAACAACTGGCAGCATTTGCGTTGCTATTTAATGGAAGACACTGTGGAGGTTTATGCATGTGGACTCTATGAAAACCAGACCAGACAACTGGAAGGACACATAAAGGCATTAGTCTAAATCTGGTGGATTTTAATAAGTATAAATTTAGGTGATCTTGTGAGAGCTTTTTTGTCTTCACTTTCTACTACTCCACTCTGTCAATGTGCACAACAGTGTATCATCTCAGATATCCAGATGATCTCGGCTGCCTTCTCTTTGCCAGGTAACTTCAGTCTCATTATAACCAGGAGATGTATCATTGGCAGCTGAGTGTGGAACTGGCCAGTACAACTGCTGGACATGGCTATTCAGGGGGCAGATTTATCTACAGGTAAAACCAGAGGATATAATTCAGAGTCCATTGTGAGAATCATCCCCAGTGCTCCTAAATATGAGTATTATTTAGTTAAATTTGTTTCCTAGCCGATCTAAACCGGTGTAAATCTGCCAGAGTTTCTCTGGCACTGATCAGTGCCTATCCACTTCAAAATTCTTTTGCTATTCTTGACTACCTATTGGCTCCTTTAACATACTGTACAGAGAATAACTACAGAGACATACAACATTTGCATCAATATTAGTATTTGGAAACTGAAGATGTGTGAAAAGGAACTCTTGTTTTCTCTATTTCCTAGAGACTAACAGAATTGTGTTGCTATGGACATAGGATTTATTTTATTTGGTATTCCACTGTGAGATACTAAACATCTGTATAGATTTCTTATGCCTTTTTCAGGTTACATAATCTGTTTCCAAATCCCATGATGACCAGAGTTGTTATCACTTATGTATCGACTTTGAGGTGACAGAGTCAGGGCAGTCCTTAAATTGCAGAGTTGCTGGGCAGGCTGCTCAGATGGGAGTCAGCACCAGTCAGCGTTGAAGCAGACAGCACAGGCTGGGGTGCAGTGAAGGACCATTGCCAATCAACAATGTTCAGTCTATCCTCATAATCTATGGACCTTGATATATATATGCCTTGCCTACATGTCTAACTATGCCCATAGTCAACGTAGATGGTCTTGCTGCTTAGACATTATGTTCTTGTGACCAGATGGCACAGGTTCATGCTCCCTGTTTATAAGCTGAATGATCAAAATAGTGGTTCAACCTTGTGACACTGCTCTGCTGACTCCTCTCCATGCGTTGTTTTCAGCACGTAGCGCCTGAGCTCTCTCTTTTTGCATAAGCTGTTATGATTTTGTCATTTGGGTGGGAAAAAGTTCTACCAAAAGAAAAATGTATTCTAAATTGTACTTCTGCTTCTCTAGAGAACTACTGGGTAATAAACACCAGAGCTCCATTCCCAACCACATTGTGGTCATAAAGATAAAAAAATTTGAAAAAAAAATCACTAATGCTATGTCACAGTGTCTGTCATCTGCCTGGAAACCCTGGGTTCTCAGATTAAACTCAAAACAATAACCGAGTTATCCCTCCTAAAGTGCAGATGTGGGATAAGGATGGCCTTGTTACTCCTCTGTGTCTGCTCCCGGGTCTTGTGATGATTACAGCTAAGTTGGCTGGTGTAAGTCTGCAGCTAAGTCCACAGCTAAGATGTGGATCCATTAACAGAAATGTCAGTTTAGGATAAAGATGGCTCTTGTGAAATTTCCTACTGTATACAGGAAGGTAGCAAAAACACAGTGAAATGTCCTGAGATTCCCCATCTATTTTTGCAGTTCTAGGAGGATTGAACAAGCAGCTAGAAACCAAAGCCCCTAACCGAGCCAAAGCAAATAAAACTTTTTGAGGTTCCTCTCATATTAATTACAAAGACACTTAAAACCTTTCAGAGACAGATGTGCTGCTGCTGGAAAAATAGAAAAACAAAGAATGACTTAAAAGCATTGAGTTCTTCACAGGGGGCTGGATTCTTTGAACTACTAGAGTAGGTGGTTTTTCACAAGGTTTAAGAGCAGAAGAGATTATAAAAATAAGACAGAAGAACAACAAGTGACTCATTAAAAGTCAATATTAGCCCAAGATTGCAGCGTCACCTCATTACTTTGTACTGGTCAGCTTCTGTGAGCAAAGCTAATAACCAAGATAATAACTAAGAAAGAAAGAAATACTGTTGTGCCTTGAGTTGTCATCAAACATCACCTATCAGGTTGGTTCACAGTCATGTCACTGGTACTGGACAAAAACACAGGAATGGTAACTTTTCCTACTCATTGACTATTAGTCACATCTTGGTTAAATTGAAACATTGTTTTAAATATTACAGAAATGTGGCACTTTGCTCAAATAAGGCATCTGTTCCAGCAAAATGTTATGTTTTGAACATTAAAAAAAAAAAAAAGAATTTTCTGTTTTTAAAGAAAGCATGTGGACATGAAGATGAATCAGTTTGAGTGGCTACTGTATGTGAAGTTATTTTGAACCATGTAAAATTAAAAATGCTTTCAAATAAATCACTTGCCTGAAATATTGCTTTAATGTTTTTCTTTGCCTTTGTTTTATTTTTATCCTTCCATTTTACCAACCACTCAGCAAGGGAGAAAATAGCAAACTTTTACAACTCAAAAAGATTGGGAGATTACAAACATAGTCATGTAGTTGTGGGATTCTGAATGGAGAGTACAGATGAAACATCAGCCGCAACCAAACTCCCCTTAGAGCGTTAAGACATGCCAGTTAAAAGTTTAGGTTTTCTGTAAACACTGGGATTATATCTATGACCTTGATAATTTGACAATTCTTAAAATAAGTGGAACTCGGGGGATATTCAAAGCCTTATAAAAGAGAGTATTCTGAGCAGTGATATTCCCAAAAGCTGTCTAGAACAAAAGAGGGGACAATGAAAGCCAAGGGGATATTTAAATCCAAGGAGCTTCTAAGACTTCTGTAAGACTTTCCAGGGAGGTAGGGCTGCATTTGTCAATTTGCCTAAACATCCCCACTCCATATGTTTTCACATTTTGCTCCTAAGCTTTTAATGCATTTTACATTAAACAGTGATTGAATGAAAAGCAAATTATCCAAGGATAATTTCAGGGAGCAGTTTTCCTCCTCCCGGTGGTGTGTTCTGCCTGTCGGGCTAAGACCTGGAGGAGTCCAACCTTCCTGCCCATGCTGCGACCTCACCTCCTGCCTGTGGGAAATGCCCTTCCCATGGACAGCGTGCCCAAGGATCAGAGCGTTTTGGAGCAACACATGGCAGAGATTTTAGCCCTTTTAGGCTGAGAGAAGGCAACACCTAGGTCAAGGCCTTCTGAGAGATGTGCTGGAGCTTCGGGGATTCATGCAGTAGGTGCCTGAGCCCACCTTGCACTGTCAGGAGCACCCAAAAACCTGGGCTGTCCCCCAGGCACACAGGTCCTACAGGTGGGATTCACCCACAGGCACAACCACACTTGGATTTCTCCCTGGTGGATGTTAGTGACACTGTATTTGGAGAGATTTTATTTCAACATCTGTGATGGAAACAGTTCTTTGAGGAATGGTTTTGCAATTACGATTGAGGATCTCCTGAAATTACTCTGTTGTCTTCTCTGGCAGCAAGGTCCTGCCTGCCAGGGAAATGTGAGCCTGACAAGGCTGTGGTGTCAGGGCATTTTGGAGCATTCAGGTGTTTAGCATCAGTGTTATACTGGCACTGTTGTCTGTGCACACCTGTGTTTGCTGAAGTTGCTGGTGCAATGAATGGTGATGGGGCACAGGAGAAATGCCCACATTTTTTAGCCTGAATTCCTCAGCTGCAAGAGGAAGTTGGAGGAGATATTTTTGAAGAGGGATAAAAAAAAAAAGTGCATGTGCTGTTGATCCCTGCTGTATTTGTGGATATGCTATGGATCAGAATGGGCTGGGACAGTTATCCTCTCACAGGCTGAAATAAAAGAATTTAAAATGGAAAAAATGCTCCTTGCCCAGTTCAGACTAATTCTAAAAAGTATTGTTTTGGCATAAAACTTACAGACCTCTTCTAGAAACTAAACTAAGAGAACACTGCAGCTCAGGCCTCTCACAAGGGTACCTTCTGACATTTCCCCTTCTCTCCCTTCATCCCTGCTGCACCCTTGCACTGATGAAAAAAACCCTTAAAAAGCAAGAGATTTGCCCAGATGCAACAGGAACACAAAAGATGGTGTGTGCCTCTGTGGCAGGGAGGCTCGGACTGTTGTAGAGAAGCAGCTCTATTTTGTGGCTGGATGTGGACGTTGTCCCCATCTGCATCAGGAATACTTAGGGCTTCTTGTCTGACTTCTCTGTCTGTGTAAAACCAACACGCAAGGTAGAACAACCCTGCAACCAGGATGGCTTTGCAGTGGCTGGTGCATGGTGCTGTTGCATGCGATGCAAGGAGTATCAGGTGGAAAGGAGAAAGGCTGTTTAATTGCAGGCAAATTAATGCAGCAGCAGCTGTGGCCCATTCTGGGTAACGATGGGCAGTGCCCAAAAACCCCAAAGTCCACTTTGCTTCAGCTCCCGAGCCGTGGGCTGCCTTCCCTAACTGCTCCTGCCTGTGCTCCAGCCCCTGGAGAAGGGTAAAACCACTGCAGCCTTGTGAGGCTGAAGAAAGGTGTTTTCTACAATGTACTAATTTAAAGCTGACCTTCGGAAGCCTTTTGGAGTCTGGGAGATCTGGAAGTGTCACGGTAAGATACTGAATGCTCTGGTTCTGATTAATTAATAAGCACTGTAAGAGTGATTGGGAAAGTCCCTTACTTAAAAGATGTTGTATGCTTGAACTGAGAACTCAAACTTCATGCAAAAGGAATAGTCTGAGGCAAAATGTGCCATCCCTTTCAAGATGTTTTGAATGTTGGGTTGTTTTTTTTTTTGTAGTATTCTATGTATTGTGTTTTGGCTCCCACACCTAATTCTGTCTACATGCGTAGCATGAACATGAAAGTCAAAATGCAATGTTTCCCCAAAAAATTTTAGTTTGGAGGTTGATACAGTCCTCTGAAATATTTTGCTTTTGATAAAACTGATTTTTTTGCTGATGGAAAAAGTTAATAAGGAGTCTATAACTGGCTTTATATAGAGTGTATTTCCTCATATTGTTTTGATGCCTTGTCTTCTAAAATTGACATAAAACAGAAAACCCAGAATTGCACAAACATGAAAGCAAAGCTCAGTTTGTTGATTTGGAGGTACTGAAGTCTCACAGTGCCCCTATTTTATCCATTTTCCCTTCTATGGAAGTTGTCAGTGCATTTGCTTCAAGTGTGGTTGTCACCCTGTTGTATCCCAGAAGATTTTGGACACTGCAGAAAAATCATGGCTAGAGGGAGTGTGTGAAATGTTTGAACCTTTGAAAGGTTCAAGCATGCAATGAATGTGCTTCATTATCCGAAATGTAGGCTGCCTTCTGCATTCACAAAGCAATGCTTTTGCAGTAGATGAGTTATAGAAAAACAGATAATGATTCATGAAAAAAACCTTACTTGCACACAGTTGGATGATCATCTTACTGCTGCTTGCTTTTTTTCCTAAGCACAAGTTTGGGTGTGGGTGCTCAGTGGCATGTGGATAGGGGAAGAGAGGACTGTGTGTGCATGTGAGTTTATATATGGAATTAATATATGGATTGGGATATTCTTTTTAAGTCTGTAAAGTGTGTGTGCTGCTTTTATTCATTAGCACCTACAAAGGACTAATTGCCATCAGGCATGTAGGTGGAATTTTTGGCAGGGAGCAAGAAACGCAATAGGTTTGATGACAACCAATGATCTGCCAAAGCCTTGTCAGAAGAAGAAGATAGTTTTGCTGTCACTCACCCACCCCTTTAAATTCAAATGCAGATGCTTCCAGGGGGTGTGTGGCACCTGTCCAAGTCAGCGTTTGAAATGGAGGGCTCCTAATGCTGTAGATGCAGGCAGTGCTGTAGCTGCAGCTGCTGCCTAGTGCTTGAGGTGAGAGGGAAATGTAAAAGCTGAGATGGAGAAGGGAGGATATGGGCTTGCTCTGCCATTTTGGCAACAAGGAGCCCACCTGCTGTGGGTGGTGGCTGCCCTGCAGTGTCCTGCGAGACCTCTCGCTGGGGAAGCCAAGGACAAGAAATGGCTCTAGGCTTGTAAACCCCATGAGAGCTGTCAAGGGAAGTTCTGGATTTACAAGGCTGACTGGATTTACTTTGCTGTGCCGTGGTACGTCACGCAGCTCCAGCCATCATGGTACCCTCATGGCTGAGTGATGGCACTGTGTTTTGGTCATGGTCAGAATCAGGTTCATACCCACTGCTGAAGGGTGTCGGAGATGCTGACAACCCAGGAGGCCAGAAAAGGCCTGTTTGACCTATGGCCTAGCCTTGGAGGTGACACTTTTGCCCTCTTGTGTGTTAGCTTGAGTTCTTCAGTAGGAAATTAAAGCTCTTGCAGAAATTCTCAGAGAAGTCCAGCATAATAAAAGTGATATGGTTAAAAAACTGCCAGTATTTTGAGTACTTGTGCTGTTGTAAACAGCCCATCAACTGTACCTGAAAACTTGCCTGTGTGGTATCTGTATAATGGATATCTGCCATATGATAAGGTGATACAGGATGTCCACATAAGGAACATTATATAATCATAGAATCATTATGGTTGGAAGGGACCTCCAGGGTCATCAAGTCCAACCTTTATTCCGTCATATTCCTAACCGTTAGGCCACAAACAATGACAATTTTTATTTCTCCATTAAAATAAAGCAAATTAAATCATTTGAAAGAAAGCTAAGAAAAAAATAAGATATATCGCTCTCTGTTAGTCTTTGCTTTCACAGTATTAAGCTCTGTGTCTTTCGTTTTGGCTGGAAAAAGTGATTATCATCCTTACAATTAATGTTTGGGTCTATGGATGAGTTCCAAAAATATGTGATGTGTAAGATGGGCCTGTGTTGACATTGCTTTTGACTTGTATACATCTAAACATCATTTTACGGCAGGAGTTAAAGAAGTTTGTCTAATACTTGACAAGGGACTGTCTTTATAGCTTTTTTTCAGGTTATTCTAGGAATAAATGTAATCCTTTAGCTAGTTGTCTCGGAGAGCTTACACTGATGTGATTGAGATAGGCCTTCAGTGTCTGGCTCAAGTTCTCTTTATATCCCAGAGTCAAAGGAATCCTCTGCTGGTCTTCCTGATTACATACCTCTCCTATCACCTCGGATGACCTCCTCCCTCCTCCTTCCTCCCACCCCCCTCCAAAAAAAAATAAGGTAGGGAGAGGTGCTGCTTATCCTGGAATGTGGGATTTATCACCTGCAGCATTCCGGGGGGATTAGTGGAGTTGCTACTTTATACCTTACTTGTTCCAATATAGCCCATGTTCTTTGATTCATATCCATAACCACTTGTACGGTTTGGAGTTAGCTGTAAGAAATCAGTACAAAAATACATGAACTATGCGTAAAATCATGTAAAATAAAAAAAATAAAAATCCTAAAAAACGGGGGAGGGTAGTAAACAAGATGTGCCTAAAAGTAGATTACCTGTTTTAAAAAACTCACGTTATACGTGAATTCACATTGGACTAGTTGTTGTAGTGTAGAAGTCTTTCCATAAAATAATATTGTATCTCAAGTGTCTCATAGGGCTGTTGTGAGACTAATAAATGCTTGCTAATTGCTTTGACAGCTTCAAAAAAGGTGCTATGAAAGTAATTGCTATTTCCGTTCTTTTTTTTTATTATTTTCCATATTACAATTGCAATCAGGAATTGGAACATCTACTTTTATCAAATGGTGGGTGGTACCTACTTCAGTTCTTACGCCTGTTTCTCTGTGACACAAACTGACATTGGAATAACAAATAAAGAAGAAACGTAACTGGGTGGTCCTAAATTTCATTTCTCATAATGTCACAAGAAGAACTCGTTCAAATAAAAATAATGCTTTGTTTACTGCACATTTAATTAGTATGCTTAGGCAGCAAGTTCTGCAAATTAGACTTTGGGGCCAAATTCAGTCATGCTTTATGAGACTCCTTGCAAAATAATTTAGAACTGGCCTTTCTAGTCATAAATACTATTTATGGTAGCAAAAGTTTTGTGGTAAGTTTATTTAAGAAGAGGGAAAGCTGATTTGTTGGGGTCTGATAGTCTGTGGAGCCTACAAAAAAGGTAGTTCATGCCTTTATACCTGCCCTCTTCCTTATTTTCATTCATTGAATTGCTTTGAAAGACAGATTTACAAGCACAGAAGTACTTGCTTCTGCTTTCTATGTATGGTCACTCTGGTATTTGCCACAGATATTAAAAACTCCCTGAAGGGAAAGTGCATTTGTGAATGGGAGAGGAGGCAGCCCTTGGTCTGACTCAATTCTACATTTGAGGCCTCACCAGAATGGAGAGGAGCAGCACAATTATTCTTACAAGCCAAAATAGTTAAACCAAACCCATTTTTTTCAGATATTGTGATTCTGTCAATTGTGTACCAGTGTAGGCTCAAGTTGATAGTGAGGGCAAATAAAAATATCTTTTTATTTTTAATCAGAGAGGTAACTAAGCAATTAAACATGGGTAAAAAAATTAATATTTAATTCAAAGAAATGAACCATAGCTACTTAGGTTTTTCTGAGGTAAAATGAAATAGGAGGATGTACTGTATTTCCAAAGACAGAATGAGATGCAAGAATGCACTTTCCTGATACACAATTTTACAACCAGACTCCAAAATTCGCCGTGTTCCCTATTTGGCATTGGCTATGATAGGACGTTGCAATTTGCCAGACATTAAACACATTCGTGCATACCCACAAGCTAATTTGATGAAACATCTGCGTGCATATGTGTGTAACAAACCATGGAAAGGAAAGAATTTTTACTATAAAAGATAAGAGCAACTCTGTAGATTGCTTTTTATTATCTTTTTTTTTTCCAAAGAATTGAAATGTTTTTGAAAGGAAAAAAGAGGAACAGGAAGTTAAATGGATGTTTATTTTTTAGGTTGTTTAATAAAAAGGCAGAATTTTCCAGTTGTACAGAGCACTGCTTGATGAAAAGCCTGTCTGTTGATCACCTAATCTAGTGTCTGAGGAGAGTCAGTATTAGTTTACAGTATTATTAAAGGGGAAATGGTTCAGAACATGATGTCAGGTTCCTGTTCTTTGAAAGTGCAGAGACAAGTTTTCAAACTTGAATGCCTAAACTTACACTTCTAAATCCATGTATGGAGATATTAAATCTTGAGAAGTCATGGGTTTTGGGGGGTTGGGTTTTGATGGTTTTTTGGGGGGGTTGTGGGAAGTTGGTTATTTTTATTGTTGGTTTTGTTGGCATTTTTTTGGGTTTTGGAGTTTTTTTGATAAGACATCCAATGAGTTGAGTGTGGATGTTAATGCAGGCTGTATGTTCTTTTTATGTTATTACACAAGACCCCTTTTAAAGTGCCTGAGAGAGGATTTTGGTCTGCTAGATTTGAAAACTGAGTGCTAAGCTACAGAATAGTAGGAACTGTTTTGAAAACTTAATTTACATGTACAATGTTTGTTCTGGCAAGTTCAGCATCCTCGTGTGAGCAAAGGACGTGACATAGCATCTCAATCTTAACATCATCTTAATTCAGGGAAGTGCTCAAGTACATGCCTACCAATAGGCAAATACTTATACAAGGGTCTCTCCTGGGGAGTATGCTGTCCTGAATTCAGGCCTACAGAAATACCTTAAGTAAATACAATGTTTTGTTAAAAAAAAAATAGCTGATCCATTTTACTAAAGTTTTTGAGGAGTGTGACATTAATCAATGTGAAACTGGCCTGATGGAAAAAGCACCAGTATCTTTATGACAAGTGGATTCAGGTGGAACTGGGGCACCACAAAAGTGTGTGGGGGCTATAGGTTTATTGGCTCAACAGAAAAAAATCCTATTATTCACCTCTGTTTCACCTGTTGTTCATTAAAATTATCTTAGTGCTTTGATAACCCATTGAGCATCAAGTCCTCCTTAAAGAAAAGGACAAGACCAGGGTTGACAGCCCAGATATATTCCATAACAAATGACGTAGCTCTGTTGAATAAATTTCTTTTTGTTTTTCATTTGTCCTTAAAGGTTGCTATTACTCCACATCTCTCTTTCTGTGAATCATTCTGTAATGTTACAGATTCCAAGAGTGAGCAAATATTACTCACCTCTCTCCTGGTACAGGTAGCTGTGTGGATGGACAGGTGGTGGCAGGTTAGACTGTAGACATCAGTATATTTTCAGCATACCCTTTAGCTAAATAGAATTTTCCTTCTAATCCCCGAAACAGATGAGCAGCATGCAGGTTAGGGTAGAAGTGTTATCCAGACGTTTGCCACATGACTCAATAATAATAATAGGAAAAAAAAAATCCCAATCAAAACAGACAACTTGTTTCACACAGGGTAGTACACATTTCATGTGGATGACTCACCTGGGTATAGGCCTGCATGATTAAGCTGGATTTCTCACACCCCACATAATGGGATAAAAGCATCAGAAAGTGAAAAGGCATTTTTCTTTTTTCCCCTTCAAAAGGGAAAGCATAATCATGCTTGGTTTAGCAAACAATACTAAAAGCGTGTTGTAGTGTAGAGGTCCTAAGTGTCCAACTAGAAAATGTGTCATCTTTGCATAAGGAGGAACCCAGACAGTATGTCATCCTTCACTGCTGATGCAACTCTTCTCAGACCCTGGCCTGTTGTTAATACTTTTCACATCATGTCTGTCCTGTGCTCCAATTGCTGTTCTCTAGCAAAGTTCTTTTCAACAAACTCCCTCCTGTTGTGTGTCTTGCAGTCTAATTCTCTTCTATACTTGAACCCCTTTCATCCTTTCCCTACGACTTCTGTTCTGTGTGGCTTGGTGCTATATTTCTCTATTGTAATGCTGGAACATCATTAAGATAGCTCAAATAGCCACTTGAACAAAAATTCCATGGACTCCTATGTTTTGGGAGAGTCCTAACTGTGTCCATTCAGCCTTCCAAAACGATCAACCGAGTGGTAAAAATTAGACTTAGGTTTATGCTCCAGCTTCAAACATCCTTGAGACGTCAGGATTATAAAGATATGTTCATCAGCCTAATATCCACTCCTCACGTGAAGGCAGGGCAGGGCCAATTTGCTTCATGGGGGTGTGCAGTTTGGCAAGACCAGTCTGCTGTCTCCCTAAGAACGTTCTTGAGTAGCAAATGTCTTCATCTTCTGAGTAATTTGGTTTTTTAAAGAGGGGTTCTTTTGATGCTTTTTGGGGACATGTGCCATGCTTTAGACATGCTAGTATATACTAGTTATTTTATTAATCAAAGTGTTACTCAAATGCTCCTTGGTGGCCATTTATTATAGTTGCTATGCAGAACAGGTCTGGGTTTGTTTGTGCTAACCTCTTCGTTGGGGCCAGCTTACAAAATCCTGATATAACCTGCAGTCAGAATCAGTTTAAGACTTGTTTGCCCCTTAAGCTGTCCTTTCTAGCTTCAGATTTTGGTTGAGGCCTCATATTGCACATATTAGCAGCAAGCCTGTCTTGCTGCATTTGCATCAATTCACACGTAATGTGTTAACCCCATATGGACTAAGCTTCCTTTTAAAAATGAATGGGATGGTGATGAAGCCCCAGATTTCTTACATTTGCAGCCCTGGTGAGTAAATTATACATAAAACATCTATCCCATGTATCTCAGCTTCTCCCTCTTTGCTTTTATAAATGTTACACAAATGGACTCAGCAGTTTATGCTGAATCATTGTGTCAAAACCATGTCAGCAATGCCAAATCTTGACATGTTATTGTAAAACAATGCTTTCTTCCCAAAAGCATGCGTATTAACTCTCCTGAAAGGAAAGGGTAACAGAGCTATCAAAAAAATTCTAATTTTTTTATTGTGTTATAAACTATTAAAACTATAAATACATCTATGAAATACATATAAACTATCATAAATTGATCATGAATCAATTCCTAACTTCAAAGTGATTTACAGTTCATTAGGAGATGGGACGGGGAGAAAAGCAAGTAAAAGATGGTTCTTGATTATTCTCCTTTTATGTACAGTGCAGTTCTCAGCAGTAATGAATATATTAACCAAAGAAATGAAACCTTGATTGCGCATTGAAGTATTCTGGCAGCATACTTCATGAATCCCTCTGTGGGGAAAGTAGCCACTCAACCACCAACCAGTGACTAGGTTTAGTTATATATGTAGATACTGCTAAAGCAGCTTTTTTTTTGTGTGTGCTTTACTTTGTTTTTGTTGTAAGTACATCATTGCTGGAATTAAAATGTAATACAGTTTATACAATAAAAACCTTGGGTTTTTTTAAATGTGGTGCAGCTTTGATTGTATTTCATGTGGTTTAACATGTTTGAGAGAATTATTTTAAGAAGTTTTACCATTTTAATTAAATGCAGACATTTATAAATGTTTCGTGTCTGAAAATTGTGTTTGGCTGATGCGAGGTCTGAAAGTAAATCAGCCTGGCTATGGCTTATTAATGAAGAAAATTTCATATTTATAGTATTCTGACTTTTTGTGTAAGGTTTTGTCACTCTGTTGTAGGGAATATGTTCTCAGCAATGCCTGTAGTGACTGCTAGAGCTGCCAGCTGTAGCCCACCTCTTCCTGGAGAGTCATGAAATGAGCTGTTGCAGCATGAAAGTTCAGTCTCTCTGCTGGAGAAACCTCCTCATGAGCTGTTCAGAGTCACTCTCGCTGGCACGTCTGCCTCAGCACTACTGTCTGCGTGGCTCGTGGAGGAGCCAGTGGGCTGGCTCTTGGTTTTGGCTGTTAGCCTTATGGAAAGTTGAGGAGAAATCCATAGCCTTTAAGTTGTCTCTTACGTACAGCAGAGGCCAGCAGCAGTTTTGACCGGTTTAGCCATCACAGTGACAAGCAAGGAACAGCCTAGAGGATGTAGAAATAGTGTCAGTAGGGGTCACTCCTAGAAAGGTTTGTGATCCTCTGCCATGTGGTCACTAATGGATTTTTGTTGTCTTTACAACTGGCAGTGGATTTTCAAGCCAGTTCAAGATTTATTTCTGAGGTGTCTGAGCATGACCCTGTTGGGACATCAGTGGGAAATGCTGAAAAGTACCAATGCCCAGTGTAGACGCTGCTCCAGGAGCACCGTTGCTCAATAAGAGAAGAGGTGTCCTGTCTCTCTCTGCTGGTTAGATGAGGAAAAGATGAAGATTTCATCACAGCTCTGTGATGCAGAGTGGTGGTGGTGGAAATGGTACATGATGGCTTCTCGATTTGCCTTTGTAGAATTCATAATTTGGTAACAAGTAAGTAGAGATATCCCCAAAGCAGACATCACTTCTTAGGACCAAGATCTGAGTTACACTCCAAGAGCTTTGTGGTTTGTTTTGGGGCTTTTTGTTGTTTTGTTTTATTTGTTTTTTTTCCCCAAAGGTGTTAGCTCATTGAAGACATTTTCATTGGCTGATATATGATTTTTTTTCTTTGATTAATTGGGTGAGGGAAACAGTCTGCAAGGAAAGTCTCCAGGGTTGATTAGAGTTTTCATTGAAAAGACAGAGAAAACATTTCCACGTGCTCTTCTTTTCCTTTTTAAATTTTTATTTCTTCCTGAACGTACTGGGAACTTGCCATGTACTGGGTCAAGAAAAAGGCCACAACCCGTTTATTATTATTTTTCCTTTTAATGAAGCTGATTTCTTTTCCCAGTATATGCACTTTGCAGTCCACTGATTTGGACAAGAAAATCTGTCCTTGTTAAGAAAAATACTGAATAAAACAGAGCTGTTAGCCCATATCCAAAAATATTCTATGTTTTTCTTTTCGGTTTTGCTGGAAATGCTACATTAACTTTGCCTCAGGACACTAATTAACAAGCTGGCCATTAATTGCTGGTAATAAGGAACTTGTCAACAGTCATTGTTTCCTTAAACTGCCTAAATTCAAGAGAACAAGTTTAGAAGAAAGTACCTCTCTGAAAGATCCTTGTCTTTCCTCCCAAATGAGAGAAACTCTCAGTAAGTGAATGAAAAGGACCTTGGGACTATTTATTGTTGGATACTGTTAGTTTCTGAAGCAATGGGGGTTCGTCTAGAAATGACCAGTAATGTGATGCTAGAATAAGCCCTTTCCTTGATAATGCTTCTTGCCTTTGACTGGAAACAAACCTCACTAAAAATAGTCATGCGAGAGAATGATTTCATTCCTGAGGATTGAAGTGGTAGCCGTGTATATATTTCTTGCCTGTCTTCACTTATCTTGTTCATGTAATAAATGGAATGATGACAGATACGTGCAGTGACATTACAGCCAGCAATAACAATTGCTGCCATTTACTCTGCAGGCAAAAAGTTGGACTGAAATTGGAACAGGTATCTTCGGCCCCGGGGCATTTGGAGAGAGGTTACAGCGCTCAGAGTTAGGGGTGGAAAAGTATTCCAGTAGACAAAGATGATGGTAATGTTCGGGGAATTCACAGACAACTTCTGTTTTCTCGTATTCTAGCAGGATACAATGCTTCTATTTTCATAAAAGGTGTGAGGAAAGCATACAAACCCAGATGAAATTCTTTGATTCAGAGAGTTAGCAGTGGGCTCTTATGTTATGGGCTTATGTAGAGATTAAAAAAAATAAAAATATTTAAAACAAAAAGAAAGCCAGAACTCTTGAAAATGTGAGTGTGTTGTTCTGCTAATGGTTTGCTTTCTCTATGTTGAGCTAAGGAGGCCACTTTCTTGTTCAATTAACAATGACCCAAATGACGCCTTCTTTTCCTCCATCAGGTAACCTTTTTTCTTAGATTTAAAATATCTTTTTAAACATCTGGTGTTTGGGAAATTAAAATTTCCTTGACATGGTTGTGAGCAGGGGTAGATTTAGATGATCTACTATGTTATCTCATATTGTTGTGGAATGTGGAGATTACTTAGACATACATTGGTGTTTGGATTACAAAAGCTTGGTAAATTAATTTTGATTATTGCAAAGTGGATTAGTGGAGGAATAAACTTTGCTAGCACTTGAAATTCAGATTGATATATGTGTAAAAAAGTGAAAAAGTTTTTTGAAGACTCGCAGACCTTAATTTAAGAAAATCAGTCACAATTTTGATTAGATGTAACCCCTCTCTTTACTTTCCTCTGTCTCCAATAACCTTGCAAAGCTTGGGGAATAAAGTAGATTTCTGACAAGAGAAAACAACATATAAATGCACATTTCCATCATTGGCAGTTTACTAGCTGCACTTCTAGAAGACATTTTTGTCTTGCAGATAAGATTGTATTTTGGGAGGTTGAATAGATTATTTTTTTTATTTAATTTCTCAATCTTCTTCATTTTTGGCCTTTAATTAAAGGTGCACAAGGGAAAGAAGTGTAGAAAATAAAACTGGTTTCCTAAAACTAGACATACATAAAAGAAAATACGAACAGGAAACAGAAAAGTTTAATGAGACTGCACATCAAAAAATATTTAGTGACCTTCTGATTCCAGAATCAAGGTGTATTCAACTTGTTAGACTCTTTAAAGGATTGGGTATTCATCTCTGTTAAGCCAAATTTGCTTACATGAGTGTGGTGGGTTGACTCTGGTTGGATGCTGGGTGCCCAGCAAAGCTGCTCTATCACTCGCCTCCTCAACTGGACAGGGGAGAGAAGAGATAACAAAAGGCTCATGGGTCGAGATAGGGACAGGGAGAGATCATTCACCAACTGCTGTCACAGTCAAAACAGACTCGACTTGGGGAAATTAATTAAATTTATTGCAAATCAAAATCGGAATAGGGTAATGAGAAATAAAACTGAATCTTAAAACACCTTCCCCCCACTCCTCCATTCTTCCTGGGCTCAACTTCAGTCCCAATTTCTCCTCCCCTCGAATAGCCCAGGGGGATGGGGAATGGGGGTTGCCATCAGTTCATCACGTTATCTCTGCTGATGTTTCCTCCTCGCTGGAGGAGGATGTTCCCTGCTCCAGAGTGGGGTCCTTCCTGTGGGAGATGGTCCTCCATGAACTTCTTCAGCACGAGTCCTTCCTCCCAGGGGCTGCAGTTCTTTACCAACTCCTTCAGTGTTGGTCCTCTCCATGTGTCCTTTCCACCAGGTGAAGTCTTTCAGGAATAGGCTGCTCCAGCTTGGGTCCCAGCAGGAGTCATGTCCTGCCAGCAAACCTGCTCCAGCACAGGCTCTCCACAAGATCACAGCCTCCTCCAGACATCCACCTACTCTGATGCAGGGTCCTCCACAGGCTGCAGAGAATCTCTGCTCCTGTGCCTGGAGCACCTCCTCCCCTCCTTCATTGACCTTGGTGTCTGCAGAGTCATTTCTCTCGGATATTCTTCTTGCCACCATTGCACAGCAGTATTTTTCCCCTTCTTAAATATGTTATCACAGAGGCACTACCACCATCGCTCCTGGCCCTGGCCAGCAGTGGGTCCATCTTGGAGGCAGCTGGCATTGGCCCTATCTGACACAGGAAAAGCTTCTCACAGAAGCCACCCCTGTAGCCCCCACGTTACCAAACGACCTTGTGGCAGAAGCAAACCTTTAGGTGGGATGAAATCCAAACTCAGTAGCTCTTTATGTAGAGCTAAACATATTCTAATCTTATTAAATGTTTAGGGGAATTTGGGGGGAATTTTAGAGATGGGTAAAGGAGCTGTGGGTAAGGCTCAGTAGCTGGACGTGTTCCTGCAGAAACCTGTTCCTACTGCAGAAAAGGGAGCAAGGGGTGGGGAGTGAATTCCTCCTTGTGCTTGCTGGAATGATACCACTTTCAATGTTGGTCAGTAAGGGACTAAGAAGTGCCCCTGCAGAGTATGATGTCCTTGTGTGTGCTGTTAATTTAGAGACAGAGGCTTGGGTGTGCACTGGTTAAGGTCAATCCACCTCCTTTCTTGTGTACAGTTAAGGAAACCAATGGCTTGAATGCCGAGATGACCCTCAACGTTCTTTGATTCTCACTGGTTCCAAGTTCAGCCTTGGGAAAGTATCTGCTTTTCTTTTTCCTTTTATTTTTTTTTTGTCTTTCTAAAATAATATTTACTTATTAGAGAAGGATTTTGAAGATTGGTGAATTACTTATACGGTTTTGAAACAAGACCTTAGGCATTGTTGTCAATAAAACGATGAAAAATTGTACCTAAGCAGTATATAAATAACAAACATTTCAGGAATATATGTAGAGAACTGTGTTTTTCTTTCTACTTTTAGAATTTGCTTTATTTGTATTCCATTTCATTTGTGTTTTTCTTTGGGCTATTTAAAAATCCTTGGGAGTTAAACATGACAGGTTGTACACGAAAAGAAGAATTGCATTGGAATATGGTTTACCACATTTTTCCCATGCCATGAGTATATGAATTCCTGCTTACATAAGAAAATATTTGAACATAAAAAGCAGTAATTTGGAATCAGATTGTGCAGGATGAATCATGAGACAAAATCTCATTAGAGATCCAAAAAAATATTCTGGTGTTCCTGCCAGGGTGTTTTCATAAAATATTTTTTTTCTGAAAAGGAGTTACTCAGGAGGTAATAATTAAAAAAAAAAAGCAACCAGAAGTTGCAACCTGATTTAGCACTATGATATTTTAGATATTGTTGTAAGGAAAAGTGTATATATTATCTGGAAAAAAAAAAAGAAAAGAAAAAGCCCTGTGTTTACCTTTTTCTCTGATATAGATTACACATCCATGGTACCTTCTGTTCCACAATTAAAGGAAAAACTACTGTCTTGGAGTCCCACTTCTCTTGTTGATTTGATATAAATAGAATTATTGGGTAGTGAAATAAAGTAATCTACAGTCTTCATGTTGATTTTTATTTATTTATTTTAAAACCAGAGGTATCCAAATTCCCAGGTCCTTCATGTTTAGTTTGAAACTCCTAAGCTGCAAGTTACCAGCTTGTTTTCTCTCGTTATGCTCCTGTGCTGAAAGCATCAGCTTGTCTTCACCTTTCAGCTGTCTTTTGTGGGAAATGCTGCCTGAAGTTTCCACTCCCACATTACTCTTGCCAGGATCACCAAGGAGGCACAGGATAGACTCACTATATAGACTCCAGGAAAACACTGCAGAAGAGCCCCTGTAGGACTCAGATGGGGCTCTTGCTGAAACTTAAGTGTGCCAAAAATGAATGTGGCCATTTTTCTGACAAAACAAATACTTTTTTCTTTTCCTGTCCTTTCTGCATGGGAAAAGAGATATCAAATTTGCAATGTCTTATAGGCTAAATATACAAAAATTCTTGCTGCTTTAGAAATCGTGTAATATAAAAATATAAATTAGTAAGTCTGTGGCAGTTTTAAGCTAAGTGATTATTTTAACGTGGTAGAAACGGTAGCTCCAAATCTTCATGGGATTTGCCTTTGAGGTTATCCAAAAGGATTGTTCCCTGCAGCTGGAACTATACTAGAACCTCAGTTTACATATAAGATTTGACAGGGCTTCCAGTTAAAAATTAGAAAAAAACCAATCAACATTCAAAACACAATAATTTAATATCAAAACATTCAACTTTTTATCTTAAAATCAGGTTTATAAATTAAAAGCAATTATCCATTTGGCAAATTTGGACAACACATATTTTAAAAGAAAATAATCTCAAAGTTGACTTTTTGTTTTAAAAAATTGATAACATTTTGCTAGTCCCAGCTGGAACACACAGATTTTTTTTTTTTCTTGCTTGCAGGAAAGGTCTGATACTTCAATTTTTCTGTACAACTTTTTGAGATAGTAAACATTCTAGAAACACAGGAAATCTGTTTTCCACTCCTACATGCAGAGGCACAAACCTGTGGCCGTACAACACGTTTTTTTATTGCAAAAAGGAGCTGTATTAGTATAGTATTGTTTTATCAATGTATGTACAAATAGCTACCTGAAATTAGGTTGTGAACTGTTAGTGTCTTTGAGCTAGGAGCTAAGAAAAGCTTTCCATCCTCTTGGCAAACACACTGGGTTGTCAATTTAAATGTCAGTCCCTGTAGTTCAACTCTCTACAGAGTGCTATATGCAACCCTCTGTAGGGGTGCTACATATGGAGGACTTTAGAGAGTTCCTAAATGTGAGTGTGCTCACAGGTCCTTTCAATTCCTCCTGTGGTTTGTTTGTGGTTTTGTTTGTTTGGCTTTTGTTTTTTTTGCTGGGGGATGGTGGTGTGTAGTGAGCATATTGATCTCCAGCTTTTGAATTTTTGTTGCACTATCCATGAATGTATCTCCTAAGGTACTCGCCCAGGTAATTTTTGGATCCACTGACTTCAGACAAGCAAGACAGAGGAGTTAAGACACTGGCAAGACCCTGTCAATGTTCCCAACAGGGAAAGGGCAGTGGTATGAGCACATCAGAAAGTTCACAGGGCACAGAAGCCATCAGAAAGACTAAAGTCACAGGAGGAAAAAAGGAACCAGAGTTTACATCTTCCTAAGGAGTTATTTGTGCATTCCACAAGAAAGAAATGGGTAGGAAATGAGGCTTCATTACCTCTAGTGCACATAAACTACTTCTTTCAACCCTTTCTCCTTCCCCCCCCACCTCCTTCTAGTCTCATGTAAGTACAATAAAACCTATTTGCAACCCGATTGCTAAGAAAAATCTTCCAGAGTGACCTGGCAAGAACAGGGATGCACTATAGGAAATAGAGTGGAAACACTGATGTAGCAAGGTGCTTGTGTGGCTGGAAGGAGAGCACAGCAAGGGGCTGACGTTCATCCAGCGCCGCAGACTGCCCTGGGACGCCGAGCTGGCTACCAGTGCCTTTGTGCCAGCAGGCAGCCTGGAGCTGAGTCAGTGGCCTGGGAACGGCTGTATCCGCTTTTATGTAAGTTTTCTTCATTTGAGAGATTATATTATGAAGCCTGAGGGAGTACTTCAGGCAGAATATATAAATTAACTGGTTACTGAACTGCGTAGGAGGGACTGAAGTGCTGGAAAGAGAAGCTTACAATAAAACCTCCGTCTGTGCGCTGCAAAAAGGCGTTCGAGCTGCCCAGGTCAAACCTCACACACTATTTCCAGCAGACGAAGGTGGTGGCCTAGAACAGCTCTGGAGGTTGAACTGCTGAAAATAGAAACCTGGCTCACCATGCTGTTTTTCAACAATCGTGTTAATGTAAGATTTCCAGCTGACATGGGTGGAAGATTCAGGACGTGAATCCAAAGATGCTCTCAAACTATCCCAGAGTTTGGAAGCAGAGTTTGGCTACAAGTACGTTATAAAAAAGCAAGTTTGTAGAACTCAAATCCAGTTCAAGCTATCAAGTGTCCTCCAAAGTCTAGAGGTATTTGGATCAAGCATTTTGGTTGCAGTCCATGTTTAATTTTCACCAAATGTTCTAAACTTGTAAATCCCCTTTTGCTCCTGCTTTTCTTCCTGACTGTATTTGACTGTATTCTCTTTCTTATTCTTGTCTGGTTAAAACTGTCAGTCAGGGTTTTACCAGGGAGTTTTATTACTTTGGAATGCTCTGAGTTTTGTCATCTGCTCCTCTTTTTCTCCCCGCACCCTGTAATCTGCTTGGCAAATTTATTTTGTTCTGCAATTGCTGTTCCAAGGAATAAGCAGCAGTAGCTCTTAGTCACCTGTACAGTCCATTACGGTATCTGCTCATAACCAGACACAGCAAGAATACTCTTTGTGCTCTACACTTCCAAGAAGTTTGAGATTTTTAATTTCAAAATATCCAAGTGCATTCACGTAGAAGTTGGAGTCAGCTTGGACTGTTTCTCTTGAGAATTTCGTAGTTCTGATGGCAATATGGATGGATGATATGAAGAATATTCTTAATAGTCTGAAGCAGAATTGGTGGCAAGTGGGACTTTCAGCAGTACTTAGTAGCTTGCCTCTGTGTGTGTCTGTAAAATGTGTGTCCATAATAAAGCTTAGTTCATTAATTGATAGCTTTATTACCTATAAAACCCATGAATTGCCTCAGAGGGTTAGAAAAACACTGGTCTCTTTAATCCAGTACATAGTTCTTAGTAGTAGTCTAAGCAATGGGAAGACACAGATCGCTGTAGCAATGACAATAGGAATTTCAGATGATATTTTGTTGTAGCTTTTACACAATGGCTCTGAACACAAACAGCAGTAGAGAAACACACATATTCTCTTTCAGACTTGTCTATAGGTAACAGAAAAGGTGTTTGAACAACCATGACTTCATGGGCCCAACTGTAGCAATGTAGAAGTAAATATGGGCTGAAACTGCTTTTATTTAGCCATACAACAATGGCAGATTCAATATTAGTATCAACATCTCAATGTATATCTGTATAGGTAGTGCACTCTTTCTCCTGGTACCAGTCAAAACATCTGCAATACTTTTTAATCAAGATGCTTAGATTTATTTTTTTTAACAATGTAAATACATCATCTTTACCTCCAGCTGCTAGAAAAAGTTGGAAGTCTGCTCTTTGTCACAAATAAAGCAGTGACTTATAACTTCAAGAAATAACAAAAAAAATCAGAGGAGGTGAAGAAATGAGGATAAGTATGTATTTTTGTGGTCTTGTTATTACAAGCAAAATGTGATACTAATTATTGGTACAGTGCCTTATGAACATAGAGGTTTTGGTTTTGTTTGTACAGTGCCTAGCCCAGCCATCCAAATTTGCTTGGGGTCTTCCAAGTTCAGCAGTGTAAAGTATGTGCAGAAACCTTTCCTTTGCTTTCAGAGGGTATTAATAAGTTTATATAGTCAAGTACTCAGATGGTAGGAAGTGCCCTTCTGTAAGGCTGTCAGTATGAACTTAGGTCAGTCCCTTTGGTATCTGTATTGATAAGGACGGACTTAATCACGCAGTCGCATGCTTTTCTCTTTCTGCATAATCCTGGCATTATTTAGGCCATGGATGGATAATATTCCTGGAGTTTCCAGTTAATCACAAGTAATTATTTATTTTTTTTCCCTTCAGAATCATTTGCCACATTCAGGTTGTGCTTCAAATATTGACTTTTTAATTTCCTTAAAAGTGTGGTGATTTATATTTTTTTTTTTTAAATAATACTTATTGGTGCATTTTCAAATTGTTCCAAGAGCTCTCCTCTCGCCATATGAGTGAAACAAAGGAAGTGTTATCTCTGGTTTGAATCCTGGAAACTGATGTGCAGAGAGATTAAGCTAAATGTATCCATTCATTTTGGGGAAATCTGAGCTTCCCAGGACCTGATTTCTTTTCCAAGTCCTACGAATTAGCTTGATCTATGCAATGCAGGATAGCTGCATCCATATGTGACCAGCACTTACGTAATTCAAACATCAGCATTCAAGTTAGGCATCCAGAAAATGAGTTAAACAGAACTTGTGAGTATCCCTGACAAGTTATATATAAAAGACTTACCTGATATTTCAAAGTCCTATAATTTGAGGGGCTTTTCATGGGGATCACAAAAAGCATATCCTTGGAGCTATAGCAAGAAAAGTTGCTAAACTTCTATCTAGCCCTCAAAAAACCCCCCAAAAACCAAACTAAGAAATTCAAGCAATTGTAATCTATCAGTTGGAAGCAAAGGAAAACAGGATTGTGCAAGAGGTCGTATGTACAAATGTTCACAGAAGGGGATCTGATTGCAATGCTTGCAATAACAGCCTAGCCTCAGAAGTGGCCTCTCTCAATAGCAATAATGAGAGTAAAAAAAGATCAGTAGATTATACTGCAAATATGAAGAGAGAGAGAAGGGGTGCTACACCTCTCTTTCTGTTGTGTTCAGACAGGAATAAGTAGATTGACCACTGAGCCTGCTCCTGCATTTTTGTGTAGGTCTGCAAAACTTCTCCACCAGCTGATAATTGAGCTGCTCACAGGGACTATAGCGTTACGCACGGGGCCGTTTAGGGCTGGCAGGTCAGCGAGTTGATTCCTTGAAGGCTACCAAAACTAAAAGTTTGCTTCAAGTCCGGGAAGTTTGCTAGGAGAAAAATAACGTGGGAAAATACCACGTTTATTTGCTCCCTGTTACTTTCACATCACATAGTCTCTGTTCTCAAATATAATTGCACTGATCTGCAAGGATTGGCAACTAGAAAGAAATAAAATGCCAAACCCCAGCTTTGTTTAGATTCTTTCCTCTCCATATCTCACCTGGTATGACAGGAGTTCCCTAGGTGGACTCACACCAGCGTTTGTCCAGAGTCTGTGCTGGAGAGGATGCAGTAGTGTGTGCCATTGCAACGTGGGAAGCAAATCCAGCTGTGGGCAGGAACATTCAAATCTGTCTTACCCTTCTTTTCTTTCTCTCCTTTTGCTTACAAATCCTCCTTTTGCTTAGAAATTTGAGGAGGCAAAAGCACTGTTAGCTCAGTCTTGCCTCTTCCACCTGCAGACCCAAAGCTCACCTCTGAGGTGGACCTGATGCTGTTTTAATTTTGGGTTTAAGTAATTCAATTGACTATGATAGGAAACTGGAAGGAGGAAGAGAGGTATTCCTGCTGCCTAGACTTTTGTTCCAGTGGGGGAACTGAGCTGATTAACTTGCCAGTTTCCCCTCCTCACACCCCTTGGCAGACATTTAGACAGCAAGGGCAGTTTTGCCTGCTTCGGCAATGTTCTCCTTGTCCCTTGGTGCATTTAGCTACAAACTTAGCTGAAAACCTACTGTCAACAGTGGTTTACCATGGAACACTGGATTTCTAAAGGGAAGGCAGTTTAGTAAGAAAAGACACCATTTTTTTATGGACAAACTAGCCTTTTGGCGGAAGAAGCTGGATTCTAAAAGTCTGGGGCTTGAGAACAGTGGCATCTTTAGAAAAGCCTGTCTAGCAACAGACTAGCCTATGCTCCTAATCCAAAGGGAAAAAATATGTAATTAAAAAGTAATTCCAAGAAAACAGAGTTTTGGCTTGCTGACAAGAGAGATATCTAGGAATCTAAATTTTTCATGTAGAAGAGTTAGCTTGAAGCTAGAATTGCTCTTCTTGCCTAAAGTCCTAAACTAGAAAGCCTTTAACAATATGGTGAACTTCAAGCATGTAATGTCAAGGTTTTAATTACCTCTTACAAATTAAGTTAAGTTCACCAGGCAAATAAATAAAAGAGAGAGTAAATCCCAGAAAAGAAAATAATCCTATTTTTTTCTATTTTTTTTCTTCTCTTAATTCAGTGTGAACTCTTGCGCTCTTGTGACTTTGTCATTGTTTAGGAATTGTAAAAGGATTTTCCTAGAAGTTTCAGAAACGATGGTAATGCCATGGTATTATCAGAATTCTTGGGGTTGATTTAATTCCTCAGATCCCTAATTTTTTAAACGGGGATTTAATGTAACAGGAGGCACAAGAACAGCGTCTTGTTCAAATTACTGAAGAAAGACAGAACAGTAGTCCTCTTTGCTACAGGTAGCTCGTATAAGTAGCACCATGCTGTTATACAGTGACAACCCAAAATAACACAGCTGAAAGTTGTGTTACTGCATAATCTGTTATGTGGCATATTTTCTACAGCACATACTTACTGAGGTGGTCCCTTCAGGCTCAGTGTTACAATCTACAGTTTGGTTTTGTGGTGCTAGATGTCAGTTTGTTAGTGCCTTTCAAAAACGGAGAAGTTATTTGATTCTGTTTAAATCCACTGGGTCATCTTTGGATATTTCTAGGCTTACGCTCTCTGGAGGCTGTGGTGTCTGCCTGGAGTTTCTCAACAGCAACTAGGATACTTTGCCTCCAAAGTAGACTAGTACTGCTTTTACCTCCTCCAAAGACGGTTGGCTCTTAGCTTCTATAAAGACCCGATACAATTTCTGAGCTGAGATATCCTCCCATGTCCCACCCCACCCCCATTTTGGCCAGGTTTGAGGTTCACCTGCATGGGAGGGTATGGGATGTACGTTGTAAGTGTCTCACTTTGGAATGTCTTAATTTGGAATGGACCCCAAGATAACATTTTTTTTCTTTGAATTAAATGTATATTTCTTCACGCAGAGTGAATGCAACAACCTATGATTAATGAGCAGATTTTCACAAGAATTAATATAATTCTGAAGTTCTAACTATTAAGTATAATCATTAAGGAATGTCTGAATAAACAAACACATAAAGCCAGCTTTATTCTACTCTTTTTGTAACATCTACTATTCTAAATGCCTGACTTGACATGTTTTTAGTGGATTTTGGCAGGTGTAGGGTTACCTATGGTCATAATACATGGTAATTATTACTAAGAAAAAAAAGGTAGGGCATGTGGGCACTATGTCACCTGCATTTAATGCTCTTGGGAAAGAGGAAAGTGTGGCAAGCTTCTGGGGACTTTGCAAAAGTTCTTATCAACTGTGGCACACAGCACAGCAGCCCAGGGGAAAGAACACACAGAATGTGAGCTTTGAGGCTGAGGCTAAAAATGCACAGTCAACCTGAAGTCTGGAAGTTTTCTCCCCAGTGCTTGCTTTCACATTAAAGATGTTATTTGTTAGCCATATTTACTTCTACTGCTTTTTAATAGACAATCACAACAGACAGCTGCTACAGGCCTTACCCTGCTGTCTATGCTACTGAACGTGTTTGTTCACTAACGTAAGCAAACCCAATGTAGCTGACACTGATTTATGGTAGCGATCAGCTTGACATTCTCATCCTCCTCACACATGGGCATGCACTGCCAGCACAACATCAGCTGCTTGCAAGTTAATCCCTGCCTGCATCCCTTGGCAAAGGGCAAAGCTGCCCATGTTACCCCTAACCCCATTCCGAAACAAGGTTTCTTGTAAAGCGGGCTCAGGCTGTGATTCACTTTGTGGTGGGATCGCGGTGTGACTTGCGCTTCTCTGGTCCCACTGTGGTCATCTCAGACCAGAGAGTGAGAGAACACATGTGGTTGGAGAAGGGAAGAGGAGCCAAGAGGTCCATCTGCCCTGGCAGTGGATGAGCTGCGTGAGCTTCTGGAAAACATGTCACTTCCTTGTGCTTCTCCCAGCTTGGGAGGAGACTGAGTGCACAGCATTCAAAACCCATATTCTGAACCCAAGCTGGGCTGTTTTGGATAAGGAAGTTGTACAAAAGCAGCACAATGAAGTTATTTTCCCTTTTAGAATCGTTTTTCACGCTTGGAATAGAAGTTTGTTGGATATATTAGACAGGCAAAAACCCAGGTTTATGCTTACAGGGTGTTCCTCTGATGGTATATGCTTGTGATCTGTGACTGATGTTTTGTGTAGAAAAGTTGGTTTGAATGGAGGCTCCAGCAGATGTCACTGGCAAAAGGACCTAGATTTGCAAAGGTACCTAGGGTTATTGCCTGCACTTTTCAGATTAGATGTGATTCACCAAGAGCTCAAGAAGAGCTGGTAAAAAGGATTCAGGTTTCCTTAGTACTCTCATAAATGAAAGATTACTGTGTTGGTGAAAGGCTGTATCAGGACCTAGGAAATAGTTCCTTATGATAGAAATGAAGAAAAAAAAAATCAATTCCTTCTATTCATAACTTTTCCCTTGGACTCTTGATGATACAGTTAAAGTGAGACCCTATATTCAGAAACTTTTCGTTCAGGGTCAGCAAGAAAAAGCACACAGTCTCTTTCACTCATTCCTGGACTGTTTCACTGTTCCATACTTTAAGTCTTTGTAAGAAATTATTTGGTTTCCATTCATACTCTTTCATAACTCATCGTTCGAGGTTTTTAAAAATAATTCTCCCAGCCAAATGCAGATTGCTAACTCTTATGTAATGCTCCACTGACGTAGTACTGAGATTTTTTTTTTCCAGCATCGCTTGAATGGGTCATTGTGAACATCTTTGGGAGGATTTGCATTTTGTACCGTGACTTTTGAAGAACTAAGTTATAATATTATGAGGAGAGGCTGAGGGAGCTGGGTCTCTTTAGCTTGGAGAAAAGGAGGCTGAGGGGTGACCTCATCCATGTTTACAAATATGTAAAGGGTGAGTGTCAGGATGATGGAGCCAGGCTTTTGTCAGTAATGACTGATGATAGGACAAGGGGNGGGGAGGATTTGCATTTTGTGCCGTGACTTTTGAAGAGCTAAGTTATAATATTAGTGATATTACCTCGATAGGGCATCTTGATATTTCACTAGTTTAATTTTTTTTTTAAGTTGAATGTCTACTCTAGATGGATTGCAAGTTTCTCCTTCATAATTTTCATTCCGTGAATCACTGAAACAAGCCCCAACCTGGTACAAATGATCTACCCGCCACTCACTTATAAAGACATCACTGGCACAGTTTCAGCGGTTTATGCTCAAAGGTTCAGCTGGAACATTTCACCACACTCAAAAAAAAAAATAAAAATTGGCTGCCAGGGGTTTGACACTTGTTAGTATTTTTGGAAGATCCTGAGTAACTAAGAGCGATCTAGTCTCATTACAGCCTCTAATGATTCCTTGATCTGCCAGCTATGACAACCTGTATGTATTTCTGGACTTTCCACAGTTTTCTTTATGAAAATTTTACTCTTAAGTTAGTGGCTTTTCAGCTCGACTTTATAAAAATCTCTTGGGTTCAAATAAGTTTTATTCTTCCTGTCGTAACTGATCTCTCAGTTTACAAGTTGAACTGTACCTTAGATCTTTGACTAGTTCTTCTTGTTCTCATTTTTTTTCTTCTTTTGGGAGTATTTTTCCAAATTAAAAGTGAAAGTCATTTCTCACTTTGCTTCAAATCCAGTTTTTGTTTTTTTTGTTTTCCTGTAAGGGACTAACCTACCTGCAGACTTGTCCCTTACCTTCAAGGAAACCAAATACAAGATGAAGGAAAGACTACATTAATCATAGCTGTGAAAATCTCGGCAGCCAAAGTCAAACCAAATTATTACCTCTTTTACTTGTCTGGACAACCGTGGTTTACCTACTGTGGACTACTTTTCTTTTTTCACTAATTGCCTTCAATCACCTGAGTGCCAATTTACTCAAGGCAATTAACATATCTCCAAAAGTTAGTCTGGGTAGATTTGTTTCAGGATAAGAATTCTTTAGTTCCAATTAAGTGAGGTCCAAGAAAAAAAGCTTGCGTGTTTTGGAAATATCTATTTTAGCTTAAAAATAAAATACACTTTTAAAAAAAGGAGTTGATTGAGGAGCTGGACTAGTTGACCTTTAAGGTCCATTCCAACTTTAGCTATTCTGTGATACTGATTGGCAGCAAGTTAACATATTTATTGGCATAAACTGTAGAACCACATCTATATTGGGAAACAAAGCTTTTTTCCCCACTGTATTTTTTTTTAAAAAGGGAAAAACTAAAAACCCAGTATGCCTTTTCTCCAGCAGACACTAAGCTAATCCAGGTATATACCCAGAATAAAGTTACAATTTATAAGCAAACTATTAAGAACAGGGGGTGGGAAAGTGGCAAAATGGCTGCCAGTTTTCTAGATCAGATTTAAAACTTGCATGAAGAAAGATAGGTTTAAAGAACCCCAAATCTTAGCCCCTTTAATGTGTCTCATGCTAGACAAAGGGTTCATAGTTGGAGCGGAGCAAAAGAAAGCTCAAAATTCATAAAGGTCACCGAATTGTAACTGTAGTTGGATATAAAACCCTGTATAGGCCTACTGGGAAGGCCCATGGATTGGTGCATGCAGAGGTCTTTGACATCAGTTCTGTGCTATTAAGACTTATGAAGGGAGATGTGGCTGTTGGCTGGAGCTAGATTCTCTTCTGTGTGTGGTGTAAGCTCAAGAAGCAGGGCAAAAGAGATAAAAATACTTTTTATTTACTTATTTTAAATACAGTTGCCAAGACAAGATCATTCCATACAGGAGGAACAAGTTTCAAGTTTAAAGAAGCTGGAGAGCTCTACTGCTATTGTGTTATAAAACTTGAAAGGGCTGGTGGGAGTTAGGGAAACAGAAAAGGTCAAGAAGAGAAACAGGCAGAAAATATGGTTAAGAGATCACAAAGTACACCCACTTCACTGACTTTTATTTTTTTTGTAGTTTTATGAATTAAAACCTGACTGGAAAAAATTATGTGGGCATCTGTGTGGCTTCAGCCACGTAATCTTATACTGTCAACAATGGGAGAGAGTAGAAAAAATGAGCAATAAAACCGAGCCCTGAAAGGAGAAGCTGCTTATTATATGGTGACTTATGCCAAGTTTATCCTTCAGCACCCTAAACTGACCATTACCTTGATGGGACAAGAAGCAGGGGCTCAGATCTTTTGGTTTGGGGTCCATTATTACTATTAGATGTCTAATTTCACAAATGAAAGTGCTCTTTGAGGCCCTGAAAACCTCACTCTATGTGTCAGGGTCAAGAATTTCAGGCTTAAGCCTCTGAGGTTAGTCCCTAAGTCCCTGTCAAGGATCTAGGTTTTCAAAAGTGTTTGTCAGCCTTTGTTCACGAAGCTGGAACTTTGGAGTTTATATTTTTCTGTAGTCACAAGTGTGGGTACTCCACATTTAAAAATCTGAGTTTTGAAATTAAGCTGAAAACTGCTTTGAAAACATTGTTTACTCCAAAAGCACTGCCTTCATGCAGTATTATGATTTCTGGGAAATAATTGTCCTGTTATCTACCCAGAGAAGAAGGCACTCTACAATATCACTGGCATCACCAGCCTAAATTTGGGGTGATATTGTGGTACTGCTGTGGGTGGGTATCAGAGTCACTTTACAACCACAAGATGCTCTATCTTTTGGCCAGGGCTCATGTGCAGCAGTAGAGCAGTGTGGTGAGCCTGCATTGCTCATGTCTGCACTGCACTTGGCACATGGGTTACGGGGAGGGCAGCTGCCTCCAGTCTCCTTGCTCTCTTTGTTAACTTACTACTGAATCCAATATAAAAAATAAACAAACAAAAGTGTGAGGGAAAGCTAGCTGAGGGAACTGTGAGAAGCAGCAGCCCTCTAAACTCAGTTCTGGTTTTATCATGTGTTTTCCATAGTGACAAGGCTGCAGTTTGTCCATTTAGTTTGTATTCAGGGAAGGATATTCAGCAAAGGACCTTCCCTTCTGTCTTAGTGACATCCATGACAATTTAAGGCTGAGCTATGGAACTGAACTTTCCTTTACAAAAGCAGATTAAAAAAAGCAAACGGCTTAGTCAGCAAACCACAGTGACTTGTTCCACAGAGAGTCGGGTACAATTCAAGCAAGCTAACCACAGCCTTGGACACCTGATCATATGAGTCTGGGAAATGTAAAAATCGATGTTCCAAAACAGAAGAATTGAGCCGTGATCAATGGAGCACTGTTCAAATTTTGGCTCATCTACCCCTGAAAAATCCTATTTGAAAAACTCTTATGCTTTTAAATGGAGAAACTGAAGATGCACTGTAGAGAAGGGCTCATGGGCATTTTTTTTCATCTTTTAGAAGAAATATATCTGCTTTGCTCGGGATACCAGTTAACATGAGCTACAGCTTCCATCCATGCTGTCTGTATTTTTGGAGGCTTTTTGTACTTGGGCTTCCTTTGATGGGATCCTTTTATAGTACCTAAATTTGTGGAGTGGTTTTGGTTTAGGTTTGGTTTGTTTTTTTTAAGATATGGGTGTTTTGCTCCATATGAGTAAATGAAGCAATCAGTAGGCAGGTTTGTGAGAAGGAAGTCACAATACTTTCATTAAGCACAGTCTGAGGCAGTTCAGACTTCATGAATATCTGTTTATCTCTGGGTCGATTCTGATGCTTAATCCTGGCTTTAACAAAACACATCTTGTGGCAGGTCCCTTGTACCTGTGTTTGCAATAACAGAGAGAGCTTTTCTTTTTGTTTGAGATGTCAGTGAAAAGTCTGCTCTGAGCCTACAGCTTAAAAAAAAAGAAGTCGGAGCTTTATTAAAGCTGATTTCTCCCCCTCTTCCCCAAATTCCCCATTATGGAAAGGAAGCATCGTTCTGCTGCTTGATTGACGTTGCTGTTCTGGAGGGCAGCCCACACTGCTTGAACATGATCCTCGCAGTGCGGGGATGCACGCTAGATTTCTTCCCAGTTATGCAACTTGCTGGTTACGTGCCAAAGCAGAATAATCCTCATTCACAGGGCCACAGAGGAAAACACTAGAAGTGTGAGGGCTAACCTGGGGGCACAGGGAGGCTAATCCAGGGCAGTCACTAGATCTCTGTGAATCACCCAGAAGATGCTCAAGGGGGTAACAGAGACACCGGCAGAGCCTGGTCCTTCTTGTTTCCTTCCACACTTTCCTATTTCTACTTCCCCCTCTCCCTGAAACAAGTGAAAATGACTTCTCAGGTTGGATGCCAAAGGCCTTTTTTTTTTTTTACTTTCTTTTTGTTGTATCCTTTGTGACCTGTTCAGGCTACTGTAAGGTGCTGCTGGTGGGGTTTTTTTATTTGGTTTTTATTTATTTATTTATTGGGTTATTAATTGGCTAATTATTTTTTTAGGTATTGATGTTTAAGAACTATAAACATATCAGTAAAATGAAAAACACGTTTTAGGGCCATAACCATCAAAATCCAGCCTACAAACAGATTAAATGATTTCCCCCTCTCATCAACCCTCTGATCACAGAATCACAGAATCCTAGGGGTTGGAAGGGACCTCGAAAGATCATCTAGTCCAACCCCCCTGCCAGAGCAGGGTCACCTAGAGTCCATCACACAGGAACGCATCCAGGCGGGGTTTGAATATCTCCAGTGAAGGAGACTCCACAACCTCCCTGGGCAGCCTGTTCCAGTGCTCTGTCACTCTCACAGTGAAAAAGTTTTTCCTGATATTTACATGGAACCTCCTATGCTCCAGTTTAAAACCATTGCCCCTTGTCCTATCATTAGTCATTACTGACAAAAGCCTGGCTCCATCATCCTGACACTCACCCTTTACATATTTGTAAACATGGATGAGGTCACCCCTCAGTCTCCTTTTCTCCAAGCTAAAGAGACCCAGCTCCCTCAGCCTTTCCTCATAAGGGAGATGTTCCACTCCCTTAATCATCTTAGTGGCTCTGCGCTGGACTCTCTCAAGCAGTTCCCTGTCCTTCTTGAACTGTGGGGCCCAGAACTGGACACAATACTCCAGATGTGGCCTCACCAAGGCAGAATAGAGGGGGAGGAGAACCTCTCTTGACCTACTGACCACCCCCCTTCTAATGCACCCCAGGATGCCATTGGCCTTCTTGGCCACAAGGGCACATTGCTGGCTCATGGTCATCCTCCTGTCCACCAGGACCCCCAGGTCCCTTTCTCCTACACTGCTCTCCAGCAGGTCAGCCCCCAGCCTGTACTGGTGCATGGGGTTGTTCTTCCCCAGATGCAAAACTCTGCACTTGCCCTTGTTGAATTTCATTGTTTCTCCCCACCCAACTCTCCAGCCTATCAAGGTCTCGTTGAATGGCAGCATGATGAATGGCAGAATGATGATGGAGCCTGATTTGAAAGCTCACAGAAGCCAAAAGAAGCTGTCCTCTCAGAGGCTGGGGATAGTCCCTCTGAGTCAGGCAGAAGGGTACAGGAGCAGATTGCACTTGATCTGAAGAATATATAGTGGTGGTCATTCAGAAATCACTCAGATGCATTCTGCTTAGAAATCACTTATAGCCATTAGGCTGAAGTCCTGCTACAGACCTGGGCCTTAGGTTGTAGCCAGAGGAAGAAAGGGGCAGGAAAGCAATTGCAAACAGCCAGCCCCATCACAGGAAAACTCCTTGCTGGCACGTTGGCTACTGGCACTGCGTGCCCTGCGTCCCTTTCCTATCCCTCATCACCTTGGGTGTGTGAGGGTAAACAGCAGAGGGTGAAGGGCAGGGAATGGCCAAGCACCACTTCACGCATTTGAAATCAGGGTGTGATTTAGAGCTGTCTGGCAATAGCTAGGCAGGTGCTGACTCCCATCACAAGCGAATTATAACTGCATCCCTGCTGCTCCCTTCCCTTCTCTGCATGTGCCTGCATGCTTGTTCTTTTTTTTTCTTTCTCAACAGTTTTTATCCTAGCCCAGGACCCGCTGGCTTCGAGACAGTTGTGCTGATGATTGGAGCAAGAGGTGGAAATCATGCTTTGGTGGTTCTCTGTTTGTTATGTCCAGTTAGGGATTGTGTAGGGTGGAATCTCCCAGTACTTGCAGTGGCCTGTGAGCACCTTCCAGATGAAAAGTTCTTAGAAAAGTCAGTTTGGAGGGAAATGAGCAAACTGCTCTTGGGACACTCAGCAGCTCCCAAGAAGTTTTTTATTATTTATGTCACTGTTTGGAAGAGTCTCCTAGGATAACAATAAGGATAAAGGCAACCCTAAAATTAGATAAGCAAAGTATATTTTACTTTCTACATGTGTAAGATAGATAAAAGCATATTAGAAGAAATCCAGCAAGTCCAAGAGAAACTAACCTTTTAAACAGAGGCTCAAATCAAATTCTTAAAAGAATGTTTGTAGCTGGGCAAAATGTCGTGTTTTATTATTACAGATGATATTTTGTGGGGTCTTCTTTTCTCTCATGAAGAAAGAGGAGGAGGAAGGTTGTATTTTTTTAATATCCAAATTAAAGGAATAATTTGAATGTATATATCATAGTGTCAATTTTCTTGTGCCCCAGATCATGTCACTGATACCACTGTCAAACCTCTCATCAGAGGCTTGTGTCGGAAGGTGTCAAATGTCTGCATTATTTTGTTGTTAAATGACATGGTATAAAGAAAACTGGTGTAAGTAATCAGATTTCTTAGAGACGCATTGTTTTTCTGATATTCTTTGATCACAGAATGAATTGTGCTGTGTATTCTCTAACTTTCAGACAAAATGCTAGGATCCTTCTTTTAAACACAAAAAAGGAACTCCGTTTTAACTACAACACTGCAAACACGATGAGTAAGACCCCAGGGTGTTTCTCTGTGAAACCAAGGTTAAAAATACTTATTCACATCCTTTCCAGTATTTATTTAGGTTAGCTACGTAGATCTGTGACAATATGAAGACTGAGTTTTCTTGACTTTGGTATGAAAGAGAAGCATGGATT
>VZRW01006579.1:516585-610825 GCA_013398125.1 Aegotheles bennettii
GTACTGTAGGTGACCCTGCTCTGGCAGGGGGGTTGGACTAGATGATCCTTCGAGGTCCCTTCCAACCCCTTAGATTCTGTGATTCTGTGAAACTCAGACCGTTTCCTGTGCAACTCTGCCTACTAGGTCATTGGCAAGTTGTTTCATCCTGGCTGCTGTTTGACACCTTGGTTTGCTTTAGCCCTGCTAGCATCAGGTAGCAACCTCCCACTGTGAGTGTGCCCCCTTCACACTGTGGCTTATATCCTGCTCCTAAAAAGAGATGAGTCTTGTTAGCTCCTTCAGCCTTCTTTATATGAGAGTGTCTCAGCAAGTTTATGTTGTCAGCTTGGTTACGTTCTTGTTGTGGGACATGTTTTTAACATCATAATGCAATTGTAGAAGCAAAAATATCTTATGGGTTTTTGATACTTGGTTATTGTTCTTTTAGAAATCAGAGGAGTATTTTGATTATTTTAATTTCATATCCTACATGTCAAGTCTCAACACTGATGAATGAGAGAGCTTATTTCCTACTGATCTCTCTTGAGAAAATAACTTTCTTCATCTTCTTTTTCTTAATGAGATGGTCTTTAAGGGCTTGGGGATAATAGAAATACACCTTCTGTTTCAGGGACAGAATTCAGTACCTCTATACTGATATGCTTCTCTTTCTTTTTCTGGCCTGCCCAAAGATAGATGTTCTGGCCTTTCTCCTGCTTTTCTGGGATTTACATCATTGCTAAGAGGGAGGAGGTTCACCCAAGATGGCCTACAGGATTGGGAAAGTTTGCATGCTTTTCCCACAATGTTACCAGAGAGAAATCAGATATATAGATGTAAACACTCAAATGTTTGTGAAATTTCATATTTATTTACCACAGAAAGGGAAATTTCAGAGCAACTGTCCCCTGATTTCTTGCTGCCTTCATTTCTATACAAATTTGGTCCAAGGCAAAGAGCTTATTTCTGTTCCCCTGGTGTTATCCAGCTATGGATGTCCTTATCAACCACTATCAGAACTGGTGACGTACGTTTCATGGCAATTTGTTCCCATTGAAGATACACTGCTGTTTCTGCTTTGTTAAGGAGGTACTGCCTCTTCCTCTGCTTTTACACACTTGCTGGTACAGACTGGATGGTAGCTAGAGGGAGAGAACCCTGCTGTCCATATTCAATACATGGGTAAGACCCTGCCTTTTACTCTCATGGTTGTCGTAGGGAGTAGAGGGAGGTAATCACCAGCTGAACTCAGTTGATACCCAGTGATCTTCTATACCCTGACAGCGTGAGGGATTCACTGTGTCTTAACAGCAACCAGTTCCAGAAGAGAAAGTTATACTCATTGATTTTGTTTTCAATTTCGTCCGATTGTATTCTTTCTCCTGGAACTTCAGTGGTATTGTTCTACCCGTTGTCTTTTGCCCTCTGACAGCTCTGTGGAGCTGAAAGATAGCACTATTCAGATTGGAAGGAGCCATAATATTTAATTCCTGCATTTCCAGAGGAAAAGAAAAATAGCCCATTCTGGCAGTGAGGTGCAGGGGGTTGGCAGAGCAGAAACACATTCAGTCAGTTCCCCAACTCAGCTGGAGTCAACCCCAGTAATCCAAACTTTCTGGGATGTGTGAACACCCTTCTTGCTCTTCAGTAATCCTTCATTTTACATTCCCATTTTTTTTAATCCCATTTGGCTTTCTTTGCACAACTTCTGAATTCCTCATTTATTTCTTCTATGTTGTTCCGTTTTAAAGTGACAATTTTTTTCTTCATATTCTTTCCTCCTTACTTGTTCTCAGAGTCCAATCTGTGGCAATGTGAGCCTGTGCAGAGACAACTCTGTCCTCTCTGCTGAACTGCCTGGTGTCTTCTGGTGAGTGAAAGATGAGCTTTGTTTCCTGAGCTTTATGCTGATGGATTGATGCCACAGCACAGAACTCAAATGCCATTCCTGCTGTCTCTGTTCTTTCTCCTAAATGTAGGTAGTATATATTTATTTCTTCACTTTCTAATAGAAAGCAGTCTCCTGGTGAAGTGCGTGAGGAATTCTTGTTCACACTCCTTGCTTGCTTCATGCAGGGAGTAGAGAAGCTGTCTCTCTTTGTTTTGCTCCTCAGAATCCCAAATTGTATTTGAAGATTTCACTTATGGTTCTGGTCTCCTCCTTTCTTACTCAGATTATGATGCATAACTCTATGCATTGAATGGTTTTTGCTTGCTTTAGCTTATGGAAATGACCTGACTAAGGATTTGTGATCCTTGTTTTCTTTTGAACTATAATGGAAAGAAATTGTTGGTTTCTCTTGAACTGTGATGAAAACTCTTTGCTATTTATTTGTCATTCCTTTTATGCATAGCTCAATGATCTCTCACTTCTGTCAGGAGGCCCATGGCAATTACAAGTACAAAGAGTCTTCCCTGCCTTGCCACCTTACTGATTTTGCTCATGCATGTTACAGTTTCTTCTCTGGAAATCCATACTATATAACAGATGGTGGAAAGAAGCAATCTTTCTCATAGATCTCAAGGATTCATGTCTTCCTCTTCTTGTCACTGTTGCCATTTGCATTTACAACTGTTATAAAGGCTTAAGAAAAGGGGATGTGTGTGTTTTGTTTGTTTTGGGTTTTTTAAATGTTTTACTGTGCATGGTGCCTGCTCTTCCAGGGACATTGTGATGTTCCAGTTTTGACATTCAAGGGTCAGTTTGAGCTACTATTTCAGATGCTTTAGGTAAAAGTAAGATAAAACAAGACCATTTAGGTTTGTTCCTGTAACATAGCAGCAAGTGCAAATGCGTCGTGGGGTGTGGTGGACTTTTTTTTGGGTTTGTTTTTTGATTTGAGGTTTTTGGCAGTAAAGCAGAGAATGCCATTGTGGTAGTGTATCTGTATCTAGCTTGGCAGAAACAAGTAATACCTTGTGCAGATATTGTTGTGACACTGGAACAAAGCTATTGCAGAATATATTTTCAATTGTTCTGGGAAGCACAGAAACAGCTGGCAAAATAGCACTGTGTAAATATCTGCTCTGTTAGACTAAGTCTTTGGATAATGTTAAACACTGTTCCTTGGGAAATCAGGCACTGAATTTCAAAGCAAGTGGGTGAAGAATTAAAAAATGCCTGATATTACATTCATTGGTGTGTTTATATGACCTACTCAGATGGCAACAGCTGAAACAAATGCTTCTTGGCCATTCTGCTCTTGCTGAGCAAGGAAATTATGATTACGTTGGAAAAGATAGAGAAAAGCAAATCCCCTTGTTCAATTTTTTCCTGACTCTATTGAATGAAATAATATTTGCTGACCTAAGCATTTCTTTCAGATCTGTGTGTCTGAATCCTAACAGAGATGATAGTTATAGGAAAGTGAAGGAGTAGGGTTATTAAAATATCTTTTCTTGGTATATTTTCTGACGTGTCAACTTTACTCCTGTGATCATATTCCTTTCTTACCAAGCAGTGTTTATAGGTAGATTTGATGATAACTCTCATTTCCTCAGCCTTCTTGAGATAAGTTGGTCCTAAGCTACTTTGGCCAGCTTCCAGTTTTTGCATATTTTAGGGCCTGGAGTAGAATACCCAGCAGCAATTTGGATCCAAATCATATTATACACACGAATCTATTGTTTCAGAGACACTTTATGTTATTCCCTGCCCAAATACAAGATTAGAGTAAGTCCAGTCTCAGGTAGCCTTTAACACTTTTCTCGTTTATTTCAATAGAAGCTAAAGTTTCTATTCCAAATAGCTACCTATCCATGAAACGTGTGAAATGAAAAACCTTCTACAGTGACCCTCTGGGGCAGAAGGTCTCCTAGAGGCTATTTTACCCATAACAGGCCTCTTCTTGATGTATATATTCACAATCACAGGATGATGTAGGTTCAAGGGGCCCTCTGGAGGTCAGTCATCTGGTTCAACCGTTCTGCTCAAGTAGGGTCACCTACAGCAAGCTGCCCAGGACAGTGTCTAGCCAGGTTTTGAATGTTTCTACAGATGGAGACTTTACCACTTTCCCTGGGCAACCTGGGCCAGTGCTCAGACACCCTCACAGTGTAAAAGTTGTTCCTGATGTTCAGATGGAGTCTCCCATGTTTCAATTTGTGCACATTTCTTCTTTTCCTGTTACTGGACATCACTGAAAAAAGCCTTGCTCTGTTTTCTTCTGAGGTACGCTGCTAGTTACTGACCTCCAGCTAGACTTCATACCACTGATCACCACCCTCTGGGCCTGGATGTTCAGCCAAATTTTCATTCCAACTTACTGTCTGCTCATCTGGCCTGTACTTTGTCAGCTTCAATATGAGGATCTTAAAGGAGCCAGTGTCAAAAGCTCTTCTGAAGACAGAGTAGAAAATACCTACTGTTCTCATCTCTCTACTTCCCTCATCTACCAATTAATTGTGGAAGGTTATCAGGTTGGACAAGTGTGACTTCCCCTTTGTGAATCCATGCTGACTACTCCCAGTTGCCTTCTTGTCCTCCATGTGCCTGGAAATAGTTTCCAGCATTACATGTTCCATGATGTTACTGGGGATTAAGGTGAGGCTGAACAGCCTGGGTCATCCTCCTTGCCCTTCTTGAAGACAGGAGTGACATTTGTTTTCCTCCAGTCATCAGGCACTAGTCCCAGTGGCCGTGATTGTTCAAAGATAATAAAGAATGTCCTTGAAATGACATCTGCCGACTCTCTCAGCATTTGTTGGGTGTACCGCATTAGGCCTCATGGATTTATGTATCTCCAATTTGCTTAAGTATTCTCTGACTTGATCCTTATCCACCAAGGGTACATTATTCTTGCTCCAGACGTTTTTCCTGGTCTCTGGGATCCCTGACTGTAAAGTCTTCGATGAAGACTGAGGCAAAGAAGACATTCAGTATCTCAACTTTTTGGAAGTCCTCTATCACCAGGATCCCTGTACCATTCAGCAGCAGGCCCACATTCCCCCTAATCTTTTGCTGCTTGTGGAAGTATAGAAGCCCTTCTTGATGTCCTTGACATCCCTTGCCCAAATCCACTTCAGGTAGGCTTTGGCTATCCTGACACTGTCTCTGCATGCTTGGACACTGTCTCTATACCCTCCAAAGTTTTTTGCCTCTGATTCCACTTTTTGTAAACTTAATTTTTATGTTTAAGCTTTGCCAAGATCATCTTGTTCATCCATGCAGACCTCCTAGCATTTCTTGCTTTCTGCTCCTTGGGACAGACCACTCTTGAGCTTGAAGGAGAAGATCCTTAACTATCAATAAGCTTTCTTGGACCCAGCTTCCCCCTAGAGCCTTATCCCATGGGACTCTTTCAAGCACATCACTGAAGTGGCCAAAGTCTACTCTTTTGTTGACTCACTACGTAATCACTAAGCCAGAGTGTATGTAAGTGGTCAGTTTTAAGGCTGGTTCTCATTTTGGCTGTGCCAGGCTAGATCAGCCTCCCTTGAAACAAGGATTTAGGACTCCCACATGCTGCTCCACCTTTCTGCCTTGATATGAAAGGCCTGATCCAGCCTGAGGTTGTCACCCCTGCTGTCTCTTCTGATACTGCTCAGGACACACAAGGACCTGTGGTCACACAGGGACACTAGCTAGAATAGATCCATGCCTCCATGAATTAACCAGTTGTGTGGGCTGACCTGTATGTGCTGGAAGAAGGAAAAGAGAAGAAAGGGGAAAGAGCAAATGAGCAGTACAGTACTGGTACAAGTAATCCCTTACACAGGTAGTACCAATCTCAATGTCAAATGAAATGCAACTGATACCTTAAAGTTTGGGGTCTTTTTTTTCCTTCTTTCCTTCCCACTCCTTTTGATTGGCTTGACCATTCATGTTCATTTAAAAATATCAATTTTTTTCTTTTCTGAATCACTCTGCTATAACTTTTTAATTGTCATAAGGCTGTCAGGACCTCGCTCACAAATTAGAATAAAATCATCTTTCTTTTCATATGTTTCCAAATTTCTTCTGAACCAGAAGTAATTAAAGTCATCTTATGTGGTCTGTTTTCCTGGCACTTTAACAGAAGGACAGGAATAGCAGAAATCTGAGAAGAATAATCTTTTGGTAAATACTTGCTTATGTATAGAGATACTTACTTACATAGTTCTGTTAGAAAATACGCTAAGAAAAGGTACTAGGACTTCTGCTAACCTTACTCCTTCACTTTCTAGTAACTACTCTCAATGACACGATTCAGATTTTAGATCTAAAAGTGAAGATTAGCTCAAAGATTGTTAACTTTATTCTAAAAAGTACCATTAAAAAAATTTCAGAGAAAATTCTGACTTCTGTCTTCAGTTTAGACTCAAAAGATTTGGTTAAACTGAATAATATCCCTATTCTCATCCAAACATTTGGAGGTTTACCTGAATCTAACATCTGTTCCTTCAGAGTTCATCATTCATAGCAGATCTGGGATGTAATGTCTCCTTTTACTGGAAATTTCTACAATATTATCAACAACACAAGGTTATGATTAAGAAAATCAATTCAGTATTAAATCTGGATTTCTTTGCTTTAGTGGTTTAAGATGCACACAAAAATTCTGTCTGATTCAGAAAGAAAATTTTCATTGATCTGAATCAAATGACCCAGAGAATTAATTTTCAGTCAAAAGAACAGGGCTTTATTAGTGTGAGACCTTCCAGTGCTTTGACGATGTGGGTGAAAACTTTATTTCAGCTTGACATTGGACATGAAGCTGGATTCTAAGTACTTTCTAGAGTACATTCAAAGCCATAGGGTACTGATGAAACAAACTGTAACTGATTTACTGGGTTAATAACAGAGAGCCTGGAAGTGCAGTATTCAGACCTCTTCCAAGACAGCACCAAATTTGAGTTGCTCTGAACCATCTTGCCTGGCTTCCCGTGAGTGAAGAACGTGGTGAGCAAGTAGAGCTGAAGTTTTCTCCTTTGGCCTGATGTCCCTTAACAACCTACAAGAACGGACACTGTCTAACTCAATTATTTGTGATCTGGGACTGATTTAATTCAATTCAACAATGGCAGAGAACCAAGTGTTGGAGACCAACAAACCATTATTCCCTCTGAAAAAATACCCTTGTGTGGTATTATTATTTGAGGAGGGACAGTATCTGATTTTGTGCTGTGTAGCAAAGAGTCTGGCATGAATATGGTCTGGATTCATTCAATCGATGATGTTGGCAAACTACAGAAGTTTTTTCTGTTTGAGTCTTCTGAAGCGAAATGTAAAGGGCAATTAGTTTCATACTGCATTAAAAATCTGGCTAGTTTCCTTTGATCCCTATGGGTTGTTCAGGGTAAAAAGGATCTCTTCCCGAGATTGGCATATTTATTTATTTATATTAAAAATGTATCGATTGTGGAAAAGCACTAACAGCTGTAAAAAACGAATGGGTTTTTAACCACCTTGTGATCTAACTGTGGGAGAAATTTTCTACCGAATCTGAATGGGATTACATTAGAAAACAATAACACTGAACATGTTAACTGTAATAAGCTTGCCATTGATTATTGCAGCATGTTACATTTTAAATAGGAAGTGGCATGGGAGAATTGAAACAAACTATTAGGAACACATCTAAGTCATTAGTTTTTTATTATTTTTTTTTTTTGCCTGTCAAATTAATGCAAAATGGTGGATAATCAAAAATCTGGTAGGTTTGCATCATTAAATTCAAAATTACAGTCATATCCATGCAAATTTTTATCCATTTAACAAATGAAAATAAGTGGAAGATACTTCTGTCTTTTTGAAAGTGTTTGTACTTTCCTGGTTTTTGTGCATTTTGGTTAAAGCGTTTGAACTGCTTCTTGATTCTGTTTGTTTGAAGCTGAAAACTGACAGACTTAAATAGCAGAGGCATCTTGGAGGCTCCTTCAGCTAAGGAGAAAGTGAAAGGTACATGTGATACACGGCAGGGCTCCCTGGGGCATGCTGTGCACAAGGCTCCCAGTTCTACAGTTTAACCATCTGAACACAATCCTAGATCTATCCATTCAGAAGAGTGTTTTAAGCATGTATTAAATTGTCACTGACTTAATGTATGGAACTGGATGTTTTGCCAAATAGAAGCAGACTGAAGCAGAGCTGAGGATTAGATCCTGCGTTCATTGAATTCATCACTAGTTCTCCTTCTGAGTGTGTTAATGCAGACGCTAGTTCTAAAATATGCATTAACAAGGACATGAGTGCATTTATAATCATTATCTAAGGAAAAATAAGAATCGGAGAAAAAATTTTCCTTTTTTCATGCTACTTTTGCAAAGTGCTTCTCTGAGAAGATGTTATCCTTTTTATACTTGAGTTTAAACCAGTGGTTAACCCTCAACATCGGAAAATTGAAATGTGATTATTAAGGGCTGGTAACTGTGAGTTCCATCATTAGCTGCTTTGCATTTTCTCAGTGCAATCTTTCGAGAACTTTCTGAACTATCAAACAGCTTGTGGGTGGTCTTCTTCAGCCAAAGCAGTACTGTGATACGGTAGCTGCAAAGATAATTTAGTGGAACTTATTGCATATCAGTGCAAAGAAAACCAAATATTAGTGACATCCTCTTAAGAGACAATTAATTTAATTTGTGAAATATTTTCACTACTACAACCGAATAATAATAATAATAAACTTCAGAAATCTTAGATTCTTAAGTAACCCAATTTCACTGCATTGGGCAGTGTGAGAGTTAGTGATTATGTGGTTTGACCCTCATATGGTACATCAATCATGGCAATGTTCTTTCCCTTTGCGTCCAAGTAAAACCACTACTTCCCACGCAACATGCCATTACCATCACAATAGGATCTGCTTGGTAATAGCATTTGGAAGGGATCCTTCACTTTAAAGCACTGTTTGAAATCAAAGCTCCCTTCCTGTTGCAACTTAGCTTTAAAACAGACTTCTAGTGATCCTGGCAAATACAATGCTCTTTTTCTTTACCCTCCTCAGTTCTGATTCCATTCATTTCCTTTTGGCTATGTTTTTTTTTTTAATTATTATTATTTTTTAATGGAAAATGAGAGAGGGTGTTTCCCAGATCTTGAAATAATATTAAATTCTAAATTTCAGAGGGGGGGAAAATGAAGAATTTTCCAACTGACATTTGCCCGTGTGATTTTGAAATCTCTGTAGTATGCTCTTTAATTGGAACCATCCAACAAACTGCAACAATCTCTAACCTTTGTTCAAATTACTAACTTGAGAAAGAATTAAACCATAAAATACTACTTTTAAAAAGTAGCATTATAAAGATGTGATAGAAGTAAGCTTAAAAAGGAAAAAATCAGACAATATGCTAACTCCACCTACTGCGGTGAGCAGTAGCAAATGATACTCACAGTATTTACTGTTTGCCAACAAATTGGCCAAGGATTCCATTTCTTTCCCTTAATTTTAAATACTGAGTCATTAATTGCTAAGATTTGTTCCCTCTCACTTATTCAAAGGTTAATGTTGGAAAAGAAGATAGTTTACTCCCATGTTTTGATTTTTAGTATACATTTCTGCTGGTTTTTGGCTATTATCTAACCAAGAGTATTAGAAGCGCACCCAGCACTGTGTTATGTGGGAGGTCCACATAACATAATGGAAATAGTTATCTTTCTTAATTAAAAAGGATAAATATTTCCTTCCTTTCTCATGTGACAGCTGTTGTCCTAAGAAGGATAAAATCTCCATTGGGCTTTTGGGATCCCTTGATGGAGGGAATCATTTGTCTATTGGGAGGGAGAGTGCCTGCCTGAGGACATGCAGGTTGTGTCGTGATTTAAAGCTGTGTCAGCCTGAATCCCAGCTGGAGTGGACACTGCAGGTCAGGGGTCTTTCTGAGAATATCCAACCGTTGTGCATTCATGTAAAGCTTCCACACCAGATTATCTGCTGGATCAGAGAGAGAGATGGTTTAGCATAGTAGAAGCCACTGTTAATTTTCACAGCTATGTATTAGAACTGTGTAATCAGCTTATAAATGGAATGTGAATTGGTCTGGTCACCTGTCACTGGCCTGTCTTCTCCACTCAATGGTTACTGAATTTTAATGCTGATTTATTTATTTATTTTGAGTTCTTCACAGTGATACCCAGGTTAGTGGGTGCTACAGTAGACTAATTAGGATTGGTGAAAGCACAGACTTCTATACCTAGGCTCATAACTGAAAAAGATGCACACCGTGACAAGATGTGGCTGCGGACTAAAAAGGGTTGGAGCACAAAAGCTGTATCAGGTTGTGTGTATAACCATAGTTAGTGCTTTTTGCTACTTTGCCACTTCCTTAAGGATGTATTCATGGACCTGTATCTAAGATACAGGTTTTTCCAATATTTTTCTTTTCCTTTGGTCAGGTTGTTCTGGACAGCAGAGCATGTGTCTGCATGTGACAGGAATAAGAATTAGTTTCTTTGCGATTTCTGCCACAGGTGCTGATTTCTTTCTTTAGTTCTAGGCTGGTGCTTTCTATAACCAAACAACCCTGAATGGAACTACTGCATTTCTACATCCTCATAATTGCCAAATGAGGATTTTCTGCAGTTTCTAATAAAGAGGAAGGCTATATGTTTATTATTATCCAAAATTACGTGGACTCTATGAGATAGTTATCCCCTCTAACAAAGAAATTAAAAGGCAGCTTGCTTAGGGATTTGTTGTTAGCTCTGAGTGCCTTTTCCATGACAGAAAGCCTTTTTATGACTACAAGCATGAAGCATAATAAGAGAGCACTTCCTGAGGTCTCCCTAAGAATATTATATGCTATGAGCTGCTGGGCTTCTGTGGTCCTACATGACCTTGTGGGTCTAGTAATAGGAGTCCTCTGACAGCCTCTGCTGGAGAGGTGAGGAAAGCTGACCAGGTCATCCATATGTATGTTCTTTTTTGGGGTGTTTCTATTAAGTCAGTTAAGTTTTAATTGTCATAAATTATAGTTTTGTTCTTCTGGCAAAATGTGTGGGCAGCCCACCTGTTCCCAGTGGATTAGGGTCAGCCAAGATACTAATTATGACCAACAGTCTGATGCAAAGGATCTTTTGGCAAAGAAAGCTTGTTGAGAGATATTTCTGGAAGAAAGAGGCTGTGTTTATGAAATCTCTGTTGTTGCCATGTCAGTGTACAGAAGCTGTATGTCATTACATCCTCTCTGAAAGGGCTGACAGAGATGTGGGTGGGGAAGTGTAAACTTGCAGTCTGCAAACTCATGGATTGAGAAGGTCAAGAAGCTCAGTAAGCAGGAGAAGCAGGCCACAATGACATGGAACAATCAATGAATCCAACTAATGGAAATGTCCAGGGGCCAGGACTGCTTCTGGCACCAGGTTAATGGGCAGCTAGCTAGTGGGTGCTGATGAAGACTGCACTGAACAGAGTGACTCTTTGGACTGTCTGACAGAAAGCGTGGTGTAAACCCATAGCAGGAGAGGGCTTGGCCCTTAGGGAGGCTTGTTTAAGGGATTACCTCTGAAGAGCTTCAGGAACAAAGCACTCTCTCTGTAAAGCTATGAGAGAGCGTAGCACCTGGGCAGAGATGATGTGCTGCTAGGATCATCAGGTGAATCTACCCATTCATTGCAGTCTTGGGCATGAAGTGGTGAGTGCTGCAGCTGGACAAGGAGCTATTTCAGCAGTTGTAGGATAGAGACTGTTGCTGGCATGTTCTGGGGAAAAAGATAGTATTGCCTATGGGATTGTTTAGGTTTTCCTAATCCGTTTCCAAAATGTTTTTCTACTCTTCCAGTACACTTCTCTTTATTTAAACCCATTTGTTTGACTTACTGCTTATAAGCGGAGAAATGTGGCTTATTGAGTACCTTAGCAATATAATTTGATTGCCAGATTGCTGGATAATGTCTTGAGTGTTTTATTTTGAACCTTTCAAACCTGTTGCTACTGCCACAGGCCTGCTCCTTGCTAATCAGCGTCTGGCAGAAAGGTTAGCTTTGTGGAAAGACAGGTCAACAGTGGAGGGTCAGTTGGGTAGTTTGCACCTCTTGCTGTTTTCCCTGAAAGTTGCCTCGCATGGACAGATTAAGTAACTGACCTGAAAAGAAGGTGAGTAGGGATATGATAGTCTGATGATGGTGCTAACTTAATTGGGGTATTCAGGACAAGGCTGACTGAAGAATGGCAGAAGGATCCAACAAGACTTGAATGACTGGTCAATAAAATGTCAGATTAAATTCTATATGGACAGAAATAGCGACACACGGAGCAGAGAAAAAATAATCCAGTCTTTACCTCAATTTAAGGACAATGTTAGAGGAAGGATAGTGGGCTTTGGTCTAAACTGATAAATCATGTCTTGGATGTATTTTTTCCTTTTTTTCTGGCAATAGTAGTTCTACAAAGGCTGTCCCTTTATATTCTGTAAGCCACTGGAATTCACAGCAACTTTAAAAAAGGAAAAAAAGTGTCTGCTCCTGGGTTCATAATCTTGCAGGCTTCATTACAACTTCACAGAAAACCCTGTGCAAATCAGTCTCTCCTTGCAAAACATATTCTTGGTCTCTTCTGTGTGAGGATCTTTGCAAGATAGGGAAAATGGGGCCAGGGGTGGCTTTTCTGTGTCATATGTCTCAGCATCTGTCTTTAGGAATGCATACAATTCTTCTTTCTCCTCCATTCAGAGGAGAGGGGAGAAGGATTGGTGTTTAATCAACAGTGAAACCCTGTGGGATACAGACTACCTAGTTGTCTTCAGGTCTTTGTTTGAAAGCAAGAGCACTCGTGTACAAATGAAGTAGGGATAGAATCATGTCTATGTGAACAGGCAGAACAAAACCCAAAAAGCCAGTCCAACAAGCCACATAGTCCTCTTGGTTTAGGAGGTTTGTAAGCTGAAAGTCAGACTACAGTATCTAACTCAGAGAGTACCATTTGCACTGGCTTGTCTGGCCTGCTCAAGAGGAGTTTGTACAGTCCGTGCTTCTCTGTGCTTATATTTTAGGACTTTCAGTTTAGTCTGGGTTGGAAAATTTGGGCTAGACTCTGCACTCTTAAAAAGAGCACTCCAAACATCTCAAATGTTCAATCTTGAGTGCCATTTCCTTTCTCTAGGGAATGTTGATTTCCCAGATACAAAGCTTAGCACAAGCATCAATGTGGCAGACCACTAAAGTTAAGATCATATATTATATCTTTTTTAAAAAAAAATCTTTTATAGCATTCTTAACAGCAGCAATTAATTCTACAGGATAGAATGTTTTATGATTTATCACAGTCAGGAAGTGCTACACAACTTAATATATGACAGAATTTTCCAGCCACCTTGGGGTAGTTGGCTCCAATGCCTTATAACCATTAGTGGGGTTTGGTAATTTGCTTTACAGTTCTCTTAAATAGTTATGATTTTTTTTTAAAACTTCACCTGCTGTTTCTTTTTTGAGGGGAGTGATGGGAATTTCAGTATGTGGTGAACCAAAATTAATTTACCATTTAATCTAAAGTGGTAACTGTTCCTTTGTAATGTAAGCTTTCATTGATGTCTTCATAATAGATAACCAATTTGTATCTGATGTAGACAAACAGAAAAAATTGATGACAAGTGGACATGTGTTTCTAATTGTAGTGAGAGTTTGCATTGGCTTTAAGTTCTAATATTTATACAATATAAATTATTAGAGAGGCTAAGGCATTGCCAGTAGCTGAACTTTCTATTCTTGGATGGAAACTTAGCTATAGCACACTGTGAATTGAATTTTTCCTGCGTGCACACGCACACATACTAAACCACTGGGACAGAGTACACTCTGAACCTAGATAGTTAGTCTAGATACAGTTTAAAGATATGTTGGAGTAAGTGGTGCTTGAGAAGTTCACCCTCCTTGTGGCTCATTTCTATCTCTTCTAGGAAGTGCTCTGCCTCCTCAGGTTGCACCAATACACATGTTTGTGGGACTAGTCTGCATATGGATCACTGAAAGTTTCCAGGTTAAAAGACATCCTCCCCCATTTCAGTGAGCTTTGGATGTAGGCACAGGATAAGGCACAAATAGAGTGAATGACTTGTGTAGTATTTCGCAGGCAATAAAACTCTATATATGTTTCTCCTGAACTGACTACTACGACGACAAAAAAATCCTGGTGCTAAGTCACACGTGAATATTAAACTAAATTCTAAGCAATTTTGTACATATAGAAATGTTTCAGTCAGTGAAAGGACAGTTTTGTAGAGTATGTGGAGTCTAAGTTGTGAACATTGATGGGCATTTTGTGTTACCCTGAAGAGTGTCTGATTTCTGTCTGAAAACCAGAGATGGGGTTGTTCATCTCAGATGGATGTTGTGAGTTCTAATTGTTACTTTCTGAAGAATCCTTTTCTGTTTGTGGCAGAGGACATACTGTGCAGGAAGTTAATTGTTTTTGAAAAGTAAAACCTTTGCCTCAATTCATGAATCCGGCTCTTGCAAATATTGACTTCTCAGACTTGAGTCTGATCAAAGAGACTATAACGTAATATTTACTCAGAGGATTTTCATTGAGGGGTTTGAAAAATAATTATTTTTTACAAGTTTTAATTAACATCTACTAAATCAATTTGCTTTGTATTTCTTTGTACATGTATCTGAACGATTTCTAGTGTGTGCTTATTCCTTATGGTTGTCTTTTTAAGACCAACTTTTTGTTACTGCTTCTGAGCAGATGCTTCAGTTTGAAAGGGTTTCTCTAGCAACATGGAGCAATAATTACTGAAATGAAGCATCATTTGTTACTGCAAGGGCTTATAGTCCATAAGCAATGCTGTTGCTGAAAAATAATTCCAATGTAACAAACTTAACTGAACTTCCTGTCTTGGGAGATTCTGGCAAAACTTGCTAACCTATTGCTATTCTGAGATAAACCAGGAGAAAAAAAAAATTATGGTAAGATATTGGTTGATTGTGATAGTTTGACTCTAGAAGATAAAGTTTGACTGTGAAGAAGAAATAGGTGGTTAAGTTCTGCTGTTGGTGGCAGCAAATCATATTAGGAATACCAGCTGAAAAGGAAAAATGGAAGTCTCAAAAATAAATATATTGAGTAAGCTAAACAACTTTGGTGTACTTGAATTAATACTGATATGTATTCTACCATACATAGACCCATTCTGAATACTTAGTTTGAGAATATTGATGTTTGCTGACTGGCAGTCCAGGCCAGGAGACAAGCTCATGGGAAGAGATCTAGTTTTCTGTAAGACTCTGAGGGATATGTTACCATATACATATATATATGTAATTACTCAGCTGTGCAGATCTCATGGTGCAACACTCAGTTTAACCTGGCTACCTGCTGTCATGTGTACAAGCCAAGTCTGGCTAAACCCTTTACATTTGAAGGGAACAGAATTATCAATTCATTGCTATGCTGAATGTTTGTTAGGAATTCTTTTCCATTAAGCACAGATAATACCCAAATACCCGGTTTCTCATTCTCACATATAATCACAAATAAGAATTTTTAACCCTTAATGGTAATTTACTAGCTAAAGGAATGATAGAGACAAACCAAAATTTTTGTTGTTTCAAATAAAGGAGTACAGGTAATAGAGAATGTAAAAAAAAAAATAAAATAGTAAATCCCCTGAAACTATACTAATGAAAGTTGTTATACTCTCATGTGTGTTTGGTGATAGCAACACTATTTAAAATATACTTTTATTTGTGTGAACTGTTTTAAAGAGGGAAAAATTGAGGAAGTATTTCTAGTATTGACTATTTGGATTTTAATGCATTGCCCATTAAAATGTGGTTTTGTTTTTAACTCTGCCACACCAAAACTGGAAAGCTGTGCAGATCAGTGTATCACTCAGATTCATTTTGACAATGAAGATAATGTCTTATTCTCAGCTTTCTTCTGTTTTCTTTTCTTTTTTAAGAAACGTTTTAGTTTTACAAGCTTCTTTTGGGACATAATCTTTTCTTGCAATGTGAATATGCAGAACTTGCACAGCGATTGTAATGAAGATTGACACCTCCAGGTGTTCGTGCAATATGAAAAATAAACACTAATTATTTGGATCTTTCTTTTCCCTTTTCTACTTCAGTGGATCTTTTCTTTAATGGGCTTTTTTGCAATTTAAAGTGCTAAATAATGTAGCAGAGTTTTGCCTTCTGGAATGTAGTTTGGTTTTCTCTGCCATGTTTCTTGCTGTGATGTTAAAGGAGCTGGTCAAGAGAAGGTACAACAAAGCAGTGACTATTTGTACTTAGATATGAGACTTTTAGGATGCTATTCAGGCCCCTTTAAATTCAATAAGGATTCAGTGGCAACACTCTCTCTATTTTAATGGAGTGAGGATTTCATTATTCTTTCTGATCTTACAGAAAAGTTCCTGAATTCCAGAAAAGAACTTTACTTGTTTTAAATATTTCAATGGTCTTTCTCTCAAAGCTGTAATTTTTCAGTTTGATATGAGGCTGAGTAGATGCTCAAAAAAGAATCAAAATGTGACCTTCTTGTTCAGCTGTGACAAGGAAAGTAATTTAAAAAATTGTTCAGGAAGGAGGGAGGGGGGGGAATCTCAGATGCATCATAGATATATTTTTTCTTAACTTATAACAGACCACAATAATTTTACATTTTAAATATTTTTTTCTTGTTCAAGAACATTTAGTAAGAACATGTGCAGTTTTGGCTGCATGTTGAGAGAGAATTCACTGAGATGAAATATTGTTGTGTTTTGTAGTGAGATCACTGCTCATAAGCTAGGGGTTTAATATGTATTATCTAACTAAAATCAAACTTTTATGTATGGTATTTCCTTGTTTTAAAGGGGGGCAAGGGGAACCCCTGCCTCTGTTGCATTTCCAGAGTAGTTCAGTTTTCATTTTGCAGCAGGAAGACCTACAAGAACTATCAACCACATTTAGCCAAAAGCCATCAAGTTCCTCCTGTGTTCTTCATGACTGTGGTAAAAATCAATCAATAAATAGATCTCTGGAGAATACAAAGATCATCTGAGCAAATCTTGTATTCTCTTTTCAACTTGGAAAATAACCCAAGGGATCTCCTGTCTCCATACTTGACTTGCCACTTACTATTGCCAGAGCATGAACTGTGACCTTTGTAGGATGTAGAAAGAGGTCAGTATGTCCTTTGGGCTAAGACAAGGTGTATCATTATGAAAATATATAATATAGCCTTGTTCTAGAGTTATATCCTATATACATATGTGTGTATATTCATATGTACACATAAATGAAAGATAAATCCCCAGAAGTTCACATAGTAATGGATACCTTTGCTATCTCTTTATTGTGTATACCTTTAGTTTTAATAATGCAAATAGTTGATATGAACTATTCAAAAGGACAATTTTCTATCACAAAGTGGCAAGGGGGGCCATGGGGTGTGGAACTTTGGTCCTAACAGTAACAGCTAAATTCAGAGTTGAATTCAGCTCCAAGCTTAGAAAAAGAGGAGAAGCAAGGATGTTTTCACGTGTGTCAGACTTTTAAGCTAAGGTCTCCTACACTTGCTTTATGCAAGTACTAAATAATGTTGTATTTTATAAATTAAGTAGGTGGACATGATGATAAGGAATTATTAACTGGCAGTTGGCAGGTGTACCTTATAAAGATGATGGAGAAGTACAGTCAATATGTCTTCTGCTGAATTTCACAACTCAAGTATGTAGGTGTGCACATGGACAAAACTAGTCGTTAAGTAGAAAAGTAGTAAGAAAATATAATATTATAAAATATGTTAACTGTTCAGTTTGCTTCCCCTTCCTTTTTATTCTCTGGGTTGCAAAGCAAAATTTTGCCCACTCTTTGAGAAGTTTATGATTGGTAAATGACACGGAGTATGTGGGACAAGGTCAAAGATGCAGATGTGATTTTACAGTACTTGATAAATTATGTAATACTTGATGGGATAATTTGCAGTGACAAAAATACAACTAATATTTTAGCTTTCAGGGAACTGGAAGACTGTGAGGTGAGCGCCCCTTCTTGTAGAGCAACTACCGTAGCAAAAAAAAAATTTGAGATGCAAGAGAAATACCTAAGTGTATGCAGACAATTTTGCCTGATCCCTTGTTTTTCTTGCCCTAAAAGAGAGAGAAGAAAAAGGGTGGGGGTGTTAACATGGGAATATTTGGCCACAGAACTGGTTGTTTCTAGAGACTTCTAGACTGAAAAAAGATGTTAGTACTTTGAAGATAAGCTGTAGTGAAAGCGTAGCATTTCAGTTGCTTTTTCCCCTGAATGCTTACAGAGCACAGTAACAAGTAAGCAAGCCTTCTCTTATTGTTACTAGTAGGCCCCTTTTTCAATTTTTACCTTGTAGCTGATGCTGTACTGATTTGTTTTCATTTTTTTAATCAAACTAGAGAAGTGTTTAGATTGAAATGAACTTGGGTGGAATTATTTATTTATTTATTGCTAAACTTAAAGGGGGGACAAAGGAGGAGGAAAGAAGCAAAACGTTTTGTTTTCTCAAGCTTCTAATTTTTTTTTAATTGAACACTGGCAATTTTCTAAACAAAGATGTCACTTCAAAATGAAAACAGATGAGTTCCTTTAAATAAAAATTTAAGCTTTTCTGAAAGTAAAAAATCCACAATCAGAAATTTACTACAATCACAATAAAACTTGTCTAAAAATAAAATTCCTTTTTATTTTTTTCTTTTTTTCCATGCTGCTTCTTGTAAATGCAAGTTCTAAAAGAATAATCAATGAAAGTATTAAAGCAACCACAGAAAGTCTGTCATCTGTCAATGCTCAAGAGCAGTACAACAGATACGGCTCCATGTTAGGTTCCTCCTTCAGCTCAACCCATCCATGAGCTGCAGTGAGAAGAATATGGTGACTCAAAAGGACTCCTGAAAGGTCGCCTGCAGGGTAAACCAAAGAAGCAAGCTAGTCAGCAAGTAATGTCTTTCCTGGAATGGTCTTCGTCACACTGTTGCATACAATGCAGCCCATGGATGGGCTGAGCTGAAGAAGGAACACAGAGCCGTATATCTAATTCGTAGAAAGTCTGTAAATTATGATAGCATCACATTTATGAAAAATGAAGATGCTTTCAATATTAAAAGAATATAATAATAGAAGATCAAGATATAATTATGGAATTTTATTAATTTTTTTTAGTGGTAAAAGTGATGTAAAGTAGAGATGCAACATTATGCCTGTTTCCTCTTAAAATTCAACATAACCCACCTAGCAAGTTCTATTGATTTTGGGATCTGTTAACTTATTGTTTCATTGTAGACCTGGCTGACCAGATAGAGTTTTAGAAGCCTATATTTAAGTTTCTGTTTATTAATAGCTTGGTCTTAATTTACTACATTATTGGATTGTTATAGTCAAAAACTCCATTGTTTTAGTCAGGATGAATGTGGGGATCAAAAAGCAGCCTTGGGAGAGAAACTAGAGAGCTGCTTGTTTAGCTGGATAAAACATAAGGTTGGAGGGAAATTTGTAATAGATCTGTACAAATGCATAGCCAAGATGAATGCGAGGGTCAGACAAGGGGTGCTTAATTGAAAGGACAGTGCTGACCCAGAAAAAAGGATATTAACTGTCTAGCTATAGGCTGGAAAATACTCCTGTGATGGCAAGAATATTCTTCTAATAACACTCCAGAATTGCCTTTTAATGTCAGCAGCAAGACTCAGGCCAAACCCAATTCAAAGGTAAAGTCTGATGACTTTCTGAATGAGATTAAATAATCAACTTGTGTTAGCAAAGGTCTGTTTTGAAGGCACTTTCTTTTCTTGTGTTTAAATCTTTGTATGTTATTGTGGGGTTTTTTTTGTAAAAAAGCTGAAAGTTTGAAAATGAGGAAACTAAAACTTTTTTTTTAGGACACAACATTCAAAGATTTAGGTAAGAGTTATAGAGATGAAAAATTTTACTGAAAAACTGCGTTATAGTTTGGGGTTTGTTTCCAGCATTAGGTAAAATGTGTCACAATTGTATGATGTGCTCTCTATTGCTACATTCTTGTGTGATACCTCTAGATATAAATGGTAAGCCATTGAAGGACATATACTTACAAAATAGAAAGGACATTTATGTCCCTTTCAATACCCCATGTAATTATTCAAAAAGAGACTCTTGTTATGGCACAATCTCCTAGATGTGTTGTAATCATATGTGGTTTGTGGTTGTAGTTTAGTAGCTTTGGATTGCTGCCTAAGGTGCAATGAAACAGTTCAGGTGTCACAAATGCTACCCTGTTTCCAAACAAAGATTGGCTTCCTGTGCTTCTCACCTCGAAACATTTGGAGATGTGACCTTTCCTGTACCTGTTTGTTTCGGTTGATGATTTTTCTGGTACACCACATAATTTAACATAGGAATTGCTTTTTTGCTTTTCGGTAGTCTGATATTGCATGCATTGCAGGACAATCTATTTTTTCTGCGTCACATATTTGGGTTTCTCTGAACTCAGCTGCACTGTCTTTTTCCAGCTTCTGATATGTAACAGTTCATGTTCAGAGGTCCTTGTTATGTTCAAAGCTTGACTGGCCTGCATAAGATTTTATTATTTTTTTTTGCTGCTCCGTTAGCTCCACTGAAGTTGCAGCATTTTATGTAAGCTGTAAGATCTGGCTTGTAAAACCCCATGAATGTATGCTGAAAGTCAGGTTTTCTGAATTTAGAAGGTTTAATGAAATTTTGCCACTCTAGACAGTGGAAAGCTGTTGAAAAGAAGCGTTTGTAGGAACTTATGCATGGGTCAGGGGAGAGTTTAAGAAATGTATATGTGGTAGCTATGGAAACAATATCTGAATTTATCTAGATGGTCATGAGGAAGGTAAATAATGAACAAACTGTACCAAATAAACGTATGAGCTCTGCTGAACTGAGGTGAAACAAATTCACTAAAAAGACACAGAACTGGAAGCTTATTGGCAGCTGCATGCCTGTTTCTGTTTGGTGTGTGTGCAGTGAATATAGTCTTAGCCAAATGTTGGGTTGCACATCTGCTTTGACCCTAATGCTACAGATTCCAATATAAATGTAAATAAGTAAATAAATAATCTATTTCATGCCTTCCAGCATAGCACACAAAGTCCATTGCTCTCTGAAGTGGCTTTAGTAAGTACAACTGTCCTTGCTTACAAAGTTTTTAGTTTTCAGTTTTTCCTAGCTCAGTTCTGACATGGCACTTAACAGTGATTTTAGATGTGTGAGTCAAGGAAAATGGATCTGGACTAAAAGATTTCAGTCTGGTCCCTCTTTCTCTACCTGCTTCATGATAATTTCAGTAAAAGATGTTAGCTGAGAAATCCCATTGCAAACTTTGCCTCTTACTACCAGCAGACCTTTATGTAAGGTATCCAGGTGGGATGACATTCAAGGGCTAAGGCAATACAAAGTACAAAGAGGGGAGACTATTAACACAGTCTTTAAAGTTTTCAGTTTAGCTTTGATGAACAAGGTTTCAATATTAAGCTTTTTACTATTAAATAAACTGCTTTTTTCATTATTGAATATTCAGATAGGGGATTGATCAATAGTATTCCACAGATAATTTGATTGCCATACCTTTCTAGATCAACTATTTAATCAAAATATTTTATGAACTGTTTCCAAGGCTTTTATTTGTGTGTGTGTGTGGGGGGTATTTGTCTCACTGAGTCAGAAACTAAGATAATGATCAGCTAGTGTTAGCAAAAATGTGCTGTGTGTACAATGAGGCATTTTATTTCCACATCTGTAAATATCAAATCATTTGATATACAAAAAAAAGTCACTTTATGTTGGTGGTTGGGACACTCGAGAAGGAAGTGGCATCACATGAGTTATTGTCTCTGGTTTGGTACTTATGCATACTTACATATTTCTACAATGTGCAGTAGAATGAATATGTGAGATTGAAAGCCCCATGTAATCATTAGATTGCCCGGAAATTGTGGGTTCATATATCATTGAACAAACAAAAACTGCCTGTGTTTCACTGTAGGTGACTCGCTAATGCCACCTTCTTCCAGTTACAAACCATTGGGTTAAAAAAGATTATCACTCATCTTTGTGTGTGGTAGTGATGGATGACCAGAAACACCCATAAAAATCACATCAAAGTCATTTGTGAACAAACCACTTGTGCTAGTTTGGTTTGAATTTGTGAAAGTTTCAAGCTGAAGCTGCGTTTCATGGAAAATTTGTGGTTTGTGAATAAGTTTTGCCCAACTCTCCTCTGTGTGCAGATCAAAGCACACCCTAAGATTGTTCATTCGATCGTCATCCTGCACACGTAGCTATAGAGAATTGTCTTTTTATACGGGTGGCCAAATCAGCCTACTAAAATAAATTCTCCTATGTGCAGTTATTCTCTAATGCTAATATTTCCTGGATGATCTCTGACAAAGTATAAATCTGAAGAGAAAATTTTATAGTTCACTGGTAATCATAATAACAGAGCTCTTTTTCCAAGAATGGAGGCCTAATTACCTTCTGAAATTCCAGAAAATGACTGACTATAGTATACTTTACATCATGTGCTAAAGTTATTTTAAGATATGAGCAATTTCAATCTTTTTTAATAAAAGCTTTTCACATGGCACTTTAGGAAATCTGTATATAAGTGGGTTTACTGAATCACTTTCTTGGCATTTATTCAGGGGATGCAAATCCTGTTAACTGGCAGCTATATATAGATGTCATAAATGCACAGCCATAATTTAATTAACTGTTATATTTTTCTTTTTAGAAACATCTTTAAAATAAAATAAAAATATGTGCACCTTCTTTGTCATAACTTTAAATAAGGTTAACTTACAATCCCTGAGCAAAGGCCTGCTTATATCAGTCTTCAAAAGTTTGATCCATTTGAATTATTGTTCTCCATTTAACAACAAAATCAATTAAAAAAAAATACATCCTTAAGTTTTGTTGTTTTCACTCATGAAAGGATTGAGAAATGATTAACAGAGTCCAATGGTAGCAGTGGAGACAATAACAGAAAAAATAAGTCATAATAAATTATTGGATATTGTGACAAGTTTCATTGCTTCCAGTGCTTCAAAAAGAATTACTCTCTCAAGGGTTTGATCCTGGTCCCATTCAAGCTGAGGAAAGTTCTTAAATTAATTAAATGGAAACCAGCAGAGACGCAAGTTAAAATGAACTTGGTAGCTGGAGTGCTGCTTTGTATTCTGCCTCAGCAGAGATTAAACCTGTTGCCTACCGAAGGAATTTATCTCCATTTACTTAGTAAATTTTAATTGGAAAACAGTATTTTAAGTTCTAGTGAGAAGCATCCCTGTCTTGCATTTTACTTGTGTTTAATCTTCATTCGTCTCTGTCACTGTGGGAGGTAAACCCACAGGTTTTCCACATGGAAGTCAATCTCTTACCTGTGAGCTGATGGTGACTATTAAGCCGTGGATAACCAGACTGTGCTGGCTTGCCTAATCTCACTTGCAGTCATTCTACCTAAGCTGCATGTTGTCTGAATACTTTGGCCTTAATTCTCTAGCTTTCAGCACGACTATAAAAATAGAACTATCAAGTATTTTATGTTATACTGACTAAGCATAAGAATGGTTTTAAGATCATATTTGTGAATGCAGGCAGACAGTGCTTTCTCGTCACGGTGGATTGATCTTGGAGGGCTGTTTAGGTGCCCTCCCAGCCGCTTTCTCACTCTTCTTCCACAGGATGGGAGGGAAAGTAAAATGAAGCTTGATGGTCAAGATAAAGACAGGAAGATCTCACTTACCGAGGGGTGCAGGGGGATGGGGAATGGGAGGACTGTGGTCAGTCCATACCAGCTCCCCTCTGCCAGCCCTGCCCCAGCGTGGGCTCCACATTACAGGCCAGGCAGCTCTTTGTCCACCAGGACCCGAAAAGCACCTCAACCCTGACCTCCAGGTGATGCCCTGGGAGGAAAGATGGCTGTGGGATCCCCTTCCAGCCCTGTGCAGCAGCTTCAGGAACACCTCCCATCCCCAGTCACTGAGTCTCCAGGCCCACACACATCAGCCATGTGGGACACAGCACGGCCATGGCTCCATTCCCTGCTGGGACCTGGGGTGGGTTGACCTGGGCCGGCTGCCAGGTGCCCACCCAGCCGCTCCCTCACCACCCCAGGTGGAGAACACAAGATGGAGAAGCTTGTGGTGGAGCTTGTGGGCCAGAGAAGACTCGACGTGGGGGAAATAAATGCAATTTATTGCCTTCCTCCCACCTTCTCCTTCCTCTCAGGCTCAGCTTCACCCCCAGCTCCTGCAGCCCCAGCCCTGAGGGGTGCAGGGGGACGGGCAATGGGGTCTGTGCTCCCCTCTGCCGGCCCTGCCCCAGCGCGGGCTGCCCACAGCTCCCTCAGGAGATCCCCACCTGCTCCGGGGGCTCTCGGGGAACCTCTGTGGGGGGAGAGGTGCCTGGCGCCCTCCTCCCGCTCTCCCCTCGGGCTCCAGGGCTGTTTCTCACGCTGTTTCCCTCACCCCTCACTGCCAAGCAGCTTCTGCCCTTTCTCAGTGGCATTTCTCCTTGCCCTTGGCTGTGGGGTGAGGCTGCCTCACCTCACAGAGATCCTGCCAGCACCTGGGCACCTGTTGGTTCACACGTGCGTCAGAAAATGTGTGGGCAGCGGTGCCCGTCAGACACGCAGCAGAAAGTCACCTTGCTCCCTCAAGTAGTTTCCTATTCCTATGTCTCTTCCATCCCCTTTCCTTTCCTGCACAGTCACCGATCGCACCCTGCCAGGCTCACAGGCCTTTCCGAGCGCCATTTGCAAACATTCAGTTAATTCTAGGTACCCTTCCCTTCCCCTTGGTACCTTCTAGCAGAGCTCCAAAAGAGCGGTTTCTGGTACTCACGCTTTTCCCTGAAACACCTAAACTAACAGCAGGTTTTCCAATCTCTATCATTTTTGCCATGTTTCATTTTTAGTGAGGTTTTTCTACCGCGGGCTGTTGCCTTATAGGAATATTCTGCATGACATGGAAAGCGTTATCATTAATTTAGTCAAAACCAACATGGTGAAACGTCAACTTTTAATAGGTGTAAAGGCAGAAAAGGATGTGGGAGTGGTGCTAGACAGCTGGCTGGGTAAGATCCAGCAGTGTGCCCAGGTAGCCAAGAAGGCAAAGAGCACCCTGGCCTGTATCGGGAATAGCGTGGCCAGCAGGACCAGGGAACTGATTGTCCCCCCTGCACCTGGAATACTGTGTTCAGTTCTGGGCCTCTCATTACAAGAAGGAAATGGGAGGTGCTGGAGCAGGTCCAGAGAAAGGCAACTAAGCTGGTGAAGGGCCTGGAGCACAGGTCTTCTGAGGAACAGCTGGGAGAGCTGGGGCTGTTTAGTCTGGAGAAGAACAGTCTCAGGGGAGACCTTATCACACTCTACAACTCCCTGAAAGAAGGTTGGAGTGAGGGGTGGGTGGTCTGTATAAAGGTTGGACCAATAAAGGTTGGACTTGATGACCCTGGAGGTCCCTTCCAACCATAATGATTTTATGATTCTATTCTATGATTCTATGGTCTCTCCTCTCAAGTGACAAACAGGACAAGAGGGAATGGCCTCAAATTGTAGCAGGGAAAGTTCAGGCTGGAAAGGGTGGTCAGGCGTTGGAACAGGCTGCCCAGGGAAGTGGTGGAGTCACCATCCCTGGAAGTATTCAAAGAACATTTGCATACGGTCCTTGGGGATATGGTTTAGTGGTGGACTTTGGCAGTCCTGGGTTGGACTCGATGATCCTAAAGGTCTTTTCCAACCAGAGTGATTCTATGATTCTGTGATTCTATGAAATGGCCTGCAGATTTTTAATAATTGTGACAATTACTATGTGGAAAAACTAAACAAATTTAATTAGTAGGAAAAATGAACCTGTGAGTGCAGTTGGGTTTTGAAGAGGCCTTTGGGAAGGTGGTTCAGCTGTTCCCAAATGGCAGTGTATCCTTGCATTCAGCATCTTGGCCTGGGGATTTTGATGTTTGGAAATCTGCTGCTGCTTCCTGAACTGTGGGATGAGAGTTATGCTTTGTGTGGGTAGTTGCACAGAGTGCTAAGGAGCCACAGAAATATTAAGTACATTTAAATATATTAAATATATATATTAAATATAATATATTAAAATATTCTACACTATAAGATTTTGGGGCCAAAAAATCTTTGCTAATGGTCTTATTTAAGATTTGGGGAAGGACATACATTGATTTTAATGAGATTCACTCAAGGGATTAGCAGAATGAGGTTCTGAAATACTTTTCTCCTTAGGATACCTACTGTACTCCATATTGAAGTGCATGAGAGAAATAAGTGGATGATGAAAGTGGGGAAGGCAGACAACATAACCTACTTGTTAACAAACTCCATTAGGACTTTCAAAAGGCCCTTAAAAATGTTCTTCCTCCCCTCAGAGGCCCGGAGAAGAAACCAAATAGTCATGATATAGATAACAAAATGTTGTTTTTGAATCCACAAATGATTAAGTCACCTAACAAATTAAAATGAAGTGGTCAGTCTTCATCCCACTAAAAAGCTACAATCAGAAGAACCCAGGTTGCCTAGAAATATTGTACTGCTTTTCCAGCTTTTACTTATATGCAGTGACAAAGGGGTTAAACAATAGTTCCTACAACAACATTTCCAGATGTTATGAAAGGTCTGTCTATACTGTAATGTAAAAGTTGAAGTACCTGAGTTAGATTAAAAGAAGCACTGAAACTCTTTAGCCATGATAATCTGGCATCTCATCAACACCAGTGATTTTTCACTCCCATGTTCCTCAGTCAGAAACAACCAGGGAAGACAGCTGGTATGGATTTCTCACAGAATAGGACAGCCCATTCTGAGACCTTTGTTTAAATAGGTGAGTTGCTCCTGGTACCCAGCTTGCTCCTCTGAATGCAGGTGGGATGTGTCCCTATTGCAGTGAAAATTACGTACAAAATGATTTAGGGGCATTTCTGGGCACTGTGACCTGGAACACAAAAGGATCAGACAGTCAGATACAAAAGTAAAATCTCAACAAAACCTACTTTTTTCAAGTTTTTTACATTCAAAAGATGAGGATCCAAAACCCATCAGATATTTATGTGCCTTAAAAGAATATACAAAGTTACAGTGAGAAGTTAAAAAAAAACCAAACAATTTTGAAAATGATTACTTTCACGATATCACTTGGGGGATAAACCAGCCTTTATGGTCTGATGTCAGTAGGAAACTTTTCCAGGTTAGGACAGCTCATCCTATGGCCACCTACTGAGTAGTTTTTGCTGCAGGAATCAGCCAGGACTGCCCACTGTAGAAGAGAGGATATCACAGTATGTGAACCATTGGTCTCATCTAGCGTGGGAGCTCTTTCTTCTGTAAAATGCAAACCAGAGAAACAAAGAAATGTTGTGATGGAGCTCAGGTGAGGGTAGGCGCAGGGACTGATTCTGCAGAGGGATTCTCCCATCACATACAACTAGCTACTGGGCAGAAAATGTATGCTAAGATGTCTGGGTTTGTTTGTGTTTTGTTTGGGATTTGGGGTTTTCTGCTTGGTTGGTGTTTGTTTTGGTGTTGGCTTTTTTAAAAATATTTTCTTATATGTTACTGTCTCACTGCTACCTATTTCTTCTATTTCTTTCTTTTTAAATAAGAAACTTTTTATTAGTAATTTGTTATGCCAACTGTAGAACTTTAATGTGCCTTCAAGATAAGGCCTTGACAAGGTCCCATGTAAATCAGATACAGCTGTTTCCTAAATCCAGTTGTTCTTGCCTTCTTGTTTTCTAGTAATTACCTCATCTACAAGAAATACTGTATTCCTATATTGTGCCCCTGAGTATACTAAGTGCTTCTATTAGCTTGCCTCCTGCTGAGAACTTTTAGATTTTATTTTATTTTTAAACATATTTCTTTCATCTAAATAAATAATATGGGGGTTGCACTTAACTCTATTTTGCGTCACGAGTATTCCCACTGGTTTAAGAAAGTTTTGGGTGTATAAGATCCTTGTCTCCTGTGATGTCTGCCTATGGAGGTTTGAGATCAGGTATTGCTCGTGCACTCTGGAGTCTTGGTCACAAGCTTAGATGACCGAAGTTGGTGTTGTGGCTGATTGTAACTTTTCCATGTCTTTTCCTTCCGCTCCTGGGAGATGTATATCTGTTTCTGTCATTTAATCCCTATTTTTTTGGAGCAATTAGTCAAAGAATTTACGTAAGGTCAATAAATTACCCCAATCTCTGTCAGAGGCCTTCTTGTCTCCAGCTGCAACATAGTTCCAGAGGTTTATTTTTTTAATGTCCTCCATCTCTGAAAAGGTGGGGTGTAATTTGTATGTTTGTTCTATGTCATGTAAGCCTGTTACATAATATCATTTGCAAGGTCATCTTGTCCTATTTCTGCCCCCAAATTAATAAAAAAAACCACTTAAGCATGTATTTATCTTTAGGCAGCTAAGTACTCCTTTTGTCTCTGACATTATTTTGTTGCCTTCCTGTGACAAGGTACCTACTTCCTCGTTAAAATCTGGTTTATGTGGCTGATTCGGTGACCTGCTGCCTTCCACTGGTAAATATAGAGTCTCTGTCATGCTTTACAGAAAGCACAAAGTTAAATCTTTTTTTGTAAAAATTTGTTACCATGTGGTCTGGTTTCTTCTCTGGTAAGTGAGATGAGTCAAACCATGCAGAAATTGTATTGGAAATCTGATGGGGGACATTCCTCTGTCTCATCAGCCACCTGGTTCTTTCATACTGTGTATTCCATGTCCTTTTGTTTATTTGGTGTCATTTTTTTTCTTCTTTTTCATTGTAAACCTTTTATTCCAAGGATAACATTGGCATCACATTGAAAGTGAGGTATACTGTGCAGTTTCAGATGTGAGAACTTCATCTAAGTTTTCCATGTTTTATATCATATCTTTCCCTTGAGTTTACCCACATGTCACAGTCAGTCTATGTAAGAATTTTTGAAAATGGAAGAAAAATTCCTGAATCTATTCATCACCCTTTCCTGTGCCTTTTAGGGTGTAATGGTCGCTGCTTTCCATACTGTAGTGGTGGAAAACCAACTCCTGTGTTCTGTCCTCTGCTGACTCTTGATTACAAAGACGATTTAAAAAACCCTCAAATATTGTAAGATTAGTTTAAAAAACCTAACAGCCTCTGAATCACTTTAATATTAGTTTTTCACCAAGCATGTCACAGTTCACCTTTATGAAATGCGCCTCTCTATCCTGTTTTCCTAAAATGGTAAAGCATGAAACAAACCCATTCTGAATGAAGGTGGATGACAAAATACCATTTGCATTTATAGCATAACTATTTTTAGGATTTCCTATTAGCTTATTGGCTTTGATTTGCCCTTACAAGCCACTGAAAGAAACATTACTAACTAGGTTATTTTCCAGATAAGCAAAGGCATGAAAAGGCATGTGCTAATATTTTCAAATTTAAATGTGGGATATTCTGTGGACATCTAGGTTAAGATATCTGGTTCCCAGTGTAAGTGTGTTTAGGTTTGCCGTTCAGCTCTGGTAGTGCTGCAAGTAACTGTTCCAAAACTGTAAAAGTCTACAGAAAGTGAAACAGAGGAAGAAACTGGCCCCAGAAGAGAAAGAAAATATTACACTTTTTTGAATAATAGTATTAATTCACCAAACTAATTTGAAATTTAAAAGTTTGTTACAAGAAATAAACATTTTGATACCACAGCATTATATGTCCCGATGACAATGATTAGTACCAATTCCTAACAAACAGTGACTTGTTTGTAACATGTGTTGACCCTTTAAAACACTTCTTAAACCAAGTAAATGGGATACCAGTTGTATTTTTGAAACTCTTGGAAAAATTGCTATCAGCTTACAACATACACAGCTTCCATCATGGCACCTGAACACCTGTTGGAGGTTCTAGATAGAGATCACAAATAAAAAGATTCCATATTGATTCATGAACATCTCCAAAATTCAAGACACTACAAGAATGTTGTGACAGAGTGATAAAGAATGCCAACTGCATTTATTTGCTGAGAGCCCTCCTTGCCAGGCTGTGAGTAATGTCCCCTGTTGTTCATTCTGCATTTTGTGTTCCAAAGTCCACACTCTCTGTTCATTGTTCCAAGTCATGAATTCTGGACACGATGTGGAGGCAAAATAAATTTTTCATACTTTTATTACCCCTTGGTGATTCTCAGCTAAAAGAACAAGTTCATTTAGATGAAACACACAACCAGTTCAGTACAATTGAGGAGGAAATTGTGCTTCCTCATCTGTGCCACAATTCAAGCTCTGTTTCTGGTACAGGATAAAGGTGAGCCTTTAACAGCTTTCAGTGACCACTAATGCAAAGTTTAACATAAAACCTGCCATAAGTATAGCTCTGATAACACCGTCTGGGCTTAGTAAACACACAAGTGTAAGTAGCATAAATTAGAGTTTGAAATTTCTGAAGTAATTTCCTTCATCTTCTTGTTAACTTGGCTGTGGATGCTCCGTCAGTTTAAATGATAGCACAAAAGGTCCTACAGCTACAAAACAAACTATTTTGGCTTGCTTCTTGGGTGGCTTCTTATTGTTTTAAAAGACAATGGGAATTGTCATAGTGTTCTGGATTATTTTCATAGATTTATTGAATATTTATTGTCAGGATTACTCCAGTTTTGTATTTTGAAGCTTGGTACTACTTACATTTTAAAGAAATCCTCTGGTACTTTTCCAGTTTTCTGTGACTTTTCTTAACCGCTCGCTTTCAAAATCCTTTTAATTTTTATTTGTGAACTGAGTAAACAATCTGGAAGTCATTGATAGACAATAAAAATGGCACCCCACAATGCTATTTAAAAAAAAAAAAAAAGGAAAAAAAAGGGCGACAGACATTATTATCTTGTCTACGTTTGACATACTTTCCTAAAATTTCCCACAATCACTGGCTCCATTTCAGCTCTACTGGTGGTAGAAAATGTAGAAATGTTAGTAGACACAGGACACTGATGTGAGCTGGTGTTTCAGGTCATCCGTTGTTATTTATTGTTATTTATTACTGGTGTAATATAGTTCCTAGGAGCCGGACTCATGGATAAGTATCCCCTTGAGCTAGGCACCAGGCCAGCTCTCAAGTGCAAGATTGCCCTTGCCACACTGGGTTAAAATACGATAGTTAAAATTCTGGTGAGCCATCAACATGAAATGTCTCTTTGGTTGATAGAAATGCAGAGGTGAACTGATATAGCGCCCGGGAAATTCAAATACCAGCTGTTACAACAGCTTCCACGGGGAGGTTGTGCTTCCTTAACCACTGTCAGATCAAGTCACTTCTTGATACTTGATTCTACTTGCTACTACAGTATAAGTACTTTAGAAATAAACATAAAAACTATGGTGGGGAAAGAAGGACTGGACCCTCACCATGCAAGACTTGGTGTAGTGTGTAGATTTAGTTCCTTACTGGCAGATGTAGCGATAACTCATCCTTCCTGTATTTGCATGGAGGTTATTGAAGAGCGTGAGAAAATACATTGCAAGTAGGTTTTATATTCCTTGTGAAAATGTCTCTTTTACAAATATATTACTATATATGCTGCTATATGCTATAATTTGGCAGGGCAAGTTCACCCCTAAGCAGAGGTGACTAGATTTAGTATGCATGTAACAAGTAAGGAACTGTGGAAGTACTTTTTTGAACCATAAATGTTACGTTCACAGTAGCACAGAATCTGCTGTCCCTGGAGAAATGAACATCTTTTGACTGATCTGAGATCAAGCTGTAGCCTTGAAACCTTTTGCTTGCTCTAGTTTTGACCAGAGGAAGATATTCCAGAATATTTGTTCAAAAGAGACTTTGATTCAGAAGGTGTTTAATTGCCTTTTTAGAATAGGCATATTTACCAGCAAAAGCATGTGTTATCTCCAAAGCTTTCTCCCTTTGGGAAAAGGCACTCTTTCCTGTGTTTTCAGGAATAGGTGAGTTTTCAATAACTACAGAAGATGATAGTTGGTGGACATGTTGAAGTACTGTTTATAAACTTATCTGGTAACAAACTGGCATAGCATGCTGAATGAAGTTAGTACAGAATAAAATATTAGCCTGGAGCATCTTTACTTATGATGAATTACTTTAGTTCTTGATAATGCTTGGATTGTTTCTTCTTCGGCACCAAATGCAGCATTGCTGGGAATTCACCACGTTGTGTAATGGGATTAACATTTATTTATGTATTTCATTCATCAGTACTGAAGTCATTTCCTAAAGGCATTTTTTGAATGTTTTATTATTATTGTATCAACTTTCCATTGTATCATCATGATATTTTTGGTTAGGGAGGTGGCAAGTATGCAGGCATTTCAGAAAAAGGCATGAACTTGGAGCCCAACGGGTAGACTTTAATTTATCATTTTTGCACATTGCCAGTCAGCCTTAGGTATTAATATTTCTTAGTATGAATTATATTGGATCCATAAACTGCTTTTATTTCATTTCAAATTTTTTCATCGCAGATTTAGACAAAAGAGAGGAAAGGCTCTTCTTGGATGTCTTGAGAGTAGGACAATGACTGGGGTGTTGAAATGATCTCTATAGAACTGACATTTAGAAATAATGAGCTGGTAGAGGTTACAGGGATGTAGTTGCCCCATCTCGCAGTCCTCTGGGAATCTTTCAGATTTAGACAAGCTCCCCAACGTCTTCCAGAAAGAAATATTCTCCCATTTTGTTTTCTCCTGCAGCACTCAGAACTAGAATTCATATTGTCATTTATTTATTTTAATGGCTCTGGAATGTTTATTCTATGAGATAACGGTTCCCTGGTACAACACCTATAGAGAGACAAAACTACTTCTTTTGCTTCCTTAAAAAGCACTTTGACTTCATATTTCTGTTGTGTAGCTCATTTAGCATGTTTCTGGCTACAGATTTTCTTAGCTAGAGCCTCCTAAGAATACCATTAGTAGTACCTCGCATATCGTACTATGAGGAGTATTGATTTCATAGTAATCTTACTGGAATTACAGCTGGTTTTGCTAAAAGATCATTGGGTAAAATCTATCATGATAGATGGTAGAATTGGAACCGTGACCACTAGGTGAAGACCTACTTTGCTCCCTCTCATACCCTGCTGGTTGAAGATGCACAGTTACCACGCCCTTGTGATCATTCTTCCCACTTACAACTTTGCAGTACAACAGGTCATGTGGCAGGAAAACAACTGTGCAGCTGCAAGCCCTATCTCGTCCACACGATGAATGTAAGAAGAGATGACAGAAATAAACCCTAGCTCAATCATATGACATTACATTAGGAACTGCAGAGAAAAGACTTAAGACTTTAGTAATCCATTAATGGGGGTGTTTAACATTTCTTGGCTAGAAATGAGACTTTTTTTAGAGCTGCAATGAATGAACATTAGCACTGCTTTTAAAGAAGGATAGGAAAAAACATAATATGAAAACTTTTTGAAATAGATCCAAGAAGACAGGTATCATTGTGCTTGCCTTTAGTGATGAAGCATTTTAGAGACAGGTCAAATTCTTTCCCAGAGTAAATTGCATTAGTGGTCACAAAACATCTGGAAAAATACGGTATGTCTAGAAACACCCGTCAGTGGCCTTTTTTCAGAAGGCTTGTCTGTGTAACATGGTTTGATGTTTTTCCTCTGTGTGTGGCTTGGGTTTTTGGATGCTTGTTTGTTTTTTCCAAAGCAGAATGTGGGCTAAGAGGGGAGATATTAAAAGGTATTTGAAAGAAAATGGTCTATTTATATAGAACATTGATCATCATGAAAAAAGAAATGACTGGATGTAGAAATGAAGTCTTATGTGATTGCAGGCAATTTATAATGGGAAAGGGTGTATCGTGTAGATAGGTCAAAGAAAAAGTATTGTGAAGATCCACATTGAGGTTTTTACGTTGAATGATTTATATTTTGCAAATGGACTCTAAGTAGATCAATTTGGAAGTTTTTTTTTTTAATCTGGGAAATTCTTGTTCACAATTCATGAATTGGTTATTTTGTTTCCCTTAGGGAGGATGCGGCTGAAGTATTTTAAAATTATAATAGAACATTTGATTTAGCTTTACTACGGAAGTCAACTCAAAACAGTATGTTATTTGGGTCAGAAAGAGTGGAACATACATATATTATTTTACATAACAACTCATGTTTTACATTGGTTTTTTGTTAGAGTATTGGAGCCTTGCACCCGAAATTACCTTTGTGTTTTGTAGTGAAAATCACTTTATGATGATAATGTCATAGCTGAAGTTGAGTATTAGAAAAGCTGTGTTTATACTAGCTTACCATTGCATTTTTGTTGGATACTCGATGAGAAAGGTGGCAACTTTAGCTTTTGCAGTGAGACTTTGAACTGTCCAAAAATTAGTTTGACACTAGGAAGTCAAAGATTTTCAAATTCATCTCTGAAAGAGGGTACCAACTTCTGCAAGGAATGAAGTGTGTGCACATTGAACATATTAGTGAGTGTGGGCTCGGTCTCTTCGCTTGCTCATTGGGTTGTGTCAGACTTACTTATTTTTGACCTGATACAATATGGTGAAAAGAAGTAGGTTTATGTTCATATCTTCCTATGCTGGAGCTTGAGTTCCACGGTGGCAAATGCCCAAGACAGTTTAGCATTATCCAGATCGTTTCAAAGCATTTTTCTGAACTGGAGTGTAACTTCCCTTTTCATGTTGATATGCAGCCTTGTCCCCTGTAACTCTGGGTCAGGTAACTGGAATTTTAAAGTGTGGAGTGCTGTGTGTTCAATATTGTTCGACTTTTGTTGCTTAAGAGTGTAAAGGAAATACTAGGGGAAGAGATTTCAATTTAAAATTTCCAGATGTGTGTCTTGAAAACATGACTGAGACTATTGTTAGACCTGTCTGCCTCTTCTAATATTTGTACCTCTGCAAGTTCAAGAAGAAGAAACAGATGTGACATATAAAAGTTGTGTTTAAGTGTATATAAATGCGAAATTAATGTTTCTTAGAAATGGTGCATTTGGATAGCTATGCCACCCTTCAGGGTAATTTAGGACATAGAGCAGGTAGAAGGTCAGAGTCAAGCTGAAGAATGTGTTTCAATCAAAGTTTATTTTCAAAGTATTTCTTCACATGTAATTTTTCTTGGTAAATATGAAATGATTTAGAAACATGATAGTGTAAAAGAATAGGCACAGACCACATGCTGTAATCAAGTGACTACTTTAGCCTGAGTGGACAATTTGTTTGTTGGCAGTGCTACTGAAATATCTTTGTTTTATTGCCTTGCCACAATTAAATAAGAGCTTCAGATATTTAAGGCTCTACTCCATGTCTTACAGAGGCAAGAAATACCTGTCTATTTTGCCTTGAATGCCCCTTTTGTTGCATTCATTTAGCTGTCTTACTTTTAATAGTTTCTTTGCAAATAGCCATAGTTCAGGATGCACTCTATTGCCACTTAAGATGGAGACAGAAACCACAGCACCATCTTCACTGTAAGCAAAACTCTTTTCACATCTATCAAGTGTCTGAACAGACAAAAGAGCTTTGATCACTTTCAGTCTCTTTTAACAAGGGACTTGTTTTAATTACAGAATGCTTTAGCTATTACTACACATTTGCCTGGCACAGTTGGCATATGACATCATTTTACAAAAGCTTGGGTTTCTTTAGAGCATTCCAGCCTTAGGCTGCTGCTGTTAGAACTAAAGAAGCAGCATTATTTTTCTACTGACTGAAGAAGGTATTTAAAATTAGAGCCAATAAAAATAAGATGATAATCCAGAACCATTCCCAAGTAAAGACCACAAAGCAGCACTCACCTAATGAAGAATTATTCATATTCACCACTGCAGTATTTCCTGTGACCTCATGACAATACCAAAAAAATTTCCCATTCCCTCATGTAGGAAAAAAAATAGGATAGAATTTCTGGTAATACCCCCACCAGTTCTCATTTTATAAAATTGTATTGTTCTCTAGAAAAAAAAATGCTTGGCATTTTTTTCTTTCCTTGTATATATTGTACACAATGTACATTATAGATGAAATACCATGTAAATCAGGATGATTTAAGAAGAAACTGTCAAATCAATCAATAATGAAAACAGTAACTAATATTTGATGTGTGAGTTTGACTACATTGCAATATGCATAGTTTATATATAAATAGAGCACTAATATTTGGTGTTGATGATACCTACCAGCGTTTCCTTTATTTCTTGAAGTAGAGTAAGGTATGATGAAATAGGTCTTGTTAATTACACTTTAGTTACTCTCTGGTAGAGTAGAATATGAAGACTATTTTCAACATTACTTATGTAACCAGTGTAAATTCTATACTTATTCCAGCATTTGGGCTTGTTTGCTCTTGTCTTCATTCAGCTTTATGACTTAAGTCAGGATTATTTTTTTCCTTTAATGAGATGTAAACCATTCATTTTTTTTCACACAGTACTGTATGTTTGAAACTTAGTATAATGTAGCTACAATATTATGACAGTGGCTGTCTGAAGTGAAAGTTTTATAAAAACTTCTCAAGTTCATTGAATGATTTCTCAGAAATAAACACTGCTGAACTAAAATTTTACAGCTTGGTGTTTGTCCAGTTTCAGTCTTTCCCTGTACTTTTACGGAGTTAATTTGGGTTTTGGTGTTTCAGCATCATCACTATAGAGTGCTGCTTGTAGATAAAACAAACAAATACATAAATCTCTCGCTGAACCTTGGGATTTCTGCATTACTGTAAGTCTCAGTTCTGATTTGATTGACTGCAGAAGTGCAGGGTCAGGCAGGGAGAACTGGTAATATAGGCAGAAGATTTTTTAAATATGGTAAATATTTCAATCATGTTTTTGTATAAATTCATATTTCTTCCCCAATTACAATTTATTTAGGGTTAGTTTGTATTTTCAGCGGTATAAATCCTATTCCAGAATATTGCGTGTTGCATGTGCACATCACTACCCAGCAGCTCTTTGATGCATAAGATAAGTAAGTTTTTACTATCTTTAACATGAGTAGGGCCATATTTGCAATGTATGGCAAAGCCAGTAAAGATTAACATGCTTGGGGTGTGTTTATGTGAATTTTCTTTAGAAAGCTTGTCAGTTTACCATCTGGTGATTTTTCTCATGGTAAATCTCAGCAATTATTGAGTTTAGTCATTGGTGTTACTAAATATTTGACAAAAGAAGTCTCATTTTCTCAGAACCAGTAACAAAATGCTCTGATCTGACTTAAATAAATTGTTAAAATTTTAATATATCAAATTATATATTCTTTATTCTGATGGTTTTTGAGGCAGTCTTTCTCACAAATGACTTTGCTTATTGGTGTAAAGAAGTCTTTGTGTTACTGTGTTTTTAGTGCACATAATTCAAAAAGTTGCAACCATTTACATATCCTAAACACATTACAGAAGTTATAGCTTATGATTTAGTAAATCAGAGCATAGGTTGTGTACTACCACCCCAGGCGCTGGAGTTGGCATCAAGGGTCCGAAACCTCATTAAGTTGGATGAGTGTGAATGCTATTCAATACCATTTTACATTTGGCAGTTTTAGCCTTCTGTTTTTACAAGGTTGAATAACGTTTTGTTTTCTTAAGCTCTGGATTTGCATGCCTTCAGAAAGAGAACCTCATTTTCTATTTTAGAAAAATTATCTCTCCGCAATGTCTACAGGGAGCATCTACATGACAAAATTAAACAGTGGAACTGTAGTCGTCTTTATCACACTAATCCTTCCCCGGAGATTAGACTGTATTTTTTCTGGTGTCTGAAGTCTTTCAGCATATTTAACATGAGTAGATTCATATTATCTTTAATTATGCTATTTAAACCCAGTTCGACTTAATGCTCAGATAACTCATGTTCTTCAGGAGCCATTTATATGTCCAGGGTGAGAAGTCAGTAGGATAACGTCATTGACAGTCATAGTAGCTCTGATTTAGCTCTATTAGTGTGACATATTGAGACCTCTATTAAATTTCTCTGTTACATTCAGGCATGCCAGCCTTGTCAGTTGGTGTTTTCAATTTCGGGAGGCCTTAGCACAGGCACGAAACAGAAATGTGAGCCTCCCCTATTTATGTTCACATAATAACTCCGAGCAGTTGGTGGAGGGTTAACAAGATGACATTTTTGGGAGGGCTACCTGCATTTCACGAGGCTGCCCTTGTATTCTAAGGTGTTGATAGGTCTTTATTCCTCCAGCAAATCTGATACAGTGCTGCAGCCCAGCTGCTGGTGCTGTGTTTTTCACATAGATAGCAGCCTTTTAAAATGGTTTTGCAAAATATAGTAATTCAAAAAGGAACTGTATGCTCTAAGCAGTATTACTAATGCATAGGTAGCATTTCAAACGTGAAGTATTTGATTGTATAGATGTAAAATAAGCTTTGTGTCTGATATAATTTTATTCTGCTGATTCTGGAATGTCACAGGGTCTCTACAAACATTTGTCCTGAGTTGAAACACTTCCAGTATTTCCCCTGAGAAGCAGCAGGACAGGCATAGAGGGGAAAGAGAGGAAAAGAAATTATTTGGGGACTCTTTATGATAGGTTTGCAGGGGTTCTGGGCTAATCCAAATGGACACTAATTGGCCTGCAATCTTCAGCTGCATTCTCTTCAAGCAACTTTACAAGCAATAAACTTGGAGGGGAGGGGGCTGGAGAGGGAAGAGAACACAAAGCAAAAAAACTACAAGCCACATTTCCATGTTTCTCTTGAGCTCCCTGCCATTCCTTTGGGTTGGCACAAGTCCTCTGTCTCTCACTCACTGTAACTGCTCTTCTTCCTGGAGGATGAGGAGCCGGAGTAGACTTTGCTGCTTTTCATTAACACCCCCACTGGAATGCCTTTGAACGCTGGCAGGGCATTTTCACAGGAGCACAGTGAGGAAGAGGGGCAGCAGGGCTGCCAGTCTAGTCCAGCACTTGTGAGAGACTCCAAAGTGCACCCCCTCACAGATGTTATTTTTATTTTGCATGGAATGGAACCAAACCAGAGATTGTGTGAAATGTGACAAAAATATTCGTGTATGAAATTGGCTTAAAAATGCTGATTTTTTTTTCAAAACCGCTCTTAATGGAAGTATACATTCCAAAGGATGCTGAGCTGGAAAATGTTCATCCACTCTGTGAGGGTCTCACAAGTTTTGATCTGAGACAAATAACAGGTTGAATGCAAAGGCAGCTGGTGCAACATGAGAGGTAAGTATCTGGAATATGGGAAGTTCAAATCTCACCTCTGCAAGGTATCAGGGGAGTCCCCACACTATTACAGCTTTGGCTTTCCTTGCGTGAGACTATTCCACTTTCTAGAAAAAAACAGTTTTAGTGGGAACTTGTCTGAGCCTTGAACAGGGCTTTGTCAAGTCATTCCCTGACTCCAGTACTATTTAATGATGATCTGAAATGGAACTTGCATAACCAGGTTGAAAAATATTTACCTGGGAATAGCAAGTCTGATGTAAGCCTCTTTCCATCACTTTTTCTTCCTACCTCAGTAGAGTTGTGAGTAGAGGGAATCCTGAGCCAGCACTGATTTAGGCTGGTACACACACCAGATGCACTGCAATGCCACTCACAGGCACCCCCTCGAGTTTCCCTCCTGGTTAGACAGTGTAATGCAGTGAAAATACCTGCTTCTCAACCCATGACAGTGCACTTGTACAGCTTCTGGTTATAGATCTCATGTGGTTCATGGCATGGTGTCTGCACAATGGTACTTTATACAGTGAAGAGATGCCCTTAAAGAACTGAGTCTCATCAGATATAGCATGTCTCCCTCCTTATAGGTCTTCCACACCTCATGACAATGCTGCTTTATCTTTAATTAGTTTTTAGCCTCTGTTCTCGAGAAAATGAGGTTTAGAAGATTATTCTCTTTTGTTCTGCTCAAGGATCTTATGAGTCTGTTTGTATACACAAGAAACCTGAAAGCATAATAAAAGCAGATCTTTCTTCTTTCAGATTGAAGAACGCAAATGCGTTGAAACTTTTGCTTTTCTTTGCAGCATTATTAAAAATTTACCATCATCCAGTGGTAGACTACTGCTTTTTTTAATCACCGTCTTTGGTTTGCTAGTGAACCAGGATGTTTTCTGGTTCTTACCTTGGTATTGTGGGGCTTTTTGCTAATTATAGAATTTTAGGGTTAAAATGGAGCTCAAGCGATCATCTAGTTCATCACCCTGCCCCAAGGCAGCATGAGCTAATCCTGACAGATGTTTGTCTAACCTGTTCCAAGACTTCACAGTTATTCTTTAAGGCCCCCAGGCAATCTATTACAGAGCTTCACTACCCTTACTCTTGGGTATTTTTTGCTAATGTTTAAAAAACTTCTGCCGTTAAGCCCATCACTTCTTGTCACTATGGATATGGGAAACAGATTGCTAGCTTGCCCTTTGCAGTAGTTTTTCTTTTTGTAGCTTAAAAATCATATTGTTTCTCTCCTGTTTTACTTGCTTGATAGATCTCCAGCTCTTTCAGTCTTCCCTTGTGGTTGGTGTTTTCTGTAGACTGTACATATTGCTATCCTGTATACCTGCAAACTCTTCTTAGACAATTCCTGCATTTCCTTTATTTCCTTAGCTTAGAATCTATTCTACCAATCAGTTTGACTGCATTCCTTTCTACTAGAAAAGTAGTTTTTCTAAAACTTTTGTTCATTTGTCATCTACCATTGTAGTTGGGAACAACTATAAAGAGTTAGCTTATGTTGATATAGTACTTTTTGTGTTAGGAGATTTACCACTGGAGACAGTGAAGGATATAATATTTTCTTACTCAGTTGTCACTTTCCTCAACATTAACTAAAGACCAGCGTTGGAGATCAGATACTGAACTAGATGATATTACCGAAAATGTCTGTATGCTCTAATAATCCATGTTTTCCAGTCACATTTTACTACTGAGTATATGAAACTTCTGGGGTATGTTTCTTTAAGGCTTTAAAAATCAGTGCAAGAATTGGGCACATTAAAAGACCTATTGAGTGTTCATTTTATACTAAGCTTATAAACAGAAATCTGCACTGTTGGCTGTCTCACTGATGGTCAAGTATCATTTGCTGTTCAGCAGAAGAGCCAGCAAATGCTGTGGGTCAGGGGGAACCCCTGGCAGACAACCTCTATGGAAATCATGTTATCCCAGTTTAAAATAGAGGGACTTGTGGCCATTGCATATGTATCCATGGAAGCTCGGCTTTTATAGATATCGGAGGGACTGTGAATGACTTATAATCTTTGGTAAAATCTTTAAGAAGCATTAACCCCAGCCATAGTCTTAAATTTCCATGACTGTCTCTCTAAAGATGTGTCACTTGGGGGAAATAGTGTTTTGGTTTTAACTCTTAAATTCAGAGTGAAGAGTTCAGTTATTTGTGTAACACTCTTATTAAGTCATTACGTCTTAAGACTTAAATGATTTAAAACATTTTGATGTAGCAGAACTTTTATTTGAACAAAACAGAAACATCCAGGTGGAAGGTGGAAGGTGGAAATCTTTTTTTTCTTCAAACGTTCCTCAATACAGAGAATGATTCTTTTGCTATTACTGCATGTTAAAAAATAAAAGCGCTTTTTTTTCTTCCTTTTTTTTTTTAAGAATTCATGTATTATCATATTCAGGACTCTGTCACTGTCCCTGCTTATTTTTTGAATGCTCTGTTTGAAGATGTGTGCACCTTGTCTAAAAAACCAGCTGGGATGCCACAAGTAGTGTCTGTTCTATTTATGACTGCAAAGTAATTACAATGGAATTTAAAGACTTGGTTTATAGATCCAAGACGAGGATCTTCTGTGTACACTAAAAGGAAGAATCCTTTCCAGACCACTTCTTATTTGGCTGAAGATGAACTTGAGGAAGCATTTTGGAGCGGCAGCCAAGGCTGCTTTTAGAAAGACCTGGGTGGGATTCATACTGTTGATATCCAAATAAAAAGAGGCCCTGATTTTAATCTCTGCATGGTTACTTTATTGTAGTTATGAAACCATGAATTAACTTTAAAGCTTTCAGGGATGAAAGGAGACATATAAGCAAGTGCCTGTTATCTTTTTTAGATTCATGGGAAAATATTTCATCCCATGTCCTAGTGGCTTTCTCTTGTGGACTTGTCTTTTGTTTATTCTGTTTCTGTGTGGTATGCATTTAATATTTTTTCCTATGAGAGCAAGAAACTCTGTGTGTGAGATAAATATCTATGAGAAGAAGATGGGCACCAGTTTGGGGAGGAGAGAGGGGCTAATCTGTTGTACCTAAATGCAAGTACAGTTAAGTATGCTCTGCTTAAGGTGAAGCTGAACATAGCTCTTCCTGGTAAATGTCACTGAAAATTGGTGGGATTTAGTCTTTCTCATCTCAAGAGTTGTTTCCAGAATTCAGTAAGGAATAACATCGAATGACAAAGAATATAGGTATAATCATATGAGGAATATCAATATAATAATTTCAGATTATCCAGAAACCTTTTAGAGTTGCAATACTGTTTTCTCCCTAGTTTCTTCAGACTTCTCAGCACTGCCTTTCCCCATCCATAAATCAAATGGATGTCAAGGCACAATTTGTAGGAAAAATATACTTATTTTAACATTTAAAATGAATTAAGGTAACTTTGGGAAAGGAGAGAAGAATACATCTAGAGTGTGTGTGATAGAAAAAAGTGACTTCTCTAAGCACTGTTTTAAATGATTTTGAGATAGGTCTTTTAGCCTTCAGACTAGGACATATTTTGTCATCAAGATAAAAGATATTTGACTGCATAACTGTATTCTCAAGCAAAGATTTATATTTTAGTATCTAAAGAATAAGATATGCTGATATTCTCAAACATAGTGACAGTCTCTTTCGGGTTTGCTTCTTGTGGTAAAGTCAAATGGGCTTCCCAGGTCAAACTGGAGGGCAAAAGTGGACCCATCTAGTGATAATGACATTAGCTAATGAGTCATGGCTAGTAATGTACAGGCAGTACAGAAAAGAGCAATGAGACCACTTTGAATGTAGCCGCTGAGTAAGCATACAGTGAAAAACAGGCTTGCTTCTCCTCACCAGCATGGAAAATCAGATGCTTCGAAGTCCATTTTGCATTCTTTTCATTATGAAGCTATAATTCTTGAGTAGACCTGAATGATAATGACATTATTAAAAAATGCCTTCTGAAAATGAAATTCTTTGCTTAATTTAGCTCTCTTCATGGATGAAGCATGAACGACATTTTCTTCTTTCTTCCATCTGCTGTACCCTTTGTTTCATCTTTCCTTTCTTTCTACAATGTCATTTTACAGTTGTAATGAATGTATATATTGTTAAACTTATGCTCTTAGCACAGTTAGAATCAGACAGCAGGAAATACAAAATTAAAATAGGGCTGGTGTGCCAGAGAGGTGGACTAAGTGGGGCGATGCTGTTGTCCTTGGCAGTCTGCTGAGCAGATAATGTCAGTGTCACTGCAGGGGGAGAGGGGGCAGGGGATGAGCAAAAAAAGACCACCTACTGCATGTTTTTTGTGCCAGGATTATATAGTTATTCTGGTCCCTATGTCAAAAGGGACAGACCTTGAATGTGTGTGTGGCTTTTTTTAGTGGTTACATAAAGGTGAAGTGCATGTTGGCAAATGGAACCGACACCACCTTTGTCAAGAAGCAAGCAATTGTTTGCTTAATTGGGCTGAGTCTAGCAGGTACTTGTGTTCATCCTATCTCAGCCTACACCATTTTGCCTTTTCCGCCTTTCCCAAAGAGAAAAAAAGAACAACCAAACTCCAGATATTTTAGTGAGCCTCTACAAATATTATTGTAACTGTGCTGGCAGGAGTGAGAACTACTCTTTGGGTTAAAGGCTGCTAGTTAAACAAAAACAGTTACGCCACTCAGACTGCCTAGACTTCCTATCAGTTATTGAAACACTGTGGATTTATTTTTTTTTCTTTTGCTGGGGGAAGGAGAGACAGGGACACATCTAAAGGTTGAAAATTATTTATAACTTTGTAGGATGTAAAAATTTCTGGAATAAAGCACACTTGTGTACCCGTGCTATGTGAAACTTGTTCCTTGTTCTTGTCGGCACGTGAGTGTGAATTTAAGAGTTTTCAAACTTGCTATAACTTTTCCTCCTCCTAAATCTATATGGCGGGACTCAGCTCCAATATCCTGCTCTCTCAGCATGGGCAAAGTGCCTAGTGAAATCAACAAACTCATAAACTGGACTTTTAAAGTGTAACAAGATCTGAATATAGGAAGTACAGCCATCATCCCTATTTGAGAGAAAAAAAATTTGCCCCTAAGCTTAGCTGAAGCTAAATCATCATTTACTTAATTCAGTTGACATTATTTAATGTTGGCAACAGCATGTGTGTATGAACCACTGCCCTCCTAGTCAATGGAAGATGTCATAACCATTCAAGTGATTTATCAGTTTATAATTGTTATGCTCTGTAGTAGCTGGAGGCCAAGAGGAAGATAGCAGATTCTGCTTTAGCTCAAATTTCCCTGTGGAAACATCCTACAGAATGGCAGTAAGAATGAAATCAGTGCTTTAGTATGGAAACCTTAATAAGATTATCTCATCCAAAGTCTATATAATTTACTGCCCACAATTACAATGCTTTGCTCTGTGGACTGTAACATAGAGTTGCTCTTACTATGGGAAGATGAGAAAAGCAAACTACAAAATTTTAAGGTGATAGTATCATTCTCCATTACGTTCAATAGTATTCTTCCAAAATTATCCAAATAAATGATCAAAAATTAGCACGGGCTTCAAGATGAGGTTTTAAACCAGCAACTGTGCTACCATAATCCATTTCTACCAAAGAAAAGACTAGACAAAAAGAATAGGAGTAATCTAAACCAATCTCAGTTTATCAAGCGACATGCACAAAACCCTAGGATTAGGTGGGTTTACTCCCTGGCAGAGTTGTTCCTGCATGCTTTCTTTTTTATTTCAAAGCTGCTACAGAATGCTCAAAGACTTCACTAATTTAAATCTCTTAAATCCACCTGTAATTCCTCGGATTATAAATATTACCTTCCAACTATGAACAGTGTTAACTACTTGAGGTCTGCCTGAGTCTGCAGATGACCCGAATCAGATCTCAAAGCTGCTTCCGTCCTGACACTTTGGAAAAAAGATGGTGCACACCATTGTTCCCATTATTAAATGTTTCCATAATCACCCTTTCAGCAACTGGTTTGCATACTTCCACTGGAAATTAAGTGATCTCTCATCATCATGCGTGCAAAATCTCTGAGCTGCTGTCATCTGATCATACTCATCCTTAGCCCTCTCAGCTTTTGCATGTTCCTAAAACAAAAATCTGGATTGTGCAGATTTTTTTCCTTTTGTGCATTTTCTTCAGTAGAAATGGATGGGAAGAATTATGGTAATAGAACTGCTCTTACAAAATAAAACATCAAACTTTCAGTACTATTTTTGGAGGTTATTTGAACAATTACAGAAAAATCTCATAGAATTTAGTGGAGAAGGCTAGCCTATCATAAAAGTATTTTATAGCTTTATTTTTTTTTTAAGTAGTCATTCCATAGCAAGAATTACTTAGTCTACAAGGCTGTTTAAAGGGTAAATATTATAAAAGAAAAGAAATTCTGGGGACACTGGGGACAAGCTACTTGCAAACTTGAACCCAGCAGGTAGCAAGCTGAATTTCATAAGAAATAAAACGGAAAAATAATCTGGGTTTTCTGAATAAATATGAACATGCATATGATTCCAGTAGTAAGAAAAATAAAGTTAAGCTTTCGTATTTGGCTCAGGACAGTTTCATTTTTCTGTTTAGCATCACATGCTGAACAATTGCCCCTCTCTGGCACTGAGCCATGCCAGGGCATGGATTTAATTGGGATCCAGCAGTACTGTGCCTTTTTTCCTACTTGATAACACATTCTGTAAGGTGCATGCACAGCTTTTGCACTTTTAGGTGACCTGTGTTTTTAACAAATCTTACCAAATTGATTTCCAAACCACAGCTTTGAAATGCAGGCATTTCCACTGTGGTTGTGTTTCAGACAGGAGCTCTGTGGCACAGGGTTTAATATGGTCTCGGATCAGTGTTACACAGAGAGTCTGATGCGCTGCTTTAACTCAGCTGTACAGGAAATAGAAGGGACAGAAGTAGCTCTGAGACAGTTTCGGACCTGGGGCTGTCCTCAGTTGTACCCATTTCTCACAAGAAGGCAGAGCAGCCTCAGGACCTCACTGGCCCTTGCTGTGAATGGAGCACAGTGGTGATCAGGGAATTTGGTCCCTCGTCCTGTGCATGGAGCTTTATACAAGTGATTTACAGTTAACACTATTACTTTCATGAACTTTTTTGGGAGATCTTGAGAAATTTTTTCTGGCAGGCAGGTTGTATCTTAAATTGTCCTTCTGCTGCTTGTGTGTTGTAAGAGGGCTGGGGTATTCAAGGCAGAATTAGGCCCAACACATACTGGAACCATTATACATGTACATGCATAAGACAGGAGATTCTCCTGACAATATAAACCTATACTGAAAAAGAACAGATTTCCTTACACCTATGGATAGGCTGTATTTAAATCATATATCTATTTTTGCTGCATGGATTTTATATCTTAAGTTCTATCACTTTTAAATAAAAGCCAATATAGAAATTGCAATGCAGGAGGCCACTAGATCTGCATAAGCAGCAAAGAGTTAAGAAACTAAGACAGCCAAACGGTGGAGGAAGACGGAAAGACATGTTGCAGTCTGAAGATTCCCAGACAAGCACAGAAAAGCCCCAAAGCATCCTTCAAACCTCAGGAAAAAATGCACTAAAAAGTTACCATGGGAACAACCAATTTAAAGAACCAATAAAAACAGACAGCTATCTACACCTCAACCAAATTATACAAACAAACAATAAAAACAGAATTGTAAATCAGCTGAACTCTATAACTGAGCAGGAAGTGGAAAAACTAAAATATTAAACACAGGAATAAAGGGAGCAAGGTAGAGAGGAACCCAACAATGCAATGCTAACCAAGATATAAAACAGAAAATACAAATGCTGTATAGAAAAGAAAATTGAGCACCACAAGGCAAAATATAAAACTAAGTAGATGCTTCTATCTTTATAAATGTTAGCTTTTTAAAAAAATAGTATTTCTACTCATTTCTTCACTGCACCATCAATGGATTTTTCAACATCATAAACAGGCAGCCTGCTTCATCCACCGTGCTGAAATCAGCCTGTTATATTGATTTCATGAGAGCAGCTTATGTCCATCATACTGGTATTAGTGGAGAATATGCTGAATATTGATATCTAGTCTTCTATCTGAAAATACAGAAGATACAGGATTTTAATTAAAGAGATGTCAATTTATATCTCCTTAGACATTCGGGTCCCTTTAGACTCAGACTCCTCCAATATTTGTCTACCTATTTTTATTAGTGTGATACGAGAAATTCCAAAGTGGTGTTATAAGGTGACATTCATTTGACAAAGCATAATTAACTTACAAGGAATTTAATATCTATTACTACTAGAAAGACTCAGTTTTTCAAGAGGGCAGAAAGAAAAATTCAAGAGGAGAGGCTATTAACCTGTAGCTGGAATAATTTTTAAAGAAGAACTCTAGATGTGATAGACAAGTGGAACTAGGCCCCTGAGATTAATTTGTACACTGAAAGTATCTTGGAAGTCTTCTGTCTTCCTCAACCAAATTTTTTCATTCCCGTAAACTCTATGATATGATGTCAATAAAAATTTATATGGTAAAAAGAGAAAAAACAAAATCAAACCCAAAAACTTAGCATACTTGAGTGTGTTGCAAGCGTCCTTCTTTCTATTTTACGTATGAGATAAAATGCAGTTTCTCAAATTACTGGAGTCCATTAAGGAAGGACAAGACTGTGTGGTCCAAAATCTCAAAGGGATTCTGTTTTATGTTCGGGAAGCAGTTTGTTCGTGTTCTCCCAGACAAATATCTGTTACTTAGGCATTAAATCAAAGATAGGTCTATGATGCCAAATAGATCTGAATTCAAACCATTAGAGAATTTTAGGTTGTCTCCTTCTAAAACTTTGATTTGTGCCCATCTCTTACTTTATGTGAGGCTTTTAAACTTCCAATTGCTTTACTAACATTAGTTAACAGATTAAACTGTGTGAACTTGGAGTGTGTGGGGGGAATGGTACATTTTTGTTTGAAAGTTTCTATTAATTTTCTTTGGCCAGCCTTTGAGTTTGCTTCTTTCACTTTTTGGCAAGATCATTGTCCTCACAAATATTTGAACAAGCAGTTGAATTTGCATATGAGAGAACTTATAATGGAAATGGGTATTTTTATATTCATTCAACTTGGTGTTAAGGACAAGTGGCACAACACATGTACATCTGTAGGTTGTCCTACTAGAAGAGAACAGTCTGCACTTAAAAGTTGCAGACACCTTTGTTAAGTGAACTTCAGCAACTGAATTTGTTCTTGATCATCCTTCTTGCAGAAGGAGGGAATGCATTCTTCAGACAATTAATTAAAAATAGATGTTTCTTGATCTTTATTTTGAAAATGAGAAGCCACACCCCTTGCTGATGAAAAGCAAATCCTTCAGTTGTTTGAAGATAATCATCAATTTAAAATCTATCCAGTCATATCAAGTCAGAGAAGTTGGTTATTAGCTTCAGATACCAATTAATGTCTGTGTCACAGTTAGGAAGACGTCTCAACATTTCTTGGGATTCCATCCCATGATAACATTCAGAGTTACTCCAAGCAGATCAGGGCCTCCCAGAATAGCCATTGAATATGGGAATCTGTGCAAAAGCTGAGATTAGGCAGCAAAATGAATAATTTATAGCAATGCTACAACATTAGCAGCTTGAAGCTAATTAATCATGTTTCTATTATAGAGATATCACTAGTGAGGTTAATCATAAGAGATAGCTGAGGAAAAAAAACATATCCTCCCCAGCCCCTTGGGGTTTTTTGAGATTTCCAGCAGACATAATATATATTTTAAGTGTCTTAATCATTATTTTTTTTACCTTGTTTCTGGTATGTGCTCTGTCCCACTAATGCACTGTCTTGGTCTGAAGACTTGATCTGTCCCACTGTCTTGGTCTGGAGACTGCCCACGCATGGAGCTCCCAGTCTTTGACATGCAGAGGTTGGTTGCATGCCTAGGTTACATGTGAGTTAGGGAAGGTCCCAGATCAAGTGTTTCCAGTCACCTCTTTATAAAGTGCCTAAACCAGGTGACTTTATCACTCTGTTTACCCTATCTCCTTATATAATCAAGCACCACTTTCCTAGGGAAAACTCAGTTTAGGTTTTTTTGAGGCAGCTCTTTCTCCATCACATAAACCTGATGCTCTAGTATCTAATTTGTTAGTTGTCTTTTTATTCTATCTGCCATCAACTACAAATCTTATTTCCTATGCCCCTCTTTCACCCCTCTAACATCTGTAACCTTCTGTTGCAGCACTGTGGTGATCCTGGGAAAAGCTTTCTCCAGAAATTTGATAGAATCAAATCAAATGAGAGTTGTATGAAACTGTGCAAGAAGAATTTTTGCCATGAGTAAAGGTGCATTGGTATATGCTATAAGCTGCCTCTCTGAGCAAAGTAAGCACTTTTTGTCAGGAGTTTAGTGACTTTGGTCTTTCCCAATATGCTACCAGGTTTTTAGTTGAAAACTATGGCATAATCAATAGAAAAAAGTAAACGTGTGATCAGTGGAGATCTGTTTGTTTTACTGCTTACCTCACAGTTGCTAAGGAATGACTTAGAAGATGAGGGCCAGGTTTGTGGAATTACAGTTCTTTATCCATTACAGATTTTGTTCCCTGTGACAGTCTGCGTCAGCAGCACATAGTGAAAATCAAAGTTATTCTAATTTCCTGCATTACATGTGTTCTGATTGATACTGAAAAACTTGCATGGCATTAGAACACGTGCTGTGCTATAGGATCTCAAAAACTAACTGCATTGTCCAGAGAATCTTTATTTTTTGATGAACCACCCCCCCAAAAAAACCCAAGCCAAACACCCTGGATTTGTTCTGTTTTATTTGTTCACAGGGATATGATTGTGAAACATTACTAACAAACTTTTGTTAACAATAATATATGACAGCTGTGGGTAACATGGACAAAGAGACTGTTCAAAGATTCATTCCTAGGTTGCGTGTCATTTTTAAAGCTATAAAGTGTAATGACCTTTCCAGAGATCAAAGTCCCTTCTTTTTTTTCCCCAAAAGACGTGTTTGAGGTTATGTGTGAACTGAACACATTGAGTGAAGTTTTAGTTTCTACCAGAAGTTAATTAGTGGAGAAGCTGAGCATGATAGTGCCATGGGGGAGTAAGGGGGACAAGCCAAGTGGGTGGGCAGGTGACCACCCACACTTTTCCTCGTGTGCCACCCAGTAGATTAGTTGGCTGCCAGTGCATCCTGTCCCTTCCACAGGACTCTGCAATGAACCTGCTACAGGTGAATTTCCTTGTGTGTGTTGTGGTGGATGTGTGGCTGGCACAGAGCAAGACTTTGCTGTTAGCCAGCTTGCTATGCTTCATCACTCAGAACAGTGCACAGAAGCATGGTTAACGTGACAGCTTTGATGCTCTTCATCCTGTGGAAAGTTTTCTACTAGGCTAACTGCATTCAGCTGGTGCAAGCCTGCCAAAGGATAACCTCATCATCTGGATGCACATTCCTGTATCTCCATGAGTGTTGTCACAGGCTTTGATAGTACTCCCTGTCTATAAAGAATCTTTTCTGACACATGCTGCAGAAGTAGCCTGTGTTCTTCCAAAGGTATGTGCTATGGACTTTGCTTTCCTTTCCTTTAAACCTGTGGTTGTTCAGAAAGTTAAGGAAGAGCTGATTAGCCTCTCGTTGTCGTCAAACCTGTCTTGAAGATTCTTAAGTATAAAGCAGCAAACTCATCTGTGAAGGAGAGATGATGTTTGGAATGGACTACCAGGACACTACCACAAATACAGACAAGCATATTCTATTTGCCCACCTTTGGTCTGGTTTCCTGTCTGGAGAGGACAGGTAGTCTTCCTACAACTCAAAGTTGTGTCTAAAGCTTGCAAGTTGTCTTGACCTCTGCTGTATTAGAAAACAAAATGAGTAGCATAGACCATATATTGCAGTGTTGCTTACCACTACTTGCTGTTGTAAAAATTCTTCCAGGTTTTTCTTTGTTGTGAAGAACCATGGACTTTGTTATGGATTGTTTTAACCAGAAGGTTCCATATCCCAGATAAACTCATTTTTTATGGAAATCTTCTGAGAAATAAATCAAAACTGATGAAAGCAAAGTATTTTTTCTCAGAGTTGTTCCTGAATGCAATTTTGTGTAAAACATTTCACGTTTTCTGGGAAGTTCTTTATGGTCTTTGCAGAATTTCCTTTTCTACAAAATCTAAAATTGGTTGAGTAGAAGTCATGGATGGAGGAAGATCCTTCTTGCCAAGTTATATCCACCTGATGAAGTAAGATTTCTCCTTCTGCTGTCTTTTGTGAATGTTACAGCATCAGTGATTTTGCCTGTAACTGGAAGGTGAAGATAAGGCTTCTCAAGGAACGTATTCAAACCCCACACTGTTGACAGCTGTGCTGACACTGAGCAGATGTTGAAAGGCCTAGTTCCAGTGCTGACTTGTACTTTTACATTCTTTGGTCAATATTTTTACCATTTATGCTCTTAGGCAGCATTGTCCTGTCCTACACTGGTCTATAAACAGCCTCTAGGTGAGCAGAGAACCAGCACGGGTGAGGTTCATCATCAAAAGTACCTGGCATTTCTCCACCTGTCTTTCATTCAGCAGTATTTGGACTTCCTGGCAAACCTTTCTATGAGCCAGCTTCCCAGCAACTTGTTCTCAGGTTATTCAATGCAATAAACACCCAATTTCTGTTTGTGCTGAAGTTGAGTGGTCCCTTGATTGCCACCATTCCAGCCCTGATATTGCTGTATATACCGAGTCACTGGTTTGCTTACAAGTGCCGTAGAGCATCACAGGGAGTTTGCCCTTCTTTTGCTTAGGCTGGCATCATAAAGTGCTTCAGCAACGATATCTTAGCAGCCAGATCTGGAGGACTGCAGCTCAGGATGAGGGAAGGAGCTATTTTGGGTGCTATTACTCCACTGCAGACACAGAGACTGTGGATAAGCACATATATTAATAAGGGCTGAATTTTGGAAGACACCAGAAGTGTCCCCTGCAGTGATGAGTGCCATGCAAGTACCTAGATAAACTATTTTCTGGGAGGCTGCCAATATAACATCAAATGAAGTATGAAGTTAACACCTTGTGTTTCATGGTGGCCATGAACATTTCACCCTGAAGAGGAGAAATAGATAATGCAATACTGTGCTATCAGCAACTTTAAGGTTTACTATAGCCTACTGGAAAACCAAGTCTCCATAACGATGGTATCTGACTAGCAGAAAAATGATGAGATGGCATTTAATAGAATGAGATTAAGAGAGGAGTCAAGAAAGAGTTCAGCTTAACCAGTAAACAGAGAGAGCAGCACGCGTTTAATTCAGCAATACATTTTCTGTACCAAAGCATCTTCCCATCAATAGCAATCTTTGCCATTGGGTTTGGATCAGACTGGTAAAGCATTGCAGTGAATATATAAGCAAAGAGATGGGTACATAGGTAAGGTTTCAGAGTCATCAAATCAAACAATGAAGCTAACCAGTGTATTTTTGGTACAGTGAAAAAATGACAATGCAGCACCCTTATCTCTGTTTCTGGTCATAATGTTGTGCATATATATTTGTAGCTCCTTTCTCTGCCACTCTGTCTCTTTCCCTCTCTTTGGTAACATTGTCCAGATCTTCTCTCCCGCCTGTGGGGCCTCACATTAGGGTATCATATTTTTTCCTATCTGGTGGCCTGCGGTTTGTCCGTTCCTCTATCACTTGAGTGTTTCTATTTTGGTGCCAACTTATAACATCCCAGACTTCAGATCAGGGGTTTTTAACAGAGACATTGTGCTGTGGACCTGCTTCCTTCCAATTTCTGATCATAAAACCCCTTCACACAAAGCCCCTGTGACAACTGTAGGAATTGTTACATGGAAACTCATACAAGGAAACTATTTTAGTGGGTTTCAATGGCTGCATTTAGTGTAATAAAAGATTTATTCCTCAACTCAATCACAGAATCACTTGAGTTGGAAGGGGCCTTAAAGGTCATCTACTCCACCTCCTCTGCCTATGACATTAAATTGCATTTCAGCTGGACCACTTCATTCAGTTTCTGCACCAGGCACTGTAGCGCTTCCTTAACTCCTCCTCTAATTTCTTCATGTTTCTCGTGGCTGAAGATAAAGAGGGCTTAAACCATGTGACCATTCAGTGCTCTGAGGACACCATAAAATAGTCCACAAACTAGCATGTGCCATTTCTTTGAAGTGCTGCGGAAGTTAAGTAAAGGTATGGTGGGCACTGATCCGTAGGCCTAAGAGCATGTGGCAATATGTACCGCGTGAAGAGTTTTCTGCTGATGGAGATTGTGTTCCAAAAGGACAGTGGGAGGTGATGAGGAGGCAGGATGTGGACAAGTAACCACAAATACAATAAAAAGTTAACGTTGCTAGGTGGCAATAGATTTAGCGTTATATATTATAAAAATCAAACTTTGAACAGAATGGAATCACGAAGGCAGCATTACCTGTGAAATGCACAGCATAACCTATGAAATGCTCATTAACAAGAGCAAAAGAATTAGTGCTGTGTGCTAATTACATTCACACTGATGAAACTTCGAGGTCTCTGGGGAGTATAGCAGTCACACCCATACCGCTCACAGGAGACGTTTCTGAGCATGCGCAGGATCCCCGTCTGTGCTAGAGTTCCCTTGTCATGGGAGGGCTTCATTTAACACAACCTACATTCCAGAAAGCTTCAATTTAATTTAAAGAAAACTGGAAATAAAATTCCAGTTTTTCCAGTCTCTTCTCTGTCTGCTGCTTCTGTATTTTAGTCAATGGCAAAATGAAAGGGGAAAAAAGGTAAGGGAAAGGAAAAAAAAAGTAGAGATTTATGAGGAAGAAAGGCCGTGAATAAAGGCAAAAAATACCATTGTGAGAACAAGAAAAACACCCGTTTTGTTTTGGTTTTTTTGTTGTTGTTTGGGTTTTTTATTATTCAAAATAGAAAAATTATGTATTAATATGACATTTTCACACACATACAAAAAGAACTCTATTGCAAGCTTTATGTTGGAATTCTGATACACACTATTTCTTTGTTTCAGACTATTAAAATGAATTTATATATTTTGTAACATGGCAAGACAGTTTCATAGGTTTTTACAGCTTTAAGTTACAGTGGTTTTTGGTCTTACTGTGTCACTTTGTAAAGCTTTTTAATTTTATCTCTGCCATTGTATTCCTGAGAAGTAAATACGCTAAAGTGAATATATGACACTGTAACCAAGAAATCCCTGTTCTAATGTTTTTATTAAAAAAAGAAAGGAATAAAACCCCAAATCGTAAAAGCCCTTTGATTGACGAATCCCACTTAGTGTATTTTAAATCAAGTATTAATTCAATTCTAGGTAGCAAAAATATTGCTCCAAGATATGGAGTTCAGCTTTATTTCTCATACTGAAATATTTTCTTGAGAAGAATAGCATCTTTTTGTCTGCCTGTGAACCACTGTAAGGTTTATGATGTCCTTAGTTTTTGATTTCTGTAGTTTTATGTGTTTGGATTTTGTAAATCATGATGCAGTAGGTAACTAACATTCTCCCCTAGCAACTCTCAATAAGTTTTTGAAACAAAACTTTTCAGTTTTGTGACATATAACCAATTTATCTGATTTCTTTTGAGAAATTTGGGATGACTATGATACATACCTACTCCGATTTGGATAGTCTGTTGTGGTACTACAAATATTCAAATAAATATAGAAATACCATTGGATGGGTGACTCAATTGTCCGAAGCAATACATTCAGGCTTAATAGGACCCAGAGAGTTGTAAGGCATTTTGTTAGGTAACGTTTACCAACTGCAATATGTAGTTTAACTGTCACTGCTGTCTGTGCCTCCAGCTTATCTGGATAGTTCGTGATTATACTGGTGACTGTACTCAGGCATCCACACAGCATCCCTCTCCCTTTCTCTCTCCCTCTCTAGCAGGAGACCTGGTCACCCCCTCATCTTTATGCATGGGCTAAATGAGCATGAAAAGCTTGCAGATATATTTCATATTATCATATTGGCCAGTGCTACTGTAGTTCTGGGGTCCAGGATAAGGATTCAAGGAAAGGAGGAGAAAAATGCTTCACATTCCCTCCGGGAAGATACTCATTTTGTGCTGCTCAGGGAACCAAGGCCTGCCCTAACAAGGCAGCCAGAATTTCTCCTAGTGGAAATGGAATAAATCCAATGGAGTCATCTATATGTTCCACACTTTCCTCACCCAGGCGTGTAGGAGTTTTGTCTGGGCAGACTGGGTACAGTTTCATTCTGTTCCAGAATTAGGAGAGCAGATGGGTGACTTAGAGTCATATTTCCCTCCCATCTCTGATCCTGTACTGAATCCAGATCAACATCTCTGTTTTCCATCTCATCACCTTAATTCCCTTCTTCTAGCCAGGCTAATACTTTTCTCTCCTTCACAGCCTTCTCGGGGAGATGTTGTGTTCATTTCAACAAGAGACAGCTACCAAAAGTTTCAGCTAGGTATTGTAACAAAGGATGAGTGTTGGTCCAAAGTTAGGATTAGTTTCTTTTCCTTCCATCATATTCAAGGAGAATGGAAGTAAGCTTGTGCTAAAAGCAGAATTTACTTGTTTGTAACCTATTTTAAAGGGTGGGGAGATAGCTTATTAATCTTGTATCCCAGGAATGACTTAATCTTAACAGAGATGCTCATTTGAGAGGGAATTCTGCCTTCACTGTGCCTGCATTGTTTTCTTTTCAGGAGTCCCCTCTCAAAATTGTTGCTGCTGTTGCTTTTATGAACTTCTTTGAAGCACGAGCAGGTTTCTGGCCCTAAAGGCTTTGATTCCAGATTATTCTTCAGGAGAAACCTAATAATATTTTTGTGTCCCTGTGGCTTTTTTTTTTCTATTTCCACCTTTCCACAACACATTTTTCAACTTTTTGATTCTAAAGTGCTATGGGGAGAGCTGGGGTTATTTTATTCTTGGCCATAGCTCTTTATTCCATAAAGCATATGGAAAACCTAAGGGAAAAAGTGGAAATGCAGGGTCTACCACTTATCTGTGCTTTATCTGTGGAGACTGTTCCTTGCATGCTCCTACCCAGTGCTTGTTTCTGTCTATGTTTACCTGGGTCATTTTTTTAAAATGTAAATCTTTCTGGTTATCATCCTGTCTAATCTCCCATCAAACCTATTTAAAATCAGGTGCATCACAGGGCAGCTCTTTAATTGGAAGGGATCTAGAGATAAAAGCTGTTAAGATCTAGGTTAAATTTAATATTAAATTTGTGACTAAACAATTTAGCAATCAATCAAAAGTTACAGTGAGACTCATTGCACGCAAAGTGATCTGTGCCATGTATCAAGTGCTGTGTACGTGAAACTGCAGTTGAAGGATAATGCATTGCACAAGAGTGTGTTCTGCTATCAAAACTGACTTCTGCAGCCTTTAGCCTGGTCTTTAAAAGTAAGGTTAAGCAAGATTGTGCTATCTGTGATATTGATGCAGTTGTTTTCCTCTGGATGCTCAGTAGTATCTCTTACCCCTTAGATTTAATTCCTCTATCAGCCTCACTATGCCACAGTTTATTGTTTCTGAGGCCTGTTGTGTCTAACATACTTTGATGCATGACCACTACCCTGAACTTCCCTTTTAAGGACACTCATGTCAAGGGTGTATCTAACGTGTCTTCTGTCACAGGGGGACACCAGTGCTGGATGAACTAGAGCCAACAGAGCGTAGAAGGGTCTCACTCGCAGAAATTGGGGCTCTTCACCAGCCCTGCTTATTTAGTCTAGCAGAATATACCAGCACATGCACAGACAAACCGGCGTCCCATTGCATTCCTCCAGGGTAAATAATTTATCAGGGCTGATGCTGATTAAGTACAAATGCAGAGAGTGTCGGGAGTCCAGGTGACAGCGGTGTGTGCTGGCTTTTGCCTCCAAGGAGCTCAGGTCACATTTCACCCTTCACATTCTCTTTTGGGGAATGTTTGTGATGCTTGTGTGCTTTTTTTTTTTTGTTGCGGTGTTTTATTTTGTTTGGGAACAGAGCTCTTTTACAAGAAAACAAAATGTATTCTCTCAGGCTACAGTGTCATAGCACACATTTAGTCCTAGACCATGTCTTCATTAGAAGATAATTACATTTGGTTGGATCTTCAAACCACTGATTTTATCCAAGCTTCCTTATAAATCCTGCTGTTTCAGTCCTCCCTTCTGAATCCTTTATTCCTCAATTTATATCTGTCTGTTTTAAAAATGTTCCAGTTAATTTCTGCCTTAAGTCTGTAGGTTTTAAGCAAATTAAAGGTTGTGCATATGGAACTCCTGGCAATCCTCACTGCACTGTGTAGGTGTAGTACAGGCACTGAGGCAGGTGTGGGGACTCCAATAGCTTTCAAGACACCCAAAATGGAATGCACAGCTAGGGAAAGGTATGGGAAAGAGCTAAACCTCTTCTTGGAGCTCTGCTGGTCATGGAGCTTTAACCTAGTGCTACTAGGCTCACTATTGACACACTTCATGGTGTGGCTTGGGTCATCCTTTAAGTGGGCAGAAGTAAAATGCTTCTAATGCACTGGAGTATTCTCTGCTCTATAGGGACTGCAGATGGAGGGATGAACACAGTGATTTTTAATAGGTGATAGTTGCTAGATGGTGTGCCAAAAAATACGTAAATATCAAAGGACCTTTTTAAAAGCAATAAAACCAACTGGAGAAAGCACACGAGATGTAGTATGGAACAACTGATAGGGCCATCAAGGAATTCCCCGTCACAATATTTTTGTGTCCACTGAAAAATGACTACCTGGGCTCTCAGCAGCAAATTGTATCCTCAAGTCAGACATCAAAAACAGCTCAGTATTTTCTCATAGAAAAAGAGAGACACCCCTTTCCTTATACTCAGGGTTCAGGCATGCTCAAAGTACATGCCTCCTGGAGTCCAAGACCCTGATCTTTTGAGATACCTTCCTCTATTTCCTATACAGTTCCATATAAGTACATTAGCAAGAACCTCAGGGCATGTCCACAAGTAACTTTCAGACTCATGAAAGAGAAGACAATCAGTTGTCTTCTGGTATGAAATATTTAGAGTAAGGCAAAACAAAGGTTTTAAACCAACCAAAAGACTACCAATTGTTAGTTATAAAAAACAAACAAACAAAAAAGAACCCAAACCACCACATTAGCTAACTAATATAAAACTAGTCATTATAGAATATGAATAGGTGACTATTGCACTGGACTGATTGAATTGACTAATATTTTTAATCAGACTGTGTTTGTACTGTTCCATTATTTTATTTTTCTTCTGTTAAACTGTGTTGACAGCTATGCTAGGGAAAGTATTCCAGGGAAAGTATTCCAAGACACTCAGTAGATGGGCAAAGACATAAAAGCTTCACAAAGAATAATTGGAAAGAAGTCACAATATTTTTTTCTCAAATACTAAGCATATTCAAATCTAAAGTCCTGATCCTTCTCTGGAAGAACTGACTCTGAAAAAAAAACTCATCTGAGAGATTTAAAATTTTCAAAATTTGTTGATGAAAATATTTTTTTCTAATTTCCTTTTAATTCAACTTTTCAGCTCAAGTATAATTTCACTTGAGTTTCTTTACATCTGAATGCCAAAATAGTATTTTATATAAACAGCAGCATTTCTGTTTGAAATTCCTTCAGTAAGCATTATTTTTTTGCCTGAACACTTTTTCCCCATGAAAAGTGTTGATGCCATGCAAGCTGTTTTTCCTTTCTGCTGGACAACCTTGCAATGCTAACAATTGTGTCCAGCCTCTGAATTACACAGCTGCTGGCCTTTACAGTCAGTCCCCTTAATTCAGGTTTCCTTGCTTTGTGGGATTTGATTAATCAACATCATTATTTTAAGTTTATTGTGGAATGTCTGAATCTGGCAAGCTAAGTGAAGGGTAATGCTATCTAAACTTAGGATAGAAGAAATAAGATCTCGATGAAGGAAAAAATAGACTCAGAACTTGCTTCTGAAATATTTCTGCGTTTTTGTGTTTATATATAGCAGTCATGCTCATCATAGACAATTTAGAGGATTGGGAGAATACTGGCTCCGCTGTACATGTCTCCTTGACAAGGTGAATAAGAGAGTGTCATTTCAAGCTGGTTGTGAAGAGGGTGCGGAGCCCTCTCGGAAGTGGTACAAGGAAAGTCTGCGTGCTGCACAGGAGTCAGTCTTCTTTGGAAACCTTTTATTAGTACCAAGCAATAAACTAACTAGTGTGTGTTCAACATCATGAGCTACAGCTTGAATGTTCCTCCCCCTACTCGGAGACTTGCCAGTAGGAGTAACAATTTTAAGCAGCTGACGGCTGTGGAGCCGTTCGGGCCTGATCCTGCAAGGTCTGCTGTCAAACGCAGCCTGTTACTCATCTCACGTAACGTACAGCGTAAGGCAGCTTGGGCTGGTGCAGCCAATTTACCTGATTTGCCCTTTCTGTGGGTGGGAGAAGTGAACAATGAGCACCTTGCCAATGAGATGCGGCAACCTTCCCGTGATTCTGAGCGTTTCACTACAGCTTGTAGCTGGTTAACTCAGCCTCTGTCAAAGCTCACCCAGCGATGGTGTATGTCATTGGCATCTCTCAGAAGCCAACTCAGAGGCCTGCTCCTTGTGAGGGACTCATAATGCAAAACCAGTGCTGTGTTGAATTCAGTATTTGATTGGATTTGGAATGTTGGTTTGGGTTTGGTTTTTTTTTGGGGGGGGGGAATAAAGATAAAACCATGATTAATTCTGAGACAGCCATAAAATACAGCAGTGCCAGAATCATAAACTGTTGTCCATGAATGTATCACCCATCTATTAGACTTCCACCAACAGCTCTGCCAATAAGATACAGACTTTTGCCAATGATTTTTTTAAGGTGGAACATGCTGGTATTTATCACAAAACTAAAGTTTACCACTGGAAAGACACCATGGCATTGGTTCAGATTATTTCCTTCTCCTTCCTTAGCAGATCTAGATACTGCACTGTGGAGAAGTAGCCTTCTTCCATATGCTTTGTGGACATTAGGAGTAATAAGGGAAACACAGGCAGCAGAGTTTTAAAGTTTCCCAGAGGTGAGCACTGAAATGGGAGCACTGGCAAAGAGGCAGCATGAAAAATAAAGCCCTTCTTCAGAAAACAGCATGTCTTGGCATCCCTCAGAGAGGATGTTCTGATAAACCCAGGAAAATAATCCTATCATTTAGCTGTCCCCTCCACTGCCTGAACATCAATAGATTCGTAGAACAGGATCTCTAGCTGAATCACCTTAGTTGCAAGCAGCAACCTGTGTTTTGCTGAGGGTGAGTACAAAATATTAGCAGTTATAGACTGAATGGGATCGATTGTTTGAAGGGGTGTTACGTGTGCTCACAGAGATGCAGGAAAACCCACGCATTCTCTTCTGACCTGTGACAGGCTGCATGAGGCAGGCTGGGGAATGGAGACTGATCATTTACAGCACCTTAAACTCAATCGTATTTTCGCAGTGCTTGTGTTGGTTATCATAGTCTCTTAGAAAATATGGCAATGCTGAGAATAAGAAGTGATAACTGTAGGAGGGACAAAAAAGCAAGTCTGCGAGCTGATGTAAGGATTCCCAGCTTCTTAACTTTGCAGATGACATAATTGCTGTCACCACAATCCATCGATGCAAAGAGGCTGGAAGCAAGCTGGCAGAAATACAAATTTTTCAGTGACTTGACTGGTGGAGTCATTTATTTAACTGTCCTTTCGAGCAATGCTAGGACTCATATCGGCTCCCCATAGAGCACATACTGTATATCCTCCCTATAAAATATGATGAAGCACAGATCTTTTTGAGCACATTAGCAACTGGATCCAAAACAAGAGGGCTATAATTTTACAGTTACTGTGCACAATCCACTCCCCGCACCCCCCTAACTCTTTTTTGGCTGTTACTTTTAAAAGCATGAAATATATCCTGTAGTGCAACTCTTCCTGAAAGAATATATTATCGGTGCTTCTGTGGAGTGGATGGAACTATGTAAAGATTTCTGTTGTTTCTCATTTTTCCAGTCTTTTTCAAATTGTTTTGAGAATGAGACAAATCAAAATCACTTGAACTGGGAAATGGAAAAGGAGGAGCCAGAATTAAGAGCTTTATGTAAGATTTAGGTGACTATTAGGACTTTCAGTGGCTTAAATAGTTCTAACAGGATGCTGGCTACAGTGCTTTTGGTGCAAGGAAATAGAAGGTTGTAAATAATTACTAAGGCCAAGCTTCTTCACTGCTGTTGACTGTGATTCAGGACCACCTAAGGGAAGCGAAAGTGGAAGTTATGATGACTGGTGTCCCCTCAACTGCATAATGGGGAAAGCATTGTATGAGAAGTGGTGCTATCGTTGTTATATCACTGCTGACTTGGCTTAGAGAGTTTGCATGCTCTAACACAGTGCTTTTTTTATTAAGTCTTTGGGACTGGCAAGGCAGCAAACCAGATTTTTTTAAATTTCCTTTTTACATGTTTATCTGGGGGGAAAGAAATAAACTGAAGCAGATAGCCAAGAAAAATATCAAAGGAAGAAAGGATACCTGATGGTTGTACTAGGTAGGAGTGCTTTTGCTCCTGTAGGCAACCTGAGAAAGTGGGAAGAGCTGCTTTGCAATGGGATCTCCAGAGACTGCCAGTTCCATTTCTACTCCTAATGGAGTTTTTCAGAGGTTATAAGCAAATCAATGGGTTTTTAAGTAAGCAAGTATTTAAAAAGTTTTGTCTGAAGCTTGCTGCCTTAGACAGAAGCTGTCTCCTTCGACTGGGATTGTGATTCCATTTTCTTGGCAGCATTTATGAAGACTATAGAGCTTATGGAGCACAGGGAAACTACTGCCTTGTTCCAAAACAAGCTGCAGAGATGGTATGGCAAAGCTATAACTTCTCATGTCCCTTAGAGAAACTGACTGTTGAACAGACCTGACATTGATGCATCTGGGAAAGGAGTCTGACAGGGGCCCAAATGAAAATATGCAGTATTTGATGTTTCAAATGACAGGTGGCCATCTGACTGAAGCCCCTCTTTGTCACAGGCCATGGGGACAATGTCTCACACACTTCAGTAGTTAAAATTTCAAAAACAAGCCATGTGGTTCTAGTCAGGAGATATTCTGATCCGTTGAGTGAATTACAAAGAACGATCCAGTAGGAATTGGCCTGAAATTCTCTCATCTATCATTCAATATGTAACATGTTTTTTGCATTATGATTCATGCTGTCATTGCAATCACTGCAACTATCGACTGATAGCTGACAGTGGGAGCCAACCTAAATCTCAGGGTAAACAGGGAGGGTAAGCATTGCTTTCAGAGTTGTGCCTGCTCCTCTCGTCAATTAGTGTAATTATCTTCATGAAACTCCATGCGATATTCTTTGTAGTGTTGTCGAGGGAAGATGGGGATTTTAAAGGATGTGTGAGTCTTTCCTCCTGCTCTGTGGCATAAATCAACAAAAAGCCTTCTGCTACAGCGGGGAATATCAGCTCACAGAGTGAAATCCTGGTCAGTGCTAGGAGCTCTGCTTCAGCGAGGGAAGTCTCACTCCCTGGCTTTCGGAACTGGCAACCAAAGTATGAACAAACTTGGAAGCTGACAGTAGGATAATCAGTTACACGTAAAGGATACTGAATCTTTGCCTTTCTGCAGAACAAACTGAGGTAATTACTGTAACGAAAAAGGTGGAATGACATTTCTCAAAGGTCCACTGTTTGAACATCAGCACTGTAGAACTGTTTTCTTACCGTGCTGCCTTTTTGCACACAAAAGCCCTTCTCATTGTGGGAAGAATTTTTGAAAGCCCAGAGAATGCCAGGATCAGGTAGAAGTTAGGCATGGACGTACTGGCTGTGTTTTCAGAACATGATCTATCATTCCCTTGCTAGTTTCTCATCATTCCTGGCTCAGAGAGTACGCTTTATTCAGAGAGAGCAGTGTAGCTGGTGTGTGTCGTTGGGACATAGCCCAGATGTGTGTCAGGGACATGCAGCACGCAGCACTCTGCAATTTGTTTTCTGAGTACTTGCATGTCATGGAACTGCCCATACATAATTCGGTTGTAAGTGAAAGCCACTTTCCTGAGCTCCCTTGTGGATTCCTAAGGTCTTTTTAACTTCGTAGAAGCTTACAGTGGCAAAGGTAGTTAGGAATGCCCTTGTCACGCCCTTGTCTTTCCTGTAGGTTGCATTTGTTTAAATTTCAGGCCCTAGTCTGGCACAGTGTTCTCAGAGTCGTATCTCTTAAAGCTTTCCAGTAATATTAGTAAGCAATGCAGCTAACCTGTGTCAATTTTACATAGCAAAGGATTTTCTTAACGAAACTTTGAAGTATGTACAGCACCATTTTCTACCACTTATCACTGTAGCATGTTTGTTGTATAAGAATGATGTCTCTTTACCCATCCCACTGCTGCCTTTCATTCTTTGCCAATCTACATAATTATTCTGAAGGATGAATGAAGAAGCTCTGTCTGGGCTCTTAATGAAAACTCCCTTTTTATCTTATCTTCCACCCTCAAAGTAACTTTCTGATAAGTTTGTTTGTTAGAAAGGGTAAACTGTTTGCTTCAGCTCTGGTTTAATTATGACACTGAACTGTAAAAGAGACTTGATGGAAAAGGATGCTTGGTCAGTGCTAGAACTGGAAAAATATTCCTGTATTTTTACAACTACTTAAAACGTGCAATTGACTTCACCTTTTGGGATTGCCTTGTACGTTGAATCTAGGAAAAAGTTTATTAGCAGAATATTTGCAAAAATAGAGGTTTGGACTTGAAATAATTCCCCTCGGATCAGGTTCTACATAGTTAATCTTATTTGGGGTATTCTGCTTATTTTTTGCTTGCCTATTTGTGGAGTAGGGCATAAGAAATCTAGTCACAAAAGAGTCTAAATTTAAACTTACTCTCTGTCTGGACGTCTCTGGGTACGTGTCATTTTTCACCCAGAAATGTGGTTGAAATGGAAAGACTTTGGATGTTTGTGTGTGTGATCAGACCATGGGGCATATGGAGAACACAGGCAGGTACAGGCTGGGGGGCTGCATTTATCCAGTAAACTGATCTCAAATCACTGATACAGAGCATCAATTACAGGTATTTAGAAGGTGCTGTACGTGCACCTCTAAGTGCAAAAATAAACATCCCAAACTGTGGAGCTGAAGTATTGGTCACAGTCTAAGATACCACAGCAATGACTGAAGCACAGAGTGACATGGAACAAGCAGTTTAGAAAGAATCTGCATCTAGCCAAATGGTGAAATTTATTCATGAGCTGAGAGACAATATAGCGCTTTGGAGACTTATTTGAACCCTATTCAGAGGATTGAAGTGATGCATATGCCTTATGCTGGTCCTCCACAGAGGAATGAGAATCATTCAGTGTGAATAGTTTTGAATAGAAAATGAATATTTAAACCACATGGAGACAACTGATGAATAGAAGAGAGGATAAATTATCAAACTAATTAATATTAGTAGTGAGTGTTTACAAATACTGCTCATCAAGGACTAGACCTTTTGTTGTTCTGACTGGGTGGGCCCTTGCTGGTTTGAATTATCTTTGCAATCATCAAAGAAGGCAAAGCATATTTTAAGAAACCCTTTTAATACGGCATAATTCAGAACAAAATATACTATTGTTTAATACAGCTATCATAGGCACAATTCTGAATGCATAAAAGTTAATGTCTTGGCTTGAAAACTGAACAATATCCTATTCCAATATATTTCTTTTATTATGAGGATTTTTAGTAAAATATAATGGTTTTGTTTGTAACAACCTGGAACATTACTGGCCTGTAAAAATGGGAGAGAGAGCAGCAAGCCAAATACTAATGCTTGAATTTTGTGAAGAAAAGCTGGATAACATATTTCTTTGCTTTTTATCAACACCATAAAATATACAATTAACTCTTATATGTAAGCCAAATAGAAAACAATGTAGAAGTTCTACACTGTAGTCCAGAAGATTCTGCTGCTGTTATGACCACACTTTCCGAATAGTGTGTGACCACCCCAATTTTAATCACTTTCCATTTCTGTAATGTATGATACCCTTTTAAATTTTTAGATCTCGTGTAGTGCCTGAAGTCACTAAAGAAGAGGCTTTAGAGGTATTTTAAATGCTTCCTAATTATTTTGAAATTTGTTGATGAAAAGCTTCATAAAGATGTTTGTACTTTAAGAACAAAGCATATGTAATTCTTAAATCATAACCAAAAACTTCTGCAGTGCAATATTCAGCCATTTCCCCGTAATAAATTCAATTTCAAGAACTATGTTTCATTGAAAAGGTTTTTGCACTTGCAGTTTGTAAATTTTACATCTTAATGAAGATTTTGAAGTATTTAAGTGCCCTCAGATCATTAGAACATTGGATAAAAAAAGACATCTGCAATCTGGTTTTATGAACCACACCCAGAAAAAAGCATTTCCAGATGGAACTATTTTGTTTATTTGACTTAATTTTTCCCTAAATAAGTTATTCAGCGCCTGTCCCTGTCTCCTCTCCAGGTTTCTCGGCTTCAGTTGCGGTCTGTCTTCCTCAGCTGACACCTTGTAGAGTGTAATTTTATTTCAACATGATGCTTAACTGATACTTACATGCTCTGTACTAACACCAGAGTATTCAGTGATGTCTGTTACCAGCTCAGCTTTACTCCCACTAAGTCACTCACCAACACCCTCATCCCACCTCCTTCCCATGTCAATGGTGGTAGTTAGGCTGTTATCAATGAGCTCTGAAACTTTGATGTCTCACTTAACATCATGCTGTCAGAATAGTGGTCCTGTTCTTGATATACCCTAAAGTAGCCATATTCAGTTTGGTATAAATTAAAACTCTAGTTTATGCATCTGCCTATGCTTTTGTCCCAGTCTCAGGACAGCTGGCTGAGAAGAGGTCTTGCTCTGGCCTTTTAATAGCTTTATTTTGGTTTCAATATACAAGTGTTATCATGTTAGCTATCGGCATTGTTAGCACTTGGAATCTCTTTGCAATAAATAGCATTGCAATCTATGCAAAGCCTATCTTCTCCATCATAACCGAGACTCTGACCTTTGAACTATGAAAATGTCCATGTGCTGTGGTCTAGAGGATACATATTTCAAATATTGCAAATAAATGGGTCAGAGATAACAAATGTGCTCTGAAGCAGCTGTAGCCTCTCCCATAGTCTGGAAGGTGAAGCAGAACTGAAGATTCTGGTAATGTTTGCAAGATCAAACAAGAGAGGAGAAGTCATTCAACCTTCTCGGGGAAGGAAGCGTGGGAGCTAGCAGGGAATTACCAGCTAACATGTGGATCCAAAATTCCTGAAGGGACCAGAATACATAAAAGCAGGACCAAGAGCCAGGAGTGAAGGTTAGAGTCCTCTCCTCACCTTCCCTCCCATTGACTGACAGGAACCCTGCCCATGGGTTGACCATAGCCTCCTGCCTCCCTCCTCAAAGGGATAGTATATACCCACCCTTCACTTCACATGGCCCTTTTCTTTCACCTGCTCTTGTTTTGTTCTTTTTCATCCTAGTTACTGACTTTATTCTTTGAACTTTAATTGTTCCACACTATATTGCATTTAACTCCTGCATGTCTTCAATCACATCCTTTTTTGGCTCTTCTTCCTTTATTGGAAAAGGCAGCATTGCACAGGGCTCTGATAAGCTGATAGCCACATGCCCTGAGTCAGCGAGGTGATATTAATCAACCTGTGTTGTGCAATGATTACGTGTATCAGTACAGCATGAGTAATTCTTCCACAAATAGTGCAGACTTTCACCTGCTTCTCACCTTAAATCTTTCTGTCCTTTTATTTTCTTGTTTGGGTTTTTGGTTGGTTCTCATTCTCACCGTATGTCGTGAGACTCCATCAGTTATACCTTTTAATTTCCCTCCTGGTTATTCTGTTCCTTGGGAAAGCAAAAAATACAAGCTTATACAGCTGAACTTCCAAATGTCCATGATGCAAGAGATAAAACTTTCTCAAATAGTTACAGAAGTCATCTTGCTTTGTAAATTGCATCGTGACTGCTTTGAAATCCAGTGGAAATAATTAAAAAGTGGTGAGAGCATTTGTTTCAAGCCCATCTTTAACATATTAGAATCACTCCTGAAACAATACTGGCTATGGACAAAAGGTAATTTTTTAAAAGAAAATACAGAAGAAAATAAAGAGTTGGCCTGCCACTCCCAACACATGCATGCATAGGCTGCCACAACATTTTTGTAGATTGTCCCATCCTGAAATCACCAGAGTGCAAAATAGACACTTGTTTTCTTCTCTGCATTTGAAGTAGCTAGGTGATGTCAGAGACCCCCTTGTTAAAAATGATTCTCTCTAATACAAAGTGAACTCAACAAAAAGGTGATTGCAACTTTGGGCATCGCTAACTCGTAGACCAATTTACTGCTGGCGCATATGGGGAAATAGGGTTCCCCTGGATTTTTCTCTGGAGTTTGCAATTAGTATAGGAATGTATGTATGGACTTGAGCGTGGCGAGAAGACTTTTTCCCTGTGTGCAGAGCAGGCACACTTTCCCAATGTAATGTGTGGCAATCCTTGCTCAGAGGTGTAGAACCCCCATGGACAGATTTATCACTGGAAGACTGTGTGGCACCGAAAATCAGAAAAAATAAAAATCCCTCCCAGTGTAACAGTAAATCTATTCTTAATGATTTTTCTATTGGCATCAGTGGCTAGTGAGGTCTCTTTGTGGCCTGATATAGCTAACTCCTTGTGAGGTTCTGACAAGGTGGGAAAAAATACTTCTAGATCTGGAATACTAACTGTGGGTAAGAATTTAATATTTAATTCCCAACAGCAGAGGTATAAAGGTCTATAACTCACAAGTGGTGAGGCCAGAAGTACTGTAAATTACAAAAATCCTGTTACATTTGAGTGGGATGTGCTTTATTAGTGGTTCCCATAAATTCTTGGGCTCAATCTCTTATTGTTTTAAAATAATTAATTATTTTTTACTTTTTTGTACATGGTTTTGTGTATTTGGCTAGTATTGAAGGCAATATAAGGAAAAGAAATTAGCTATGCCATGGTGAGGCATATCACTTCACGCGTTAGGGCTTGGCTTTTCCTGTGTTTTGCAGAGGACAGATTACCTGTTTTCTCCATTTTCTCATCTCATGCTGAGTTGTTGGGGTTTTTTTGTTTGTGGAGTTGGTTTTTTTGCTTTTTCCCCTGTGGGGACATGAGATCATAGATATCCAATCCAAATTAAGGAACTTCACTCCTTAACTTAAGGTGTTTTTCCATTGCAGGGGAACCTGCAGATTGAGAAAACCCTTGAGTTACTTTACACGAAGGACATTTTTGTCTTAGGACAGCCACCTACTCTCTAACAGGGCCTTCATCTGTTCACATGATGCTGTTTAGAACACATGAGCAGCATCTGCAATTGTGATCCTGTTGCTGCCTTTATGAGCAATAGGTGCACTTGCAGGCCTGGACGGGGTGGCCACCCCCCATCGATGCAGACCTGGTGTTTTCCAGCCACGTGAAGTGTTTGCAGAAATGGAATTTAAAGTTAATTGGGTTCCAGGTTTGGGCTGAAGTTTACACTTGTCGTCTTTTCTGAAACAATACTTCAACCCCTATTTGCTAGTGCAGATGCTTATAATATTTTTGATGTTTTAATTAAAAAAAAATAATAAAAGGAATAAGGAAAATCATACTGGAATCCTAGGCTCTGTGTTTAAAACCAGCTGTCCTTTCTTTCCCTCTCCTTCCCTCTCCTTTGGTCAATAGATTTGGATCCTACGTAAGTGCAAGAGACACGACTGATTTAGACTGGGGAAAATGTGGAATGTTTGCTCTATAATTTCTTTTAAAACAAAAATAATCATATAATACTTAAGATGATTACCTTTTCAAAGGGATACACTCTCCCAGTAATTACTGCATGTGTAAAAACAAAAGGGTTTTTTACAGAACAAGCCAGCTGATTGTTTAACATATCCCACACATAATAACTTCTCAGAAATCTTAAAGAATACAGTGTAGGTCACATTATACTGCTGAAAACATGCACATTAACGTTACTGAGGCAGTTGTAGAGAGTCCATCTCATATCAACTCACAGTTTTGAATTATGTTGGTGATTCTGACTGTAAATGCACATATATTACTGTGAACAGGATTTTAATTTGACATGTTACTTATTGTAATCACACCCAACTAAAACCAAAGAAACTTACCTGTCAGGTACATAATGGAATATATTACAATTGCTATAATAGATTCATGTAACTAACATAAGATTTTTATAAGTTGCTCATATTTTATCTTTGATATACTGCTGTGGTAGTCTCCCAGTAATGGGATAAACACAGATAGGATCTTATAGTCATGAAATATGGCTCTCCATTAGCCATTTATGGAAAATTAATCACATTAGCAGACAGTACCAGTAACATATTTCATTATCTTCTGCATATGTTCAGTTGGGTAGAATCTAGATGGAAAGTTTAGCATGGCAAAAACAAGAAAATACAAAAAAAACCCTCCAAAACCCAAACAAACAAAATATAAAAAAACCCCAAAAAATCTAATGTAGGGAGAATATTCACTTCTCAGACAACTACTGACATGATAGGACTTCATGAGTCCACAAGATGAGATAGGCTGCACATATCAATAGCTGCATTATAGGAAATTTTTATTTGAAGTACTACCATGCTGTAAATATTTCAAGACATCTGCTGCTATTTCACCTAATTGTACCTGGTAATTTGAGAATGAAGCACATGAGAACCACAGCACTATTTTGAACCAAATGAAAAACTTATTAGTTCATAAAGTTTTATCAGAATTAAGCTGTGAAGAAAACAGTATTTTTTCATGGATAGATTCAAAGTAGGTGAGACTTCTTTTTACCATAAAAGCTTTGTTAAAACAGACAAGACGCAAGAAGTACCTTGATAATTGTCATCAGATCTCCTCTGCCTTGCCTCTTTAATGCCTTTATTTAATAAATGAACCATGATTAGTATATTCTTAGATGTTTATTAGTTGTTCTTATCTTCATTGTCCTTATGTCAGGAAATAAGTAAAATACTGAAGGTAACTATTAGTGACAGCAGTGTTAGTGGCAGGACCCAGCTTTGGAAGCTCTTCCATGGGTGTTTTGTGTTGATAAATGAAGGAACCTGATTAAATGTTTGTCTGATACAAAGACATCTTTTTAGATATTTCCTACTGTTTGGTTCTTTTGCCTTTTAAAATTTGTCTGAATTATTTATGGTGGCACTAGGCAGGCCCGAACCTAAAAAAAAACAAATAAATAAGATACATATGAGAATTGAAAAAAAAAATGACATTGTTTCTTTGTTCTTTAAATTTCACATTTCTACAAAATATATCTATTTTTCACGAAGGCATAAAAATTGTACTGTGCAGGTAAATAAACAGAGGCTTGATTGAACCTCTTTAACTTTCTATGTATTTGAGAATTGCTTAGTAACTTTTTTATTTCGTTTCCACTGCTACTTGAGATTTTTGACTGCTGTACAGAATCTGGGAACACGTTTTTCTCAGTTAGGAATAAACAACTGTCACAAGAATAAATATATTTATATCTTACATCAAGGAATTGGTGGGTTATTTTCTGCAGCTATTTTTACCATGATATTTTCTCCTATAATAAGATGGCTGACAAGTTATTTTTCCCCACAGGAGTAGTAGACTCGGGGAAATTAGAGATGGATAAGACCTATTAGGTCATCTTGTCAATTTTCCTGCCAACGCAAGATTGCTCCTTACAAAGAGTTTTTGTCAGTATTTCTGTCTGTTGAGCCATAGGAAGAGTCAGAGTACACATATTCTGATGTAACAGCAGCAGTGAGCAATGAGGAGCTGCTATTTAAATTCCTTTTTGGGGCAAGGATGATCAGAACAAGTTGGAAAGAAATTTGGGGCTGTTCTTTACAAAGTAAAGAATATTTAAGGGTGAAGTAGGAGTAAGGAATGAGTTTTTATTAACTTTATCACAAATAATGCAATTGGGGTAATTATATTTAATTCTTTTTATTTGCAAAATGTTCTTGTGCAAGGTTTTGGCTGCATCTACAAAATGTACACATTGGGCCCCATTCCTCTGGCCATTGCTCACAAAATCTGTACTTAGGAATGCAGTACCACGGATTGTATTGAGGCTAGTCATAGGATCAGGAACTGTTTGTACAAATAATCGTTTTCAGAAATGATTGTATTAGCTGCGGAGGAAAAGTAATATTGAGAGCTTCACAGCAGATATATTTTCTGTTCTGCAAAACTTCATGTAATCAGAAATGTTCCTGTTGCATAAGGGGGGTGGGAAACAACTTTAAAAGTTTTCTGTCTGGCAGAGGGAGTGTGGGTGTACTTGTGCACTAGCACAAACACGCAGGCCAGCCAACACCTCTGTGCTTGGGGCATGTATCCAGCTCTGTGCTAACTTTCAGCAGCCTTAGGAAGGCTCTTCCAGGGTAGATCTCTCCCAGGCTCCTCTTTGCAGCTATGGGAGCTCTTCCGTGGCACTTCATTTACTTTTTTATGTGAAGTGGGGCAGCTGCAGTGAGAGTGAGTGCACCCAGTATGGCCTGATTTTAAACGTCTTACGTAGGATGTGAGCAACTATCTGAAAAGGAGCTCTGAAGCCAGGTCTTGCATCCCCAGCAACCACTGCAACCACCTGTGAGCTCTTGGCTGTCCTTCATCCCCACAGTTTCTCACCGGGCTGTTTTTTCTTAGAAAATCTCATGAGAACTGGTATGTTCCCACAGTGTGTTTCAGCTTCAGGGAGCTTACTCCATTTTTTCTATTAAAATCTGTTACACTGAAACACTTGCTGCTAGCTCGATTTCTCCAGACTGCCAGTCCATAATGCCTCATGCTAATAATATAACAATAAAAAAGGGTTTTCAAAAATGGAAAGCAACCTACATAATGCTGTTTTGAATACAGAAACTCTGGCCTGTTCAAAAAGGCAAATTCTACAGTACTAAGAGGTACCAAAAATACCAAGCAGGTCTTTCCTGCAGCTGTCTCTTTCCTCAGGTGGACTTTCTGGGTATTACAGCATGTCATTTTTTATGATTTATTAGGAGGAAAAGGACTATTAACTTCGCAGTGACTAGCTGAGCTCTCATTGCAAGAAGTAATGAAACGATGGATCTGGCTGCTGCAGATCTAGTTGTGTCTGAATGGGTTCCAACACCAATGTTATAGCTAAACACATCATAACAGATTTTTTCCTTACGTATTTACCATTACGTGATACTTCTAAAACAGATTAAGGAAAAATGCATATATCAAATTGAAACCAGTTGCTGCTCTTTTTCACTATTGTGATGCCATTCCTGAGTGTAAATGCCTCTGGTTGCATCCTGTATAAATACTGTACTGCTTTTACTTGCTGACTTCATTTACTCAAGAAGACCAATGCAATATGACATCGTTCACATTATAATTTTTTTCAAGTCCTTTTAATAAAATACTTAAAATTTCATTACTGGTTATATTTGTTAGTATTGGCTTCTATGGCTTGCAGTGGATTTTACACCATGATCTGCACTGTGGCATTGAAATATGTGTGCCATAACTCCTTTTGTTTGTCAGGGGGTGGTTTTGTTTTGTTGTTACATTTTGTAAGTACATGACAACATTGATGATAGTATAAAACACAGAATGAAGTTCTGTCCAAGTTCCAGATGAATGAGTATTTAAAGACACAGTGTGCCAAACACATTGTAATGTTGGTCTAAAAGTAGTGGCTTGCTTGGTATGTGAAAAATTCAGGAAACTGCAAATATTTAGCATATTACTTTGTGGGTATAGCATGTCTCAGAATTCATACCTTATAAAGAAGATTGTTGAAAAGCAAGAATTACTGAGTGTTGCCTATGAACTTTACAATAAGAATTATATTATTATTATTATTATTTTAGCTTTTACTCAGGGCTTTTAACCACTTGATATTTTGAAAAGAAGCTTTAAATTCCTGTTCTCATCTTACAGTGCTGCTTTATCAACAGATATGCATTATTGGCCTCTGGCTGAATATATATTATTCAATTGCTTTGCCTCTGGGATCTCTTAAAAATCTGTCTGAAGAAATCTAGCTGTAAAAGTAACCTCTTTGCTGTTTCACTGGTTGGATTTTAATGCTGTTCACCTGCAGGGTCATTTTGAATTCTCCATCACGTTTGAGAGAGGTGGCTCAAAACCAGAACAAGTGCAGAAAAATGTCTGAAAAACAGAAAACTAAGCAGAAATTACTTATACATGCAGTGGGTAAATGAAGTGGAAAATAAAGAACCATGCAAGACTGAGATGGGCCAAGAAAATATATCATTATTGAATTAGGATAAATTCAGGCAGAAAATTAGGTCAAGTTTCCTGACCATTATAGCACTGAGAGTCTTGCAGTTGAAGAGAAGGTAGAGCTACAAGTTTTTTAACATGAAGCTACAAAAATTTGTTAACATACCTTGGAGAGTGGGGGACTAGACATGACAGTGCAGGGAACTGCTTTCCACCTTATGTTCCCCTCCTTATCTCCTGTAAGAGAAGAGTAAGGTAAGAATTGCTGAGGATGGCTGCCACCTCTTGAGATCATCTGGTCCAACCCCCCTTCTCAAGCAGGGTCACTTCGATCAAGTCACCCAGGACTGTGTCCAGTCAGTTTTTGAATGTCTTCACAGATGTAGCCTCCACTACTTCCCTGGGCAACTGGTACCAGTGCTTGGTCAGCCCCACAGTAAAGACAAATTCCCTGATGTTCAGACAGCATCTCCTGTGTTTCAGTTTGTGCCTGTTGCACAGGGAACAAACAGCTCCTGTCACTGGACACCACTGAAAAGAGCCTGGCTCTGTCATCTTTGCACCCTCCCTTCATGGATTTATATACATTGATAAGATCTCCCTGAGCCTTCTCTTCTCCAGGCTACACGTTCCCATCTCTGTCGCCCTGTGGAGCCCAGAACTGGACCCAGCAGTCCAGATGAGGCCTCACTAGTGCTGAGCGGAGGGAAAGGATCATCACCTTCCTTGACTTGCTGGTGACCGTTTTCCTAACATAGGCCAAGATGCATTTGGCCTTCTTTGCTGCAAGTTTGCATCAGCCTGCACGGACAGCTTGTCTCCACCAGGAAACCAAGGTCCTTCTCAGCAAAGGTTCTTTCCAGACAGCCTTTTTCCCAGTGTGTACAGGTTCCTGGGGTTATTTCTCCCCAGATGCAGGACTTCTCAGCATTTTCCCTTGCTAAACTTCATAAGATTCCTCTCAGTCCACTTCTCCAGCCTGTTGAGGTCTTTCTAAGAATCACAGCACAACCACGTGGTGCGTCAGCCCCTCCTTCCAGTTTTTTATCATCTGTGAACTTGCTGAGGATGCACTGTGTCCTATTCTCCAGGTCATTAGTGAGGATGTTGAACAGTATTGACACCCCGTACTGACCCTTGGGGTACACCACTAGTGGCTTGCCTGCAAGTGGACTTAGTCCACCTCACTATCCATTTATCTAATCTGTATTTTGCCAGCTTTATTATTGGAGAGAGCGTCAAAGTTTAGTTAGACAACATCCACTGCTCCCTCCTCATCCACCAAGGTGGGCACTTCNCTCAGCATTTTCCCTTGCTAAACTTCATAAGATTCCTCTCAGTCCACTTCTCCAGCCTGTTGAGGTCTTTCTAAGAATCACAGCACAACCACGTGGTGCGTCAGCCCCTCCTTCCAGTTTTTTATCATCTGTGAACTTGCTGAGGATGCACTGTGTCCTATTCTCCAGGTCATTAGTGAGGATGTTGAACAGTATTGACACCCCGTACTGACCCTTGGGGTACACCACTAGTGGCTTGCCTGCAAGTGGACTTAGTCCACCTCACTATCCATTTATCTAATCTGTATTTTGCCAGCTTTATTATTGGAGAGAGCGTCAAAGTTTAGTTAGACAACATCCACTGCTCCCTCCTCATCCACCAAGGTGGGCACTTCATTATACAAGGCTATGAGGTTGATCAAGCAAGAGTTCACCTTAAAAAAATCCATGCTGACTCCTTCCAATCATTTTCTTGACTTTCAGGTGTTTGAAAAGGCTTTCCAGGAGAACCTTCTCCATCAGGGTTCTAGGGACTGAGGTGAGGCTGACCAGTTCCCTGAATCTTCCTTCTTGGAGACAGGAGTGACACTTATTCTCTTCCAGTCTTTAGGAACTTCTCCCATTCTCCATGACTATCAAAAGATAATTGAGAGTGTCATTGCAATGATATTGGCCAACTCCCTCAGCANCAATCATTTTCTTGACTTTCAGGTGTTTGAAAAGGCTTTCCAGGAGAACCTTCTCCATCAGGGTTCTAGGGACTGAGGTGAGGCTGACCAGTTCCCTGAATCTTCCTTCTTGGAGACAGGAGTGACACTTATTCTCTTCCAGTCTTTAGGAACTTCTCCCATTCTCCATGACTATCAAAAGATAATTGAGAGTGTCATTGCAATGATATTGGCCAACTCCCTCAGCACACATGTGTACAACCTTTTAGGACCCATGGACTTATGTATAACCAGTTTGAGTGCTCCTTAACTTGATCCTCCTCTGCTGAGGGTAAGTCTTCCTTGCTCCAGGCTTTCCCCCTCCCTCAGGGGCAGAGGAGGGAGAAATGTCAATATTACAGTACTGTCTCTATCAGCTTTGCTTGATTTTGCAGGAGCTCCCCAACAGAACTGATACTGATACTTAACAGGCAGTGAGGGAAAGGTGTGGGACTAAAGCAGGGGCTCGTTAAATATTTGTTATTATTTTTTCTCTGTCAAAAATGTTACTGCACCCCATTGAAGTTAAAGCTGATTAAGATGCGTTGTCTTCCTCATTCACTCAAAGTGGTATCTAGAGTAAGAGTGAGAAAAGCAAAGCAGGTATGGTCATGCTGCGTAAAGGATGTGCCTGGGAGGTAGGAAGGAGATACCAGGTAGAACACCTGTGTGAGTGGAACAGGACAGGGGAAACTCCACCAAGGAACATTTCAAAGTTCCTTGTCAAATATGTATATTACTTCCAGGCTTTGCATAGACTGACTCCAGCTCTTTAAAATCTGACCCACATACATATTCATGTAAGATGAAAAGGTTATTGGAACCATTTTATATTTCAGAACACAGTTTTGGGGATTGTATGTGGATATTGTGATTCATTATCTCACATTGTTTCAGGTTTGGCAGTGCTGTAGCAGTAGACCTCTGATTTTCTGTTGATCATTTACCATATTTAAGATGTATACCTCCAAGCTCTGTACCTCAATTAGTAGTACTCCAATTCAATTTAAAGCTTAGAACAGAAAGAAGGTAAAAAAAGGCTTTTTTACAATAGTTCCCCCCCCTTCCCGAAAAGTTCTAAAGCATGCAAAAAGCAGGAGTTGTCTAGCAGTGACATTGTTGTGGTGCAGACATTTCTGAGATAGAAAACAGCCTCTGTTGAAACAACACAGCAATAGTGCCCAACTGGAATCACATGGAGAACGTAGGTTGACAGCATGGAGTGTAACTGAGTCATTCAGGGCCAAATCCTGCTTTTCTTGCTGATGCAGGTGGCTCCTGTGACTTCTGTGTGACCATTCATGTGATTGAAGTAAATTTTAAAAATGGTCTTTTGAAGATAATTCTTTTCTCAACAAACTTCCAAGAGGTGCTTTTAAAAAAATATTGCTAGATTTTAGCCCAACACTTTATTTATGGGATCTTTGTGAAGTGCTATTGACACTGCATTTGTGAGAGCAGCATATTTACACAAACAAAAGGGGCATGAGCTGGGTTTCATTACCAAAATTTGTTTCAAGAGCACCTCCTTTCTTCTCAGGGGATTTGCAGATTCAGTATTCCTAAAAAAAAAAGACTGGTGACAAAGAGCTTACTTGAGCAGTTAACTAAAAAATAAGCACACACTGCAAAAATACAGGGTATCTTGCTTTTTTGTGGGTTTGAATTTCTAGGTATTAATTAATAGGTGTGATTCCTTAATTTATTCTTAAATCATCTTGCAAACAACGCACTCACCTCAAAGCTCTAGAATCTGAAGTTAATGCATTTCCAAACTGAAAAGACAAATGCACTGCTTGAGTATGTGATGTGCTGGAAAAGCAAAGTAAAGGTGATCTCTTTCAAATGACTTGGTTCAAGTTGAACACACTGTACTGACCTTATTGCTGCTTTGTGCCCAGCACTTCAGAGCAGGACCCATTATAACTGCAGCCTCACCCAGTTCATACTGAGATCCAGCAAAAAGCTTTCTGAAGGTGCCATTGCAAAGTTGGGTCAGCTATTTGCTTTCCAGAAAACTTCTGTCTTCTGAGAGGAAGACCTGCTGATAACTTACCTAAACAAGCTGGATAGGTATTCCCTTACCATTATCCTAAGAAGTGTATTTACAAAGTCAGGTTTCTAGCAGAGAAAAGGGAGTTTATCTGGTGTTGATAGTACAGTAGGTTTTTACAGGGAGGTATTGAATTTCAGTATTCCCCTTTCCACCTGCATTATCTTTCACAGATACCAAATGGCAATTGTTTGCTGACATTTTACTGAAGACCGAGTGAAAGAGTAAGCAGTTGAGGGCAAAAAATCCTTGCCTAGAGCAGCTGAAGTGGAAAGGAAATAAAGAAAAAGCTCTCTCAGAGAGGTGGTTGTGCTAAAAAACAAACATGAAAATCATTCTTGCAATTGGATGTTTTCCCTGATAGTTAAAATATGTAAACCATTGCGATTTTACCTCATAGCTCATCTTCTGATCCCAGTCTTCTGTTCTTTCACTTGTTTGGTCTTTTGCTGACGTTGTTTCTTTAAAACCTGTGGTTTGTAGCCTTATCGTATCTCAGGGTCTTATGAGAGAGCATTTTCTTAACTGTGCAGAGGTCCTTCTAGCCTGACAAGGCCAACTTTAAAAGGCCCTGAAGCACAGAGGCGTTGCTGAGGGTGCAAAAGGCTTCTAAAAGATAAAGCTTTTAAACTCCATCTTTGTTTTCTTCTGCTACTTTACTTTACCATGGCAAGATGCCTGGGCTCTTCTTTCTCTAAATGTGCAAGTAAAGCTAACCTGGTCTTTGCAGGTTCTCTTAAATGTTGGGCTCCATTTGTCAGCTGCTCGATACCTTACCAGGGACAATGAGCTGAGAGACGGGGAGAGTGAAACTGCAAATGCCATCTGAAGATGGAAGTATTTATCCCATCACAACAGCCCTTTGTTTTTCGTGCATTTGGACTGGGTATCTGGTTAAAAGTCTGGATACACTTACCCACGGACACCTGACTTTCTCAAGGACAAAACTCGGTGAAATGCAGAGGTGTGTTCAAAGCCCTGGCTTGATGAAATAGCGAGGCTGTGGCTGGCTGCTGCAAGTTAAATCTGTGAAATCTATAGACTAAACTTCTAGTTAAAAAATGCTTCCTCTCATAAGGCTACTTCATCTCTTCTTCCAGTCCTGCAGAAAGTAATGTATCTTATACGTGGTACTGTATTGATATTTACAGTAACACTTGGTACAGCTGACTTTCAAGGTCAGCTTCATGAAAAGGTGCATTGTATTTTAAAAGAAGTCAAAAGTTAGTACTGAGGACTTTGTCAGAGTAGCAGGGGGATAGAAGTCACCTTCATCTTTTTCAGTACTCTCCCTTCCCCCAAAGGCAAAACAGCACAACTGAAAAACTTGTGCACCACCTGGTTTTTATATTAATATTACTTTCCATGGCGTGCTGTACTGTGAGCCCGCAGAGGTCTGCACAGCTCGCTGATGCCTGAGGCCCAGCCTCTCCACAGAGGTTTGGCTCCGTTGTTCCACCAGGCTGAACTGAAGTCAGCAGGGGTGACTGTGGTGTCTTGCTGCCAGTGGATACTGGGTTTCCGCTACACTTTCCTGGGAAACAATGGGACTTGTGTGCAGGAGTGTAGAGGTGACTTTACTGCAAGCTGCTAGGTTGTACTGCTAGACATGGATGTGGAGACAGTGAGCAACGATGCTGGGGCTGGGAAGAGCTCTTGGAGCATGGCAGCCCTCTGACAAGCATTGCACAGCCACCCTGGGCTGTGAAGCCTGCTTCATCCTGCTACATGTGGTGTTATTACAGGGCCAAGCATCTCTGCTCTTCAGGCTTTAAGTTTTGGCCATATCCCTGTCTGGTTTGTTACTTGAGGTGACTCCCAGGACGGCAGAAAGGAATACTTTCCTGCATGTGATGTCTGCTATTGATTTTGAATGTTGTATAATCTTCTTTTCCCACCATTTCTGCTGCTCATACAAAAACGTTTTTTGGGGGAAGAAGGGGGATCCAGTAAGAGGACAATTTGTTCTGTAAACTATGACACTAAGGACAGCTATGTTTTGGGAACCTGCCTCCCCTCCCCTGTGCTCTGATATGCTCTCCCACAGTATATCCAATTTCCTTTGTACACACCTCAGAGCTGACCCCTGTGTATCTCTCCTTCCTCCCCAATCTCATCAGCATCCTTGCATCCTTCCCAGTTGGGTGCGAGGCATCAGGTGCTGCAGAGTGCTCTGACTGCTGACCCGTGGATGCAGAAGGGCACATAGGAAAGGGTCACTGGGGGCTGCTGTGGGTGTCCCTGATGTGGAGGCATGACTAGACTCTCCTCCCGCTCTTCTTCTATTCTCAGCTTTCTGGACATTTATCAAAACCTGATATCTTTGTGAGTCCTACTTTTCCCCACCCTTGTCAAACATAGGGCAGACCAGCACATAGGTTCAAAATGGGAGGAGAGGCAGATGGGCCTAGGGCATCATCATTCAAGCTTATTCCTCTGATGAACTCAAGCTTGCAGTGTTAAATTTGGTGTTATGTTTGTGGGTAAGGGGTTCAGTTAACCATCAGTGGGGGAATGGGGGTTCATGTTCTTCCACCCCAGTTATTTTGCTCAGCTGTGCCCGTTGTCTCTGCCTCTCACGGCCCGTTCTCAGCTGATGGCAGAGCCTTCTCACCATGGAAAGAACACGCAGTGCTGAGCTAGGGTTCCCCTTGGCACCTTTCCAATTTTGCTTCTGCAAAGCTGGACACCTATGAAATTTCCATGACATCAATATAGCAGTTGTTGCAGCAAAACACAGATCGTTCAGCAGCGTTACAGGATTTGTTTGCACTGCCTTTTTTCCTTTCTTTTTAATTTTTTTTTTTTGTTTTTGGTTGAAAAAATAAGCAAGCTGCATGGAAAGGGTGAACATATACCCAGGAAATAGTTTGCTGATAACATAGGAGCCTTCATGTCTGCTGGGTGGTGCCTTCAGTTTTCTTAACAAAGAAGTGAGTGTTAGTTCTTCAAATAAAATTTACTTTTTGCACTCACGTAACTGAGGCTGAGAATTTCCAAGATTAAAAACTTGGCTTTTTATTTATTTTTCTTTTTATTTTTAAATGGGGCATAATTTGAGTAGGATCTCCTCTCCCTCCTGCAAACCCCTACCCCCCACATTGCCCTCCCCACCTTATGAGGATTACAGTATCCCAAAAACTCCTTAGCACTGTGAGCAAAGGAAACAGAAATGGCTTTGCATTATGAACTGAAGAGAGACAAAGTTATTGGTGGCCTTGAAATAGCTCTTTCTCAACTTCCATTCCCATGAGGTTATCCACATAAAGTTGCTGTTTAGTACAGGGTCAGGGTGATGAAATTTATTTGTTGAGTCTCTTCGGTGCCAAAGCTTTTGCCAGCAATCTGATCTACCTGATAGTGGTACTATTTCAGAAATGTCCAGTCGGTAAAAGAAATGCAGCGTCTGTGGAGTTCCAAAGACAGCAGTAATAAGTGGGATCAGAGCAAAGAAATCAAAACAAAAATACCTCTCCTTTTAATAAAATAAATACATATAATAATTACTTAGACCATTTACAAGCTATAGCAAAGCAAGCAATATTATTTTTTCATTTTCCATGCTGCCTCTGCACCGAAGTGTGTAGAATAGTTTTGTGTGGTTCCATAAATGTACTGTATTGGATGTGCATGTGTCAACTGCTATTAAAAAATTTAACTGTTTGCTAGCCCTTTCAGGTAAAAATTGATAGCATCAGATTAAATTGCGGGGGGGGCGGGGAAGGTGCAGGACTGAAGGGTTAAGACAGTGTGAACTTTGGATTTTGCTCACAGCATCCGTTGTGTTTCCTTTTGTTTAAAGACCTCTCTGCCCAAACATTAGCTATACCAAAAAACCCACAGTACAGTATATCTACATAAATTATACATGAAATAAAGGCTTAGGAGATGAAGTCTTGCCATTTTAAGTACATATGTTATAAAACTATATATGCTTTTACTTAGTCTCCAAACTACAAGGGAGGGTTGTCTTTCATTGTATTTTTCAAAACCTTTAATTACCAACATCAAATGAAATGATGATAATCTCCTCTTTGTTTAGTCATCTGTGAAATGAGTTTATGGCAATGGTTTCCTCTAAGCCAGTACCACATCAAAACCCTAGTGTGTATGGGAGTAGTGAGACTGTTAACAACAGGCAATTCAATTTCCCATTTTGTATTTCATAAGGAATATTTGTACAGGTATAGGGATAGATAGCAGGAGAATCTTTCCACTCATCAGCCTGTCTTTATTTTCCTGCAGACTGATATGAAACCTCGGGAAGAGTCCATCCTATGCCTGCCCATCTCTGCAGCTTGACATGGATCACCTTGAGATGACTGAAAACCCCCTTTGCAGTAGCCTCAATGTTCTGACCTCTGCTGTCCTACTGCTACTCTAAGGTAATGTGATTTGACCATCAATCTTTCTGCTTACATACAAGTAATAGCCAAAACTCTTAAAAAAAAAAAAAAAAGGTGTCAACAAATTGGTTTTGTGTTCTCAGCTTCGTGATCTATGGCGTTTGCAATGCCAAGGCCTGTTTTCATTTGTTGTGTTGCAAAATGCATGTCTGGCAGGAAGCAAAGCTAGCCATCTGTGGTTTCAGATCTCTACATGCCCACTGGTCGATAACATTATGACAGCTTCTTGGCCACCTCAGTTAGCCAGAGTGCTCTGACCTCTGCAGAGGGAGTGTTTTACCTGCTGCTCCACCTCTGCACCAAGGGCTGCGTCTTCACTGCTGCCTGTTGCAAGGCAGAGCCACTGTCCCCCAGAAGTCTCACAGCAGTAGCAGGGAACATAACTGCATTTACTGGAGCTTAGCTTACCCCTCACTTGGTGATCATGGGTCCTGACTGGAAGGCATGCCATTCCCTTTTAGCTCTGGCTTTGGCTACAGGGGATTTTGTTACGTTTGAAGGTCCCAGAGTGACTTTGGTGGCTTTTTGTTCTGAGACGGTGTTTGCTACAAATAATACAGAAGACAACCAACTGCCAGTATTTTATGCCTCACTTCTTAGAAAGAGCAACTGTAAGGCAGGACTTTCTTTGGATTCAAACAAGGTAGTCACTAGTTTAAGGAAAACAGACTAATGAGGACAGCAAAATTACAGTGGTGATGAATTGCTCTATGTCCTTGTTGAATGGCAAAGGTCCATGTAAGTGAGTGAATTGCCTGTCCTTGGTCTTGGATAGCCATGTGTCCTGGCTCCTGGTTCATCCAGTCCTAGTTGGTGCCTGGAGATATTTCTGTCCTATTTGTTCTTCACCCACAGGATGACAAAATTTGGTGTTGCCTACACAGCTGAAAAGCTTGCAGCTACCCTTTTGTAAGGCTGCACATGTTCAGGCAGCAGATTTTGGAAATTAGGTGGAGAATACAAGTGTGTCAAGTGCCTGCAAGGTGTACTGTAACTTTGTCTGAGACAGGTTAGGGTTCAGGGTGGGCCTCACAGTCACGGTTCATGCCAGGACTGTTTGTCATACTAGCAGTGCAAGGAACAAATACGGTGTTGTCAGTATTATTTTAGGAATTTAATCAAGGGCCATATGCTGACTCAGTCACAAGTGGATGATACGGATGTCTTTTCCATTCTGTTCTCACAGAAATTACGTTCACTCCCTCTTTCCACCTATTTTACCCTGTATTCCTTTCATATGCTACCCACTGTGTTGATTATATTCTAAATTATGTTTTTTCCTCCTTTGGTGATGTCTCAATTGATCCATTTTTTTGTATGTTCTTTTGATTGTAATTAGAAACCAGTAACACTGTAGTCAAACTGGTGGTGTCAGAAGGTCTAAAACACATCCCTTAATCAAAGAAATGGATCTCAAGTGCCAAAATTTTTAAAAAATCAGGATTTGGGGAAATTTCAGGATATCAGATTTCTGTATTTTAGCAGTTAACATCAGAGTGAGATTGCAAGAAATTACTATAAAGCTCTTGTTAGTCAGTCTCTGAACGGGCACTGGTAGTTTGAATACACAACATCCAACCCTTCACCCCTTTGTCTTAATGACAGACTGCTTGGTATTTTCTCCTAAAGCTTTATTTAACCTATTGTGTGTTAGGTTTCCTGTGCCAAATCCTTTAGGCCTATTTTCATAATTTACGTGATAAGATAAACAGTATTGTCTGCTGAGGAAGGTTAAGTTGCCTGTCACTTGCTTTATGTCTTATCTGTTGCTTCAAATGAGATAGAAGCAGATTCAGCAGATGAATAATATCAGAAATTTATTTTTGTGGAATGCACGTTGCCAGCATTTTAAAACAAATGACCATTATATAGTCTTGAGTGAAGGCTATTGATTTCAACCATTTAATTCTCTGGCTTCTACTGTCCTTTTTGTGAAGGCCTCTGTAAAGAGGCTCACACTGCCCAGCACCCTGGGCTTGTGCTGAGCCAGTGCTCCAGTGCACCGTAAGGAGAACGGTGTCTGACAGGCTGGGGGCTGCCCGGGGAGTCCCCCAGCCACCCTGGGTGATGAAACTCAGGGAAACAGCAACAAACCTGGGCAATATAGGGGGAAAAGTGATCTCTTCTGTAACACGGCTGCAGGCTTCAAAGACAGCCCAGGCACAAACAAGCTGGCACCACAGGGCTGGGCACGCTTGGGGATTCATAGCCACCCCACCTGCAGAGGCAGGAGGTCAGCAGCTGCTGCTTCCCAGACCTGCTTCAGCTTGTCAGACTCCTCCAAGGCTGACAGAGAGCAGACACAGTCTTGCTACAGGGAACGGGGGTCCAGGCAGCATGAGTGTCACCTCAGAGAGCTGGACAGAGAGGCTGTGCCACGTGCAGAGCAAACCTCTGAAAGATGCCTGAGGCCGGTGTCAGTGAACTTCCTTGTGTTCCTATTCCACAGATGTGGAAAGGCACAGACAGTGTATAGGACCAGATGGAGAAGCATTAGTACTCAGCAGCAGCTATACAGCTGGAGTATGTTTCTCAGTAGAGATATAAACCCTATGAAACTGCAGCCTTCCAGAAGGGAAAGTGTGAGGTGGAGAGTGATTTGTTATTTCATACTTCAGTGCACTTTGATGGGCAGCAGCCCAGTGTGGAGAACTGTGCCACTGATATGCAAAAGTGCAGTAAGCTGGAAAACCAAAGGCAGGTTACTCTTAACTGTATGTGTATTTCCCACCATGCTCAAGCACCTCTCCAGAATGATATTACATTAAAAAAAAAGGCTTGTTGAATATTCCAACTCCAGGTCATAAGATCTGGTGATGTTTCTTCTTGGAATGGGCTAAAAATTTTTGTATCCAGTACAAAAGAAACACATTGAATTTTGTATTCATAGGACAATATATACTATTGTTTGGATTCTTCCATCTTCGTAAAACTGATAAGCAGAATTAGTTCAGGAGGATTTTGTGCACTTTACTCATTGAAAGGTTTGACGTGAGTAACAGGGGGAAGAGAAAATTGGGCAATGGGACAGCATGAGAATTTGAAAACTAGAAAGGAACATGTTGGGTTATTCAAGTCAGAACCAAACAAATGGTAGTTACCAACTCCAAGTACAGCAATGAAGGGCTAAATTTCCTTAAAAACAAAACAAACAAAACAAAACAAAAAACCCATGCAGCTGTCTGTTGATAATTGATCATTTCGAGACTGTAGTTTCAAAATATTTGAGAGAGCTTTGCCCTTGTCCTGGCAAAAATCAGGGTTTTAATTGTTAGTGTATATCCCACACTGATTTATTGCATTGCAATTGCTGTAGCTTGGCATGTACATAGCTGAAGGCAATGTTTAGAGTTGTAGTGTTTAAATGTTTTCGTTTTAATTAATTTTGTGTTAAAATCATTTAGTGCTAGTTGGCCTGGATGCCTTTGCTAAAGACTTTGTTTGTCCGTGTGATATTTCCTGGTAAAAGAATGGGTAGATAAATAAACAAAACAAAACAAAAAAGCCATGCACCAGCCAAGTTTTCATACTGGCATTCCTTTCTAAATTCTCATCATCTTCAGACATCCCCTCAAGCCCTGCCATGGTATTGTTGATTTTGTATTATGAGAACAAGACAGGTGCCTGGAGGTGCTGCAGATACCATAGCTGGATTAAGGAAGCCTGCAAATTGTGGCAGCAATTTCCATTAAAGGTTTTTTAATTACCACGTGGATCATGCCAAGAAACTATTGCAAAATATGGATAGTTTGGCTTGTTTCGTGTTTCCAGGGGATGTTGTAAAATGGGATTCTGGGATTATTACCTTTAAAAAAGAGTAACGGTCACAGATATAATAACCCAGGATACTTGCAGTGCTAGTGGTGTTCTGCTAGGCCAAGAAAAATGGCTGGTGGGCCCTTAAAACAGGCTCTTGTATTTTATTTTAGCAGATGAAAGGAATTTATTCTTATCTGCCAATTTACTTCTTCTGCAGAAGCCCCTTTTTGGAATATTTGCTATAACAAGGTACAGTCAGCTTCTGAGGTGTCCCATGTTTTGCTGCCTTATATTATAAGAAAAATATAATACTTGACACTTTAAAGGGGAGGTAGCTTCCATTCTGAGCTGAAGGCTGAAGAAACATGCATATCAGCAGGGAGACAGCTGAGATTTCCCAGAAACCAAACCCTGTGTATTGCCACCTCCTTCAGTATATTGTGGTGGGCAAATACAGCTGGGAAGCTGAGGTATTTTTTAAATTGCATCTTTAAAACTTTTATTGTTCAAAACAGGACTTCATGGAGACATTTGCATCTCTTACCATTAGATGAGTCATGGCTCTGTCTTGTTTGGTTTTTTTTTTAGTGTGAGATTTTTGATTTACCAAGATTTTTGACCCCATCACAGAACATTTGAAATGCCAAGGGGTGCACATTTAAGGTACAAGTTGTCAGGGTTTTGTCATTTAGCCTTGGATCAGGTCCCGCTAAAAGGTTTTAAATGCTTCACATCTGCTGTGCCACAGCAGAGGAAAACAGAACCATGCAGGGAGTATAAAGTGCGGTTACGGTCAGAAGAGTGTATGTGAAAACAGCATGTTCTTAGTCAACAGCTCCGTTCCCTGTATGTGTTACCACTTTTATATGCACATTTCACTTGCAAGAGTAAGTCTGTCATGATTTTTCAATCCTTTTGCCAGTGAAGCACCAAGAGGGCTATGGGGAGCAAACCGTACGCTGTCCCCTCTCTCACGTCATCAGTGGAGTCGTTAGTGAAATTCCAGTTGCAAAATCTTTGTTCCTGGCAATGGAGATGATGCAGGAGCCAGCCTAACTTCCAGAGACATGGCTGACAGCGTAATCCTGGTTAACCTTACTTCCGTCTCCATTCTCCCCCCACATGCCTGAAAAGAAACAAAGCAAAACAAACCCCAGCCCAAAACCAAGCACACGTACCAGCCTTTTGGTTTCAAACGGAATAAATTTGATCTGGAAGTTATTGAGAAACAGTAAACATGAAACCCTGCTGTGACATATTTACAGAGTGATATATTCAGAAGATGACCGCACTTAAAATAAGTTCAAAGACCAGTAATCAAAACCAAACATGGTCAGTGCATCTTCCAAGAAAAGAAGCTGACGCTAGCATTTCTTGGGTTGGATAGATACTGGTACATCAATGGTAGAAAACAGATAATAAGCTGCTATGACTGAGTATGATGCTGAAAAATTAGCATTGGAAGAACAAAACCCTTACTTGAACAAAAAACCTGAAGCCTTTCATTGTTCCTGTTATTACTGTTCTAGGAAAGCTAAGTGCCTCTCCTCTTTCCTCCTCCTTGGGCTGCTTTAAGAGTTTGTCGTGCACCAGTGAACAAATCACAGTGCCATAATTCAACCCGAGTGCTTCTCCTCTGCTGCAAATGGCCAGCCCAGCTGAGGTTGCAAAGTCATTTTTCATAAGGCGTTTTTCTCACCTGCATACTCTGAGCTGCTCTGTCTCACCGGGCAGGGTGAGTGGGTACACATGTCTGCAATCCCAAATGTAAGTGGATGTGCTCTGTTTTGGGCTGTCTGCAATCACTGATGTCAGGTAAGGATTTAGTCCCTTGCATGGCTGTGAACTGTAACCTGTATCAGAGGTGACATGCAGGAGGGTGAAAATCACATCTCTGGAACTTTCCAAGTGAATTTCCACATGTGGAAGGGCTGAAAGAAGCTGTGAATTGGAGAAACTTACATTCACTTAAGCCCTTTTAAACATTCTTCTAAATCCATTTCTATATCCTATTAGGTGATAAAATTCTAAAGCCTCTTTCCTATGCTGACGTGTTACTGGTTTATCAGCTGACGTGTTTTGGAGTGGGTGGGGAAGGAAGAAGAGACTAACTAGCAATTTTGATTAATAACTTTCATCTTTCTTGCTTTAGAAATTATTACTCTTCAGCTGCCATGTGTTCTTTCCTACAGTATTTCACTTGCACTTGTTCTGTTTTCTTCTGTGGATGAGAGTCTCGGTGGAAAGTACTATGTCATGTAAATAATATACACATGACAGTCTATTATTTTGTATGGTTATTAATCCCTGTGGAGTTGAGAGATTTCTGGCTTGCCTTAATGTAAAATCCATAAGCATGTTCCCATACAGAAAAAAGTACATGTTTTTCAAACTTATATTTCATAAAGCTTAGAAAAGATCTTCCCTGAGATTGCCTGAGAAATTTTAAGAATCTTAAAAACCTGCTGGTAAACTTTGGGATGCAGATTAGGATACAGACAGGCTTAATTTTCTAGCTCTACACACAGTCCTCACAGATATTTTAAAAATACTTAAAACTCTACTGTTTCTAAGTTTGATGTGTGTTAATGAAGGCTTGAAGAGATCACTTTTAATTGGAGATGGCCACTAAACAACTGTCCCTCTCAGGAACAGGGAAATATCAAGGTAGGGATTTGGAATAAAACCTGGATTCCCCTCTGTCTCTCCCATCCCTTGCAGCCCCGAGCCCTGTGTTTCCTGCAGCTAGGCAGGAGCAGACATAGTGATGCAAAACCTTGGGTTGTCCCTTTGGAGCTCAGCAGCCTCATTTCATTAACCCCAAGAAGCAGTTAACTGAGACCATGAAATAGGCATCAGAGACTCACAACAGCCCTCCTGTTCCCCTGCAAGCTATCCCTGAGGCAGGGGCAGTCTCTCTTGCCATGTTCCCTTGTGTCTGACACACAGGTAAACCAGCTCAAGACTATTGTAGCATCAGGACCTGATAGGCTTCCCTCAACACATTTAACCATCTCTTCAACACCGTATCTACACCATACTGAATTCAGCTCCACAAAATAAGCTGACACACTGACAGGACTGCAGAACCAGGCAACAAAAGCCCAAGTGCGAGAGGTATCTCAGAAATAACAGTGGGAAAACCATGTCCACGCTGCTGGCAGTGGTCTTTGTAAACACTGCACTTTGCATCCCTGAGTTTTACAAAGATCACACAGTAGCCAACACCACAGTAAATCTTAAAGACCAAATAAACGTGTGGTTTACCTCCCAAGGTCTCTCCCCTGGTCTTATTATCACCAACAATGGGGCCAGTGTTATAAAAGCAGTCAATGTTGGCTAAGCCGCTTGAATGCCATTAAGAAAAATGTCTCCCTCCCTGGATTACAATCTAAAAGGTTTGGAGGATTTGACTATTTATTTATTTATTCTTATTAAAATTTTGGTAAAATTATAAATGACCCTTATGGTAGCAGTAACTCCTATGTAATAACAGCCATTAGCTGTGAGCAAACAAAAAGAAGATTTAAATAGTTTTAGAAGAGTATGTACTGTTCTTGTCAACCAGACTTTTAAATGGCTTTTTTGGTTTTTGCTTTCACACTTTAACGTCTCTGATGAGGAGGAAGATGGTGTTGAAAACACTGGCGTAACACCTTCTCTGATATATAGTGTACGTGCCCTGCCTATGAACACGTATTCACATTTCTATTGGCAGAAACAGTATGAATTCTGCACTGACCTTCTGGAATTTTGCAATTTTCTTCTTAGCAGCAGCATGAAATCTTCAGGAAAGCCCCGCCGGGGAGTATTTTTCCCTGTCCTTCCCTCCTTTTTCTACTTCTGACACCATCTGGTAAATTGGATTTTGGTATTTTTTCATGGCCACTCCTCTCATACTCACTTCATACTCTCAATTTTTTCATTCCAACATTCCCTTAGTCACTGCTCTCCAATGCTTCTGCAAGCAGACTGGAATTACTCTTTTTTATGGGGTTACTAAGCACACCACTGAGGATGTTTTACTAAGGAAGAAAGCCTGACATGAACCTAATAGACGAGTAGAGAACTGGTCCCAGATTTTTTAAGAGCGTCTGGAGGGGTTTATATTCCAGAATTTCATCTCTGTTGAACAATGTACTGAGCTTTAATTGATTCCTGCACAGTATCTTTGACTGATGAAAGGGACACTTCCCAAAGAAAAGCAGCCATCAAAAGTTTCACATATGTGCGCACAAACAGCCTTGGAACGATTGCAGCGAGACTTCAAATCCTGCACCATTCCATGCTGAACTCCAATTAACTGTTTTACCAAATCCAATCTCTCATGATAATCGTTACATCAGTCAGCTACACCCTGATTAATATTCCTTACCTCAAACTGTATCTGAAACAGGTTTTGAGTAATACAGGGGAAAAGGCCAATCTCATTCTCAAGGAATATTGAAATCCTTTATTAGTGAATTAAAACAAATTTATGGAAAGCTAACTTTTAGGGTTGCAGTGGGCACATTCTTATTGAACTGGATAGGAAGGAATTACCCTTATCCACGCTTATTTCTGTTTAGATGAAAGGCAAAGGCTTAATAAACGTGTTTTGTCTCTGCTGTGTTGTAGCTAGGTACCCATAAGACTGTGGTCTGAGTAACATGTATTACAGCCTTTTCTTATCCACCCCCTCACTGGTTTAGATTTCTAATTTTTATTTTAATCTGCTTATCTTTTGTAAGGAGACAAGGATTAAGTAACTGGTCTGTCTGTACCTGTGAGTCTTCAGATCTATTTGCTTCCTGCTCTCCCCTATGCTTCACCATTCCTGCCACACTTTTTGTTCATTCAACTCTTGGTCATGTGCAGCCAGACTCGGCGGGCAAACAGACATCTCAAAGATATGCAGCCATCTGTGCAGGTTTCTGGGCATGATCAGCTGAGCTGGGTAGCGAGCCCTGAAGGAAGGCACGGTGAGGACGAAGCAGGAAGAGCAGGTGTTGTGGCCTCTGTCTGGCAAGGGTTTCAGAACCTGGTACCACTCTGGACACGTCACTTCTGATGGATAAGAGACAACATCTAGGGTGTTAGTGACAAAATAGGGGAGAAGTGGATTAATGCAAGGGGAAAATCTTCAGGAGGCAAAAGGGACATATCTGTAGGACACAGGTTTCATTAGTTTAGCTGTATGAGAATGGCTTTGAAGTATCTCTCAAATTGACATGGGTCCTAAGTAGTATTTGAAAGAACTCTTCTTTTTCCAAAGATATTCAAGTGCTGGTTTTGTCTTTGTGCACAGATACCTTTCTTTTAATTAATTTTCCTTTACCCATGCAAAGGTTATTAACATAATCAGGTACTTCTGCTCAGTGGTTCCATCTCTAGAGGAGTGTATTTTGCTGTCTACAAGAAAAATAGTAGAATTCAAAACAGATCAAGTTCTTCAGGACTATACTTCTTAAAAGATAGCATAATTTTGATTTTATGAAACACACAAGCCAAATTGACATTTTAAAAGCAGTTGGTGTTTGGGAAATGGGTCGGGCTGACAACTTGGGAAAACAAGCTATGATATAAGTAGGCAGTTTTCACAAAGTTGATATATCAGTGCTTCTCAATGAGTGGAAATCCAAGAAGTGGCATATTCTCTGTCAATATTCAATCCCCTCCTTTCTGGTAATACTGTCAAGAAGAAACAAAGCAAAATCCCTTAGCACAGTAAGCCTTATGATGTCAGAAGCGCTGTCATATGTCGTCTCAGGAACAATGTGATTACCTGTCTTCATAGCAGTCAGTCAGCAACTACCACTTGGCTGTTATTTTTGATCACTAAAACTTCCTTACAGACAGAAATCTTCGCAAATTATTCTGTTAATACTTTGTTAATTTTTCTGTGTCTTGATTCTTAAACCTACAATAAAACTAAGAGACTTTCATTTAGGACAAATATTCATGATGCCGTTACACTTCAGTTAATGGGTTTGCATTCTGGACATGAGAAAGTTATTGGAAGTTATGAACCTGTCTCTCATACCATTGAGCAGTTATTCACCCAGTGCTGGTTTACCAGGATGGCTGGACTTGATGGAGTAATGTGTAAAAAGGCAAGAATCTGGTGTTCGCTTTGCTGCAGAAATTTGTTTCTTCACCTGAACCTTTCAGAAATTCCTGTCATTTCTAGTAGTGATAAAATGGTGAACTTTTTCTTCTTTCCCTTTTGGCAGAAGTCTTAATGATTTTCCTTGCTTGTACAATATGAATTATTTTATGCAGTGAAAATTTTCTTTTGAGTATCTCAAACCACATCTTTGCTCTGTTTCCTAATTCAGCTATGGTACAAGTTACTTAACTTAAAAAAACCCAGAAACTGCCTATCTGCAAGTGACTTTTTTTACTGACCGATCGTACTAATATTAAGATTCAGTTCTGAATATACTTAAAAATCTCAGTGTTCCAAATGGCCACCAGAAAGCAGCCTGTTATAAAAAGAGACTAGTTATGTGGAGATGGGTCATGCTTGGGGTGCCCCATTCAAAGCATTCTCAAACCAGCAGGGTTTTTGGAAGGTATTGTCCCTCAGGAATTTTCTGTCCTCTTCAAATTAAGCATAAGACACTAGCTGCTTTTGAAAATTAAACCAGTGTTTCCAGATGTAGCTAGAAGCAGACTTCCCAAAAAGTTCACAAAGATCTGGTACTTTGTTTTGCTGGGTGCTGCAGGATCAGGCTTTTCTATCTCCTCATAAGCATCTAAATTTTGGGACATTTTTGTTGTTTTGGGGGGGGACAATTTTGTTAATTTTTGCATGAAAGTGATTGAGAGACTAGATTGTATTTTGCTGCAAGAAAAAACCCCTACCATTCATAAGAGAGTTACTTTCAGAGTTGATATGTCATCCTTATTGCTGAAGCCCTATTTTAATGCAGATAAGTGCTTTTTTATTCTGTGTGACACGATTGTATGGTGTTTATTCACTCCCTGGATGTCTACATGAGTTTGATGCTGATCAGCTGTAATTGCATATTTTACAGATGATTACTGAGGAATCCTGTACTGGTCTAGCAAAGGCCTTCTGCATTGCAGGGCTCTGTAGTTTCAGGCCATCATTCCTGCAGTCCCCAGTCTTTCACAATCCCATCAGTTTGGCAAATGCCCGAAACATATTTAGTCATGAACTCATTACTGATACAACAGGCAACAGTGCATGAAACACCATGCTGCCCACAGCATTCCTAAATAATATGTTCTGGAATGCTTATCTGAAATTCCATCTTGTTATTACTTTGGCACATTTAAATAAGTGGACTTGTCAACAAATAACAATCAGAAGCAACGGGCAACGTTTCATTCACGTTATGTCGTTGCCCCCCAGATTTCATTGTCTATCTGTGAAAAGCATTCCATCCTCGGGAAACAAGGAACATGGGGGAAAAATAGTGCATTTTTATTAGTATTTGACAGCAATGCATGTGTTTGATGACTAAAGGAGGTAGTGATACCAATCTAACACAGCAGCATTATAGTAGCCAAGACCAGTAGCTTCTACCCTGTACATCAGCAGTGAGTCACTGCCTGACCGTATCCAAATTGCCACTCGCCACCAAGAGAATCCTTTGACCCCAATTTGTGTGCAAAGCCAGCAAGAGGTGGCCGTCCAGAATTTCACAGGCAGAAATTAAACAGCACTCGTAAAAAGTATGTTTATGATGTTTCTGTGCTTCCTTGAATCCTTTTGTAAAGTATAGAAAATTACCTTTATTTGCGTGTTTTGGAACCTGCTTTGTTCATGGGAAATAATAAGGACCAAGGTGCTCTTCATATATACAGCTGAACAAGTGGAGTACTGAAAGAAGGCTGATTTTCTTTGTGTGTGAAAAGCAGCAGAAATCTATATTGCAAACCATTTTTATATGTTTTAGAGATTTAAAGATCTTGGTAAGATAAACGGTCTGAGATTTAAAGCGAGCTTCCCAATATTTCATGCTCTAGGAAGCAACTATTCCAGTCATAGGATCTGTGTGTGTGGGAAGAGTGTGGGAAGGGGTGTGTGCATAACTGAGGGCCTTCTGAAAAAAGCAAAAGCTCTTTCTTGGTTTGCACATTTTTAAAGAATACAGTGTGGTTTTAGGGTTTTGTTTTTAAATCCATATAAGAACTCCTATTCTGGGCACTGCGAAAGGCACATGGAAGTGTTACATATGACATTGAACACAGTATGGTGAAAGAGAAGGCATGAGTGGGCAGTAGATAAGGCAGAGCCAATACTGCTGATTGTGTGTGATGTGGAGTGTCATGAGTTACAAGATAAAGAATAAAATGGGCACTCTCTGAGCTATCCCTCTTTTTCTCCTAACGGGGAGTTATCTCTAAATGCAAAAACATTAGAAGCAGGAACTATTCTGATATGTCCAAATAGATGCTATATCCTGATACATTCAAATAGATTCTTCCAAAATAAAAAAATAGTGTAATTAAATATTTTATTGTTACTCAGAAAGGCAATTGTCTACTTTGTCATTGATTTTGTGTTCCTGCATTGCTTTACTTGAGGCCTTTGCTTCCAAGTGATACCAATTTTGCTGCACTGAATCTCTACTTACAGCCAGTCCACTGCTGAAAGAAAGATCCCCCCAGATCTGGGGGTCCTGGTGGACAGGAGGATGACCATGAGCCAGCAATGTGCCCTTGTGGCCAAGAAGGCAAATGGCATCCTGGGGTGCATTAGAA
>VZRW01006579.1:611173-877331 GCA_013398125.1 Aegotheles bennettii
GTGATGGACTCTAGGTGACCCTGCTCTGGCAGGGGGGTTGGACTGGATGATCTTTCGAGGTCCCTTCCAACCCCTAGAATTCTGTGATTCTGTGATTGACATTTTCAGCTATGCTGGGTATTTCCCATTGTAACAGCCTCCTGTTTCCATAGAAATCCTTCAAACTGTTTTAATAGAATGTGAGTAAAAAAGGAGTTTTGTTGACACATTTATTCTGCCAGGTTTTTAACAATCTGATTAATGTCTTCGCAATATTCACTTCTCTTAAAAAAAACAAAAACAAAAATGCAGAAAAAGAGATGCTGCTTCCAGGGCATTTTCACCGTCCACCTCCAGGACCCTTGAATTCATTTCTCTCCCTTCACTTTCTTTCCTCCCTACCGCCCCTCACCCTGTCATCATTTTGTCCCTAAAAGCCCTTTTCTACATAAAATTAGCACTAGCAAATTTACAGTGGTGACAAAAAGCCCTTAAATCAGACACTGAGCATTTTATGATTCATCAGAAACTCTCTATGCCTCTGAATCAAGTTACTTACTAAGCTGTGGCTGCATTATGGGCAGAGCGAGATGTGAGTAACCCATGCCACGCATTGTCAGAACTTTTGGAGCCCGCTGGAAATACCCACGTTGAGCTGAATACATTTTGTTTTAAGGGGGTGTTGATTTAAATGTTGGATGATTCACTGCCTCCTGCTGTCTCCTGCAGTGTGGGCATAATACTCATCCATTTGAATGCAGTGCTTTTTAATCTGTTTCACTTAATGTCCATCCTCCTCCTCCTCTTTGCCACCGCACGATACCAGTTACCTTGTGAAATGTTCCAGCTACTCCATTTGATAGCCGCTCGTTATCAGGCTCCAAAGCTGTACTCCAGCTTTCCTAGGAGTTGTAACTCTAGCTCTCAGCATCTTTGTTATTCCTGCAAAATATTATTACATATAGCTGTGTGAATCCTTCTCATGCCTTGCCTTCGTTTGCTCAGTTGACAGAAAAAATGATGAGTTCTCTGTCTTTGCTTAGGATGAACAGAAATAGATAATGCTGGCAATGACACATATTAACTTGTTTTGTACTGAACTTTTATGATATCTGGAAGTAAGGTTTTGATGAGTCTGATGGTGATCAATAGACTTTTTTAAAGCGATCAGCTGACCTATTTGTTCACGACAGCAATGAAATTTTTATGGGTGACTTCTAAGTGTTTGTTCATAAATCTGACAGATAGTTTGAGTTCTTCTAGTGCAGAGTGTGTGGTTTTTTTTCATGTTTTTTGTCCCCACTATCTAATTTGAAAGATTTCTAGCTAGTAACTTGCTAAGCAGAAATTCCTTGATCTGCCAGGCCCTACAATGCCCCCAGCCAGTGAAGCAGGAGGAGATTCCTTAGCTAAGCATGTATCTATTAATCTTTCTTAAACAAAATGCTTCTGTCATTTCTGCCTGTCTCCAATCGTTGTGCATTTTACACATCTGGAGATACATTTCTGGGTGTCTCACTATAGATATTTAGTAACTGTTTAGATGTCTCCTGTAAGTCCTGGGTCATATTGCCCATCATTTTGCAAATGCCTCTGTCATCAGGGTGTATCTAAAATGACATTAGATGCCTATACTCAAGCACTTGAACCCCACCCCTGATTACTTTTTAGCCAACATAAAGTTTCTCTCACTAAACACTATATAAATTAGATAGATATAGGGGTCCTTCATTGCATCTTCAAATGATGTGTGGTATGAAGCTTTCTCTGGTGCTTGGATTCCATTCACTGGAGTGAATAAGACCCTTTTTATAGCAGGCATGTCAGTGGATCACAAACGCTTTGGATCCTGAACACTTCTTTGACTATCCTGCATTATTTTCAGTGTTATCTGAATGAATTGGTGTAAAATTAGAACATAAACCCTTCTGGCCATGGAGGTTGCTTCTGCCTATCAGTTGCTAAATTTTGTTCAGTGTATGTCAGAGACCAAAACTGCAGCTGACACCCAGTGATGAGGAGGGCTCTGTGCATGTCCTGGAACGACAGGGTTTTAATGTCTTCTTGTCAGTTGACTAGAGTGTAGCTATTGCCAGGGGACTTCCACAAGAGTAACAAGCCTACCAGGTATCATGAAGTCATTGCCTAAATAGCACCTTCATGGCACTCACTTAAGGTTTGCTTTGGGCACTCAGCTGCTGCGAGTAAATATATGGTCTGCTTTTTAGTTGCAGGTAAACTAAGCAAATAGATTTATGGGGAAACTAAGTGAGAGGAAGCACGAAGTAGCCTAAAAGCACGAAGAAAGCCTAAAAAATTTGGAGGAAAATTGAGATTAGAAAGTCAATGGAGAGAACTGACAGCAGTGCTGGAGAAAGACCAATGATTGTTGTTTCCTAGCAATTCAATCCAGCACATCTCTGCAGCCATTACATTAAGAAAACTGGGGAAAGAATTAGTAGGTGAAAGACAAGATACTGCACCTCTGTTCCTGTTAGAGTAATTGTTGCCCATTGAAATACTAAACAATACAATCTTGTCTTGTACATGAACCCAACCATGCAGCCTTTTAAAGCTCTGATAGCACAAAAAATGCTCAATGAATGGCAAGTGAATGGTATAGTACAGTATGGGTGGTTATGAGAGCTTTCAAAAACCCATTTAGGGTCTTCTGAGCTGCCTTACAGTTACTCTGCTGCTAAAATTCTTTGCTTAGGGGAAAGAAACAGCTCATTAAATTAAATGCAGCTTCTTCAAGATGTGACAGAACATAATGAATTTAATAGTGATTTGGATTAAGGAAATTTTGATACTGATATTTTTGCTCTGACTGTTGGCATATATTGAATGACTGGATAATTCCTTTGCAATGAATAATGGATCATTTTGTCTAGCATACTGTAACATTATGCAAATTCAGCGCACACAGCAGCAGTAAAAACTTTGCTATTCCCTCTTGTTACATCTGGCCTGTGCTGAAATAAGACTGTTGAATTCAGAGAAGAGGGAACAAGGTTGTCTAGGGGTGCAGGTTTTTATGACACCTTTGCCATTAAGAGCACGTCTAAATAGAGAAGCTGTATTTCTGTCACATTTTCTGCATTCAGTCATATCAGCATGGCGTGCTAGTCCTGCCTGCCTTTTGTTGTTTAAGCAAAATTAAGCTCCTGTTTAGCATTGATGCACAAAGTCGCTTCAGCTGAACGGCAAACATAATAGTAGTTATGCAAGTCTGACCTCTCCTAACACACTCTGTGAATGCAAACGTGCCACGAATTTTGCTGTGCATCACTTAATACTGCTGCAGAAATTATGCTGTAATGCTTACCAGTCGCATGGTTACTGGAAAGTGGTTTTATATTCTCAAGTGAAAGCACACAACCGCTATGTGGAGGATTGTTGAATTGTGCAAAAATATTGGGAGTGGAGAGCATGTTGACTTATCTGTGGTGCCTAGGGAAATATGATTTTGCACAATTTCAAATTATCCATCCAGAAATGAATAGAAAGAAAAAAAAAACCTTGTCCCCAAAAGGCCTGCAGATGAAGGTTGTAATTCGGAAGCTCTGAGGAATGTCAGTAGTGAGTATACTGTGAAAGTGCAAAATTTTCAGGCCTCTTCTCTCCTATTCACAGTGTGGGAACTCATGCTCAGTGGAAACTATTCCGTACTGAAAGAGAGAAGAATTAATCCAGCCACTAACTGGGATAATTAGATCCTTCCCTACGCTATTTTATTGACTTACACATTTGACTGACCACATAAATCAATTTTGCAAATAAGAAAATATTACTTTGCCTGTGGATTTGATGGTTAGCTAAATCATGCTGACTTTAAGCTAAAAGCAGCATATTTATTTTCATTTGTGGAGCATCACAAAGTCCTCTGAGGGTCTCAGATGGAACAACTGCTATCTAGGGAGTGCAGGACCCTGCCACTGCAACCCAAGTGTGCAGCGGAAGCGCAGCAGCTTTAAACACTAGCAGATAGATAGTGTTGAGTATGTCATCTTTGTACAGTCCTGGAATGCTGATGCTACAGCCCTATTATCTGAGCTGAGGACTCAGCAGCTAGGAGGAATATAGGGAAAAAATCTCTTGGGGAGGAAAGAGTAAAAAAGAGAGCAAGAAAATGAGATCTGGGCAGTTGTACTGTTGTGCACACAAGGAAAGGATACTTGTGTTTGCACAGATCAGGTAGGTAGTTGATTTGCAGATTCATTGTTCTCTGGTGTCTTTTCAAATAGCACAGTATGGGTTCAATTCACAGATGTGAGTTTACCCAAAGGGATGAAGAGAAGCACAGAAGCAGCTCTGCCCCTTACTAGATAGGATTAGTCCTTATCAAGCTTTGTGTACTACAATGGGCCCAGACTATTTTAGGAACCTTTTGCCTTGTGTTGAATCGCAGGCTCTCCAGAGCCTCATTCTGCGCACAGGAGCTGCTCATCTGTGGCCTTTTCTGACTGCAAACCAGTTTCATGCTCTTAACACTTGTTATTGTCTCTTTACCCTCCTGAGATTGCTATAACCTAATACTAAATGCTGCAAGCAGTTATATTAAATAGATCTGACATAAGGAGCAAATACATGTACCCAATACATGTGTTACTTGCACCTCCTTTTTTGCCTTGCTTGCCCTGAAGAGGCTGATTTATGTGTTTTTAAATAGTTGGTGTAAACAAATGCAGTACATGAGACCTTTTGTAGTACTTGTGAAACCCCTCCCAAGTCCATCTGTCCTTTGTAGTTGTTCCAAGCCACAGAAAGGGGTGTGTGTTTGTGTGTATGGATATAACTCTATATACAGCTTAATAATAATCAAGTCTATCCTTTGCCCAGTAAATTGTACTGGAAAGATTTCCGTTTTAAACCAATCATAGTTTCAATACAGGGTTTTTTTACCTTTTCACTAAGAGTTAAAAATGAAGGTATCATGCAAAGTTGCACAGTTTGCTGAAGAAACCTGAAGTGGATGTTGTAAGGGAATGCACTTCTTCTTGAACTGAATTAATTTATGATGATAGGAAAATAAACAAGGGCTGTAAATGGGCCAGTACCTCCTTTTTCTCTTGCAGTGACTCTTAATGTCAAAATACCAGAACAAATTTCTTCTTAATGTTCCAGTCTTCCTCTCTTCCCCCTCCAGCAATAATACACAAAAGAAGGGGTTTAGGTATGTATAATTGAAGAAGTGAGCTAACTTTTTATAGTGTGACAGACTTGTTTGGAAAACAAGGAAAACTTTTCATTCCGGTATTTACTGGCTCTGAAATTTATAATTAAAATAGCAAAGCCTCTTCAATATTTTCAATATTTGAATCAGAGAGTTGCAACTGTGATGAAGTATTTATTGAAAATGTGGGCTTTTTTCCCACTGAAATTCTACTGCTGATGAAAAAGCATTGCCACTTTTTTTTTATCAGATCTAATACCATTTTATTTAAATTGAAACAAAACAGCAAATTCATGACTACCTGATGGATTGTTAGACATTATTTAATAAGTTGACTCAGCTTGGGGGCATTTTGGAGTTTTGTTTTGTTTTTTGTGTGAGTTTTCAGTATGATGATTGTAGACCCCTGGTTAGGCCATGCTTGGATACAGCTAGTGGCATACTGGGGATGAGATCTGAGCACCATTTAACTTAGTACACATTTTCCCATTGCTGTGGATAAGAGAGCATGCTTAAAAAAATTCTTCCACAACCAAATTACACTGTGTCAAAGGTGATGTTTAATGTCTCTGTGTGATACTATAGGATTACTGATTCTTTCCTACCTAAGGAGTACCATTTCAGTACTTACATGTGAATTAATTTCAGTTTTGCTTCCTGTATGTTCAAGGATGGGATGTGCATGGTCTAAGTGAGCCACAGTTATTGGTACTAATTTAGGACAACTTCCCTGAAATGCACTAATGTGTTTGTGGAAAGAATTTCTTGACATTTCTTTATGTCTAAATAACATTCAATGAACTACAGTCACTTTTCCCTCGAGATAAATGATGGAAGTGCAAATAACAATGTCAGGAATTGTTTTAATCAAGCATTTACAGTATCCTCTCTCTTCGGCAAATCTCTTGTCCCTGTGATTTTAGTGATACTTCTTGTTTAGTTTTCCTCACGTAATGCTATAATTGAATGAAGCTTGGAAATACAAGTAACTAAAGAGGTGAAGAAAGAAAAGGGAAAGAACACTTTAAAGTCTCCAAAGCAAAAAAAGATAAATAAATAGATAAATAAATCAATCCATTTCCAGTTTGATTTTTAGGGTGAGGTATTCATCTGTTCTGAATTTATCCACGCTAATACAACCTGCCTTATTCAGCTCATCATCTCCTGATGAATAATACATGAATAAATATTGCTACCTATACACTCTGGGAATGCAAAAGTAGTTTATAGTTCTCCAGAAAGGTTTTATTAATAGTACAGAGTTAACCACCTTGGTTTGAGTCATAATTAATTGTTACTGTATATTTGTGAAACCCAAGGGAAAGAAGACAAGAGGAGGCAGAAGACGAGGAAAAAAACCAAACTGGAGTTAGTTGCCTTAAAAGAATAAATTCCTTTTAGTCTGAGCAGGAAGCTGGTGAAACTTGTTAATGTAGTCATTCTTTAAAATAGTCTTTCAGATGATTCAGTTAGAAATCTTCATTGTGCTCTAGCTATTAATAAAAACCACCTGAATTTCTGTATGGAAGTCCAGTGGAAAGAGAGCTATAATGTCCAGGAGCCTCTGTAATGGCATGCTAAGTTTTCCATTGATTGGTTTCAGCCCTCATGTTCCCTTTTCATTTTTTAATACAGTATTAAGGAGGGGTGGAGAGGTGGGCAAGTTTGACATCTCACCCATTTGTTGCTTCACAGCCTATTAAAGAGAAACATATCACTTGGTTTAAAAAAAAATTAATCAGTAACTTTAAGTTGTGTGATACACACCCCATCAACCTTGTTCTTCACACTGTCTCCAGAAAGCCTGCATAGAAAGGTGGCACAGCAGATCACTGACAGGACCAGGAGTGAAACCTGAATATGTAAATTACCACTCAAAGTCCCTGTTTTCCTTCATCAGTGTGCAAACTTTGTGGGTTATAAACTGCAGGGGATCTCTGGCAACAATGCAGAGGGAATTCTCTGAGTATAGCTGCATGGATTGGGCAGGGGAAAAATCCTGTTAAACAGTGGAAAGCACCAGTAAATATATACAAATGTAATGTTCTGAACTCTCCTGAACCCTGACAGTGGCAATTCATTCCCAAAGAATACCTATTTGTCATTCCACCCACTGCCGTGCTATAGCCGACACTGAAAACATATTAGGAAAGTGTATGTAATGTTCAAGGCATCTTCAGGCTCTTTCAGATGTAGGAAAATCCAGACTGGGTTGCTCAACCACCTTTTCTACCAAAACACCAGCTGGAGAGGAGCTCCTAATTATTTGGAACTCAGTGTGCTAGGATGAGATTGAACAGATGAAGACTCCACCGAGCCAAATTGCCCTTTCACACCACCTTTATGGCGGTGTAACATCACCGACTTGAGCACCGTTAAGCGGCAGATGAGTGGGTCTGCATATCTGCATGTGTGTGGGGGGGTCTGCATATCTGCACGTGCAGTGCAGAGGGAAATGAAAACTTTAAAGAAAAAGTGATCTGTAGGAGCTGTTGTGGGCAGGGGAAAGGAGAGGAAACAAAATACAATCAAAAAACCAAAAGCAGGCAGTTCCCAGTGGAGAAGGAAGGCGACTCACAAGGGGGAGAGAGCTCCCATGTTGAGAAACCTCTGTGCATAGTGTGCTTCTCTTCCTGACGTGCCTGTAGCATGCAGCAAACACAGAAAAACACTGCCAGTATTTGTGATCGATGAGTTATCATTCCTGTACTGTGTTATGTCCAGGTTAAGCTGCATGAACACTGAACGTGCATACCATAAGTAATAACGTTCCTTTAGGAAGCTGCAGAGGTTTTGGCAGCCACTTCCAAATGAACACAGATACTTGGAGGTTTAAAGGGTACAGATTCATTCTGTTCTCTGTGAGAACAACACTCGACTCTATTATCTCTTGATGTGAATTGATTCTTCAGGGAATCTATTTAAGGAAATAGGAATTAAAAAAATTAATATTTCATGAATTGTAAAGCTGCTGGTTTCACTTTTCCTTTAACCCACCCCAGCACAGAATTGGCTGGATGGTATCACTTCACTATTTAGATTCATATAGCTCTAGGCAAAATCTCAGACAAAGAATATGTATATCATCACCAAAACCACTGATAATCATGTTGTTAACATGACTTTATATTTTCAGTCTTTGTATTTTCAGCAAGAAAGTCTAACAGAATCAGGCCAGTTCATTAGCAGAACACAACTGTGAGCCCCTGAAGTGTAAATTAAATCTCTCTTGCTGCCTTTATCTGGCTCTCCAAGCTATGGAGGGAACCTTATCAAACAATTTCCTTACACTGCAGAGCAGCATTACTCCTTGGAAGATCTCCTACGGATGCTGAAATGAGCCCTTTGGGGGTGGCTCTCAGCAGCTCTTGCTGCTTTTTCCTCTTAGTGACATGGAGTCAGAAGAGAGGATTGTGAATAGGCAAAATTTGGTTTTTGCCTCCATGTACAAGCCTTTAAGCTCCCTGAGAAGTCTTTTCTCCTCTAAGATGCCCAAGAATGAAAGCCCTGGTTCAATCAAGCTGCTTGCTAAATCCCTACCAGTGGGAAGCTAAAAGAACAGGCAGCGAACAGCGGACTATTGGATTTTTCAGGAACTGTAAACAGGTAAATAAAAAATCAGCAATCTGTGATTTGGAGTATAATCCTAGCACGACAGCCCTACTGGCATTATTCAGTATATTTGTTGAGCTACATACAAACAGTAAGGACAATACACTGAATACAGTATTCAGGGTTTAGAGTTTCACCTGTAGAGAACTTACAACCCCCGTGTATGCCAAGAAAAAAATGTTGTTATTATCCATAGGACTACAAGGAAGCTTGTATTATCAACCAGGTGATAGCATGTCATGTATTTCAGTTTGTAAACCTGGCATTTTTTAATAAAAGATGTCAGTTTAATTTAGAGCTTAAGCAGAGGACGTAGGCAAATATTTTCCAATTCATTAGGCCACAGGCCCAAAGCATGGAAATAAATTCTTCTGATGAGTCCTGTCACCACATTGTAATTCCAACGCTGCCATTTTCTGAAATTAAGCAGACCCATGCCACCCTTTGCTCTACTAATGTAGCTCCAAATGCTTCCCGAGAGTTTCCCAGGGCTGGCTGTGAGGCTGCATCATAGTGGGAGCTATTGCCCAGGAGACACATGGGGAACACAAGGGGTGTTTTGCCCTGTGTAGCTGGTTTAAGATAAGTTATGAGCTCATGAATCAGGAAAACAAGCTATGTTCAGTTCATGCTCTCTGCCAGGTTCTCTTCTTGATGCCCACTCATAAAAACATAATTATTCTGCGTTTATAGCACTGGAACAAGAGTAGGGTTTGGGAGTCTGAATAGAAGCTGTGGAAACTGCTTCAATATAAGGATGACCAAAGAAGAAAATCACAAAATAAGTGCTGCAGTTTCTGCGTGTTTAGGAGGGAGGAGATCTATCATGTGCTGCCTGTTGGAGGGGTTTCCCTTCTTTATTGTGCCAACTGGCAAACCTCTTACTGAGACTTCTGTGTCAGTTTTCAATATTACTACCAAAAATCAGTTGGCTGTTGTAATCCTTTTGTTTAGATAATTGCAATCCACTGTAGAACAAAAGATTTACATCATCTGCAGAAGTATGCCAGTTTGTAGAAAGTGCATGAAGTTTGATTTTTTGTTATTGTTGACATTTTCCTTTCAACCATTCAGATTTATAAATGAGAAAAATCTTTTGGTGCAGCTTGCCTGGTGATCGCATTCAGGTTAGACATTTAGAAACAAATATTGCTAGGCTCTATAGCACTGTTGCTAATGGTAGATGAAGGTTGTCTCGTGTGGTGTGAACCGGTCGCAGGGGTGGGCACATACCTTGTGCATTTTTCCTCTGTTTTTATGAAATAATACATTGTGAATTGGAGAACACTTAGTTTAGCATAAATTGTGCAATGAACGGCTCACCTAGGTGAAATGGAGCACACAGCTTAACCACAAAGATTAAAAGTATTTTTTCTGGCTTGCAGATTAGGCTAATAATTACACAATGAATGGTGTCTTTGTTCCAGCCCTCCTATAGATACAGTGTCTGCATGCAGTTATTTAGGAAAATACCTCTGCTCTCCTGACACCCCACCTCGAGTACTGCATCCAGTTCTGGGGTCCCCAGCGCAAGAGAGACTTGGACATTTGAGAATGGGTCCAGAGGAGGCCACAAAAATGATCAGAGGGCTGGAGCACCTCTCCTATGAAGAAAGGCTGAGGGAGTGGGGGTTGTTAAACCTGGAGAAGAGAAGGCTCTAGGGAAACCTTACTGTGGCATTTTCAGTATATAAGGGGGACACATAAGAAGCATAGAAGCATAGAATAGAAGCATAGAATCATTATGGTTGGAAGGGACCTCCAGGGTCATCAAGTCCAACCTTTATCCCATCATATTCCTAACCATTAGACCAGTGAAAGACAGTGAGAAGAAAGACAGTGAGGGAATTTTTACCAAGGCCTTTAGTGACAGGACAATGGTTTTAAAATTAAAGAGGGTAGATTTAGACTGGACATAAAGAAATAATTTCTTTACAGTGAGGGTGGTAAAAACTGGCACAGGTTGCCCAGAGAAGTTGTGGATGCTCCCTCCCTGGATGTGTTCAAGGTCAGGTCAGGTGGGGCTTTGAGCAATCCGATCCAGTGATAGATGTACTTCTGCATGGCAGGGGGGTTGAACCAGATGATCTTTAAAGGTCCCTTGTAACCTAAACTATTGCGTGATTTTGTGAAAATTAGACTTTCATTTATTTCTGCCAAGATACTGGGTCCAAAGGGAAAGCCATGTGATCTAAAGCTCAGCACAGTTGTCCTCCCTTCTGCTGCCCAGCTGCCTTAGCCCCACTGTGAGCTTGATCATTTTCTAGTAATGTTGATAGAAATGGTCTTCATTTCATATTAATAAAGTGGAAATAAGAAATTATGATGCAACAATGAAAGTCTCCTGGAGAGTGAATTTTTAATTAATCTTCTTGCAGTGGGTTTATACTATAGCCATAAAAAATAGCACCATGTAAACAAATGTTACTGTGTTTTAGCAACTAATAATATAAGATTTTTCAAAAATCTGAAAATCTGAGTGTATGTTTCATGTAATTCTCTCCTATGCTTAGGAAATTAAAGTAAGTTTATGTGTAAAAGTATCTTTTCCCCACTATATTTTAATGTAAAAAATTCAGATCTAGTGCTGATCAAAATTTTCAGATCAACAGTGCTAAGTACTATCTATGCCCATACTTCTCTCTGAAGTGCTAGAAGTTCTTTCCCCATTTCGCTTGAGGGAGGTTTTCTTCTAATGGCTTGTTACAAGAGCTTTTAATTTGCTCCATGATTTAAGTGCCATGATAATGGAAGGGTAAGTAACATGGCTGTGGTTCCAGTGCTATGTTAAATAATACAGTTATCATCCTCATAAGTATTTTAACTTCTGGCACACATCTAAATAGCACTACACCCCTAGATCCTTCGGAAAGTATTGAAAATACAATAAATAGGTTTATGTTAGCTAGCCCACAGTTGAATGCTCACTGAATTCTCACAGAATGTTAGGAGTTGGAAGGGACCTCAAAAGATCATCTAGCCCAACCCCCCTGCCAGAGCAGGACAACCTAGAGCAGGTCACACAGGAATGCATCCAGTTGCGGTTTGAATGTCTCCAGAGAAGGAGACTCAACAGCCTCTCTGGGCACCCTGGCCCANCCTTTACATATTTATAAACATTAATAAGGTCACCCCTCAGTCTCCTCTTCTCCAAGCTAAAGAGACCCAGCTCCCTCAGCCTCTTCTCATAAGGGAGATGTTCCACTCCCTTCATCATCTCTGTGATATGGAAAAATACCCATATTTTTCCCATCCACGGTATGTAGAGGAGCCATACTCGTCTTATCTGTGTGTATGTGAAATGAACACACGTATAAATTTTGCCCTATTCAACTCTTTCCAAAAGAGTTGGTGTAGCTGTGCTAATATATTTTTCGTGGGAATAATTTCAAAGAAGATCTTCTTTAATTGTTCTGTCTTAGTGCAGTGAATAGGTACTTCCGTCTTGAAGCAAGGAATGTCTGGTTTTGGTTGGTTATACTTTTTTATCCTCCAGCCAACATACAACCTCAAATATGCATATGCATTATGTATAGTGATTAGGGTTTACTTAGTAGGAAGAATTAGTTATATATTCAGTTTTGCCACAAAATAGAAGTTCTTTCTTCCAAAGGAATGTCCACATTTCTGCTATGCCAGCCTGGTTAAAGGGCACATGATTTCAAGTAATTTACATGTTTTGTTGTGTTGTTTTTATTTCTTTCATCCTTCTTTGATAGTTTGTAGAGAAGCTTTTCTGTTTTCTAGTTTTAAATACTTCCTGGGAGAAACTAATGGGATGCAAGAAGGAAGTTGGTCTTATTCAGTAGCCAAAAATAAACAGAAATGGAATTTTGTGGAAAGGCATCTTGTGGTCTGGGTCCTGGTTTGTAGTTGTTATTGATGTGGTGGTGTCTCCTGCTGCACCAGGCAAGAGGTGGGATGGGGCAGGTGGAGTAGTTAATCACCTCAGTGTTTGTCATGTCATGCGTGAGGTTTTTTATATCAAGACTCAGGATGGATGGATCATTGCGAACTTGGCAAGAGTGTTTTGTGGGAAGAGTAGCCTAGGAGGAATACCACTGTAATAAGCACAGCATAAAGATAAGCAAAAGAGATCTTACAATGGCAAAACACACTATTAGTATCAGCTTAAACTTCTGAACTCCGTTTGGAGAACTGAGAGCGAGTTATTATCTGTCTGGGATCGGTTTGTATCACTGAAATCTCTTACCCACAGCCTGTGTGCAGTCAGAATTGTCATTGCTTTTCATCTAACAGACAGCAGGACGGAAACTTCAGGCCACTGTCATTTAGCTTGCTTGTGTTCACTGAGGTGATTTCCCAATGTGTGATATGAAGTGCTTGGTCAATTCAAATCCTTTTTAACCACTTCTCACTACCACTAATAATGAAGAAGTGATTCAATTGTTTTGAGAACTTGATCTTTGAAAGATTTTGCATATTTTGAAGTAATTTCCCAGCTCTATTTTTACCTCTTTAGTTGAGCAGTATAGAGGGACCCAATCCAGACCCCAGCATAGCAAGATCTGGCAGAACTTAACTGCAGAGCCTCCCCCCTTCCCCTATGTGCCCATGCACATGTTCCCCATCAGCCTCCACCAAACATCTGCTTGTGCCACAGTTTGACAGCACGTATTCATTCCACAATTTCTGCTAGCAATGAGGTTGAAGTGTCCTTCTAATGGTGGCTTATGGCATTTTTATGCAAGTCCTTGTACATCCATGGTTCTAAACAAGGGCATTGCTTAGTTCATGCTTATTGTTCTCAGAAGAACATTCCTAATAGATTCTGGTTAAGACCTTCACTTAGCAATTCCTTCCTTACTCAGGAAATCTCACATTGTGTGGGCATGAGTGTTATTTTGTTTGGGTTTAGGTTTTTTTGTTTGGTTGTTTTGGGGGTTTTTCTGTTTGTTGTTTTTGGGGGGTTTTTGTAGATTTCTAGTTACCTATTACTTATGGTAAGCATTCTTGCTCTGTTATCACATCACACCCACTACAGCTTACAACAGTGAATGATATCAGTCCCAATATTTATAAAAAACTGCTTCTCGAGTACTTGTTCATTCAGTTTTAAGGTTACATGGGCAGAACATGAAGTATATAGTTGGGCTCAATATCTTATCCATTGAACTGCTGGTTATTGTAAATATTTAGGAAGTACATGTCTATGTGATCTCTAGATATCTGCTCATTCTCCCTCTTCCCTTTTTCTACAGCCACCATTTTGCCTCTCCTACTTTTGTTTTTGATTAATCTTTTCTCTTGAAGACCTAAATTTGGCCTCCCCTTTTCTTCTTCTTTTTTTGTTTGTTTTTGAGTCTTAGCTTTTGTGCTTTTGACACAGATATTCTGTTTGTAGCCATCTATTTAATTTCATATTATTTTAATGAAACGAGTCTTGCATGGCTACACAAGAGTATCCAGCATTTATGACATTTTGGCTTACTGGGATCATGAACAGTAACAGAGGTAGTAGAAGAATTACAGCCCCAACGAAAACAACTGGAAATAGGAGCGAAAATGTGCAACAAACTGAAAAATTGACCGACCCCCCTCCATCCTCTGGCCCTGACATGAGCGTCAGGAGAGGCAGTGCTAATTCAAAACTGCAGTTGAATAAATAATCTGTGGAAGATAAAAAGCAGCCCTTTGAAGTTATAAAATGTAACTTATGTTCTCTTGTTTTCTTTTTCTGGCTGTCTTGGAGGCAATTCTCCTTTCAGTTCATTGGAAATGGCTACTCTGCATATTTTGGTATATGAATTACTGGCAAACTATGTCTTGCATAGTTATTTAACTGGAGGAAAAGGTTAACTGAGTAATTGAATGTAATAAAATTCTCCAGTGATAGTAAACACAGTGATCCATAGGCCCAAGCTAGCAGGAGGAATTGACCTTAGAAAGCAGTTTTACAGTGCTGGCATGAAAGTGTGGTCTAGCAAACACTGACTGGGCTCTGCTTCTCATATTCCGAGGAGGAGGAACAATGAAGCATCGTGTTATCTGGTGTGAAAGTATTGTAATCCAATTTAACTTTGCATAGTACAATCCTAGTGAACAGAAGTCAGGTCAGATCAATTTGAGACCAAAAAATTGTTTCACTAGCCCACCTCAAAATGTTAAAGCTGCCTTTTGCCCTCACAAGGGTATTTTGAGGATTAATGTCCTGTCAGCACTTTGAAAATGTAAAGTGCTAAGTATATATTATTATAACCCTTTCCATTTATTACTTTTATTGATGGTCTCGTGGTTTCCATGACGTTATGTTGATTTGCACGGGATTTTCCTGCAGTGTGCATTTCATCTCATGAAGAGTAAAAAAACAAATAGTTCTTTTTAGGCCTTGTGCCTTGTTGGATATCCTCCAGTTACTGGGGGACTTGTTTATGACCCACTATCTCTGTGCCGTGAAAGCCTTACTGCAATACATTATGCAGCTGTTTGTTTTCAACTTTGTTTTCTCAACTGTATAAGCCTCTGCTGCTACCGAGACCAGCGTGTGCTGCTCCTAACTGACTCCTAAGGGGTGCCTGAGTGAAAAGCAGACTCTTGCCACCCACTGAACTCTCCATGTTTTTTACAGTAGGTGCCTTTTTCTGATAGCTACTTTGGTGTGTTCGAGGAGCGGGGCTGAAGCCAAGCTTGTCAATCTCTGGCAGTCAGGGAATATCTTGCTTGTTGAAGTTCAGTCCAGTTTTTTCTGCCTCTTCTGGCACTGGCATTACAGCCAGACCTCCTGGTGGCCGAGCTTTTCTGAGGAAAATTCCAAACTTTATTTCAAAATTTTAGATTTACAGTTTGGCTCAGCAACGCGTCTGTCTAATTCCCAGCCAAGTCCCCAGGCGGCATTTACTTTTGGAGCAGTTTGCCTCCTCAGCCCTGCTTTCCTGCAGACTTCAGGGATCAAGTTAGTCCAAGAAAAGCCAAAGGCATATGAAACCACGTGTGCCTGTTGCTTCCTCCTCTGTTGAGAGTCTCAGCAGGGAGGTTGGCCCCGATCTGTCAACAGTGTTCCCTCGGCCGACAGCCTCAGCCAGGTGGGTTTTCCTTGGCCCCCTTCTCCCCTTAAGAAAAGACATAAAAGAGGGTTGGAAGCCATGGCTGCAGAATGGGCAGTCCCCCTCTTACGCAGATTGCCACGTGATAGGGTACAAGCACAGCAGGTTGTGCCCAAATGTGTGGATGAATTGCCACACAATGCAGACACCAAAGCTATCCAAGTCTGTGGTGGTGTCGAATACTCTGACAGTATTGTTAGGCCCTGCATCAGCTGTTATGCCTTTAACTATACCTCTCCTTGTCTTTCCTCTCAGGGGTCCAGGTTGCATAGGGGTGGACAAAGTCAGAATGTGTTGCAAAGAGTCTTGGAGATGCTACCATTTGTAACCTTTTGTGTCCCTTGCTGGATCAGATTGCAGATTGATACCTCCAGGGGAAACACAGACTCACCTTTCCTCTGTGAAGTACAGGGGATTATGTATCATGTAGAACAGCAGACTGATGTAGGTTGGAGAGGACCTTAGAGGGTCATCAAGTCTGTTTTGCTCAAATCCAAGCTAGGTCTGGTTGCTCAAGGCTGTCTCCAGGTGCTTTGAATATCCCCAAGGATGGATATTCCCCTGTTTTGCTGGGTACCTGGCCCATGCCGCATCACCTCATGGGGAAGAATTCTTTTCTTATATCTTGGCTGAATTTCTGTGGCTGGATTGTGCAACTGTTGTCTCTTCTCCTTTTGCTGTGTGTCTCTGAGAAGCATCTGACTTAATCTTCTCTGTAAATCATCCATCAGTATTCAGCCCTTTGGAGCATGCAGTATGGGTTCTTTGCCAAAAATTTATCCTCAACGTTTTTCTAGAGCATTTTCTTAGCTTAGTTTTGCTCTTATTCAACCTAATGAGAGAATGGAGTGAAGAGAGAAGAGAGATGAGAGGGAAAAAAAGCTAGTGATGCAAACAACAATGTTTTGTTTAGCACCTTTGTGCAATAAAACAGGAGTGATCAATATTGAAACAGCAAGACCTCAAATATGATGATTCCTGTAGACAGACAGCTCTCCAGTTCCTTCTCTTAGTGGGAGAAAGCCCAGCTGTCCAAACTGGAGAAAAGAGTGACATATTCTAGCTTCTTAAAATGCTGATTAAAAAAAAATAAATCAGACAAAGGCCTGAATTTTATACAACTCAGCTTAGAAAGTCTGTAGTTCCTTGTTCTCCATAGGCAGGAACAGCCTATAGGTTTTCCTGACACACCCGAAAGATGAAATACATCCAGTTTATGTGCCTAGTAGCTGCTGTATGTCCCCTTCTAGAGCTGTTACTCCAGACTGCTATGGACTTGTGCCCAAATTACTGGTCCCAGCTTGCTCCCATATCTGTTGCAATAACTTGTCCCCCTCCTTCTGTGTCCACTCCACAAGGCTGTGATGTGGAGAAGGACAGAAGCCCAGGCATTGTATTTATAAGGGCAGAAAAATAAGGGCAAAACCAAGCCTCTTTGGCAGAGCATTTTTGGTATCAAAAGGAGAGGGAAGTTAGTAGGGCAATGACTGCTCAGGACACAATTCATTATGATCTTTGGGCATTGCCTCTTCCACAGAGATCACGACACTCGGAGTGTCTGCCACAGTTCTCATCCAAGTCAGACAACTGCAATCAGCTTTATCTCCAAGAGGAACTGTCCTGCTCCTGAATGAGCATTTGTCCTATCTCTGTAAGTACTGTCTGCGGAGAGAGAAGATACACACCAAGACATAGCTAGAAGAATTGCACACAGAGGTAGCTTTCCTGTATAGCTTTGTGGGCTGACGACTGACCTCTTTGCCTATCAGGATAGATAACAAGAAGCATCATGCAACCTGTCTGCATCTTGTGACCTCAGACGTGAGTTGTTAAATGAGACAAAGTTCAGGAAGTTCCTTGGTCTGTGTGTTCATAGTCCATATGTATCGACTCCTGCAATGTCACACAACACACCATTTAACCTTCTTTATTACCTACAGTAACCCTCACAGCAGATAGCACTATTTCATGTGCTGTAAGAACACCTTCGCTAACAAGACTGTCGTGTACTTTTAATTCTGACACCTAACTTCAGAACTGTCATAGCATTCATTCAGAAACTATGTGAGAAATATTTCTTGAACTTAAATATCCAAGTTCAGTGTTTTAAAGTATTATGGATTTAGGGACTGGTGATACTAGAGAGATTCTCAAATCTTACTTTTCACTGGAAACAAGTATAATCCTACATAGATCTAAACATTGATGTCCAAGGATTGAAGTTTGTTCTGGAGCAAAAGCAGCTTCTTGTGCTTTTTCCTCATGCTGCTGAAGTACAGTTAACATGATTCATGGTCTGGGAAAATATATCTGAGTTATCTGGACTGTGTAGATTATATCAGAGGGAATGTTGGGAGGCAGGAGATCCTTTTGTGTCACTGTCTTGAAAGGTCAAACTTTGTGCCTACTCTTCTAGAAGGTTGAAAAATAAAATAGAATGGACTTGTATGTTGTGTTACTTAATTGCAATGCTTTTTCAGCTGACCAAAGATTAATTTTCCCGTATTCTATTTTTGCAGAAAGGCTGAGATCTCATTTATGTTGCCCTAAATCACTCAGAAATTGTCATTCTAACCATCTAAACCCTTTGAATCTCTTTCTGTAAAGTATGTCTCTGCTAAATGTTAGTAGAAGTGTTGGGTCTTTGAAAAAATTTATCCATTCTGGACTTTAAATGGAATAGAAGGCTTTGAATGGGCCCAATTTCTCTTTATTCTCAGGTTCTTGCAGTCTTAAAGGTGTGACTGTAGGTTTCTGTCTTAACCCTTAAACACAGGATAAAACAAAGTGGTAAATGGAAATGAGACCTTTTGCTTTGTGGACTATGTCAAAGCATTGGATAGAGAATGAGAGTGATGTATGACAAAAGTGAGGAAGATTACAAAACCATCATATGCAATGCAACTTAGTCTGCTATTTTTTTCTCAAGGAAATCCAGGCAGTTCAGCAAGACTGTCAAATCTGGATTATAAAATAAATGGCATTAAAGGGAGAGGGTAACACTTGCCATTATTTCTGCTTTCACTATATTGGTCCAATCTCTGGAGAACGATAAAATCTCTTTTCAAATAGTAAAATCTTTCAAACTAAATAGCTCCAATATATGTGCTTGTGTATGCCAAGATAGATCAAGTGCTTTATGAAAGAGATGCAGAAGTTCAATATAGTTTTCCTTTTACCTTACACATTGGAATGCCCCCAAGTTATAGGATCATAGAAATGGAAAAGACCTATTAAATTATGCATTTCCTTGCCAGTGAAAGTGTACTCTCAGTATATAGTATTTTCCATCTCAGGCTATTAGGCATCTTTCCCTTCACTTGAGGACTCTATTCCATAGTACAATAAAATCAGTGTTGGGAGTTTTCCCTACTGCTCAGCCTAAAAATGGATTTGTTAAATTGTATTGCTTTACTCACACCTGTAAGCCACCCTTTACTGTCCTTCCTCCTTGAGAGAAAATATATCAAACTCTTGTAAATTGACATGATACGTACTCCAGCTTTTGTAAAGTCAACCAAGTACAAAAGTTGGAAATCTGTTTCTAAACTGAACTTACAGGCAAATTGTTACCTTGAAAATATTGTGAAATATTATTCTCATTTTTCTCCTTTCACAAAATTTCTCAATTATATCAGTTCATAGTTCTTTGGCCCGATTGTTATCTTTCTCACTGTCTTCCCAAACACTTAGATGACTCAGAGATGAGAAAGGGAATTTCACTAGTACAGTTCAACACTTGAATTTATTTCGATAGGATTGCATATTTAACTTTAGAAATTACTCAAGAGGTGTGTTTCTTTCATGGAAGTGTGCTACCTTGTTAAACATCAGATCCATTTCCTCTGTTCATGGAAATGGAATTAACTTAGCAAGAAGAAGTCCTTGTGATCAAGTTGTGTGCTGGGCTTGCTCTCTTTCCCTCACAACTCCATATAGCATATGTAGTTTCGTGGGCTTTATAACTTGTCTGACAAATGGTGCCTTCAATCACTGTCTTATTCTTTCTTTTTATACCTAAATTTAATCTATTAGAATCTTTCCCTTTAGCTATTTGTGGTAGGTAAAATGGACTATGTGCAAATTCTTATAAAAGGCATTTGAAAGGTGCAAAGAAGATAGAGGCAAACACTCTAAATCCCCTTGTTGGAGAAAGGCTGTGTAGTTAATTAAAGAAAAAAAAAAGAGAGAGGAAGCCACTACTGGTTTTCATGAGAGCTTGTGGGATGGCTGCCCATTGTTAAATTAAGTTCATCCATTCATTTCCAAGTATTTTCACCACACTACTTGCTCTACTTTTTGCAGTGGATACCAGCCAGGTTAAGGATTTACAGCCTTCTATGGCTACTCTTGCCAACACATAGATCTTGAGAAGGTGTTCAGTCTGTATAAAGAAGCTTTAAAATAAAGCTTGTTTGCTGTATGCATTCACTGCTTGCTCTCTTTCCTTTCTTTCCTTTCTCTCTCTCTGCCCCTCCGCCACCTTAATTTGTCTATGCACTTGGCTTCTTTATTCTTTCATGACTAATATTACCATCTGTGACATTACATATCAAGATAGCAATGCAACATATTAAGCACAGGAAAACCCGGAATGTTTGAGCTCATCCAAGTATTTGTTGCTTAAAGCTCCAGCATTACTTGTAGCCACCTGAAGCATCCCAGAGTTTCTAAAAGTACATTGCAATAAATCAACAGGTTTCAGTGTTGTTATTGAAATGGAGATATAAGATCCTATTGGAGCTGCCTTCTTGAAAACAATCTCAGCAATTTACTTGCAGTTTTATTTCTCACTAAGGGCTTATAAAAGGAGCTTTCACCTTTGTGGTGTTAGCCTAACTACCACCTAGGGCAGTTCTCCTTGGGAACTGCCCAACTCACTTTTGTCAAGGTCTCACACACTACAAGGGAAGCTCCACTCCCATATCAGACCTATGACCACGGCCTGTGTCACCTATGGTGTCATGCAGCAGAGGCCCAGCAACCAGGCAGGACCATAAACAAGTGCTTATGTCTGCCAACTTCTGCCCTTCCAAAGATGGGGAAGGGGCAGTAAGTGTGGAGACAAATGTATCAAGTTAAAAACATCTTGAAATGGACAGGTCCCAAGATGCAAGATCAAAATCAGAATGGAGGTCTCTCCTCCCCCTGCTTCTTGTATAGTTCTAGACAGATTTAAATCTTATTTACCTAATAGGGAATGCAGTAACGACCAAGATCTGATATGCTGAGAGACAGTTCTTTCCCTCCCCTTGCTTATTCTTCAGACAATGAATTGCTTCACTTCTTATCTCAAAACCTCTACTCATCTGCAGACATCAACCTGTCCAGCTTTTCTCTGCATTAATAATTTTCCTCTTCAGGTCCTTGTACCTGCATGTAGAATTGGATACTGAATAATTGTATGCTTGACACTGCATCTTATTTGCATTATTGCATTTTACTTTTTGAAAGAAAAGGGCTATATCTATAGTACAGTAATAATAAAATGATGAATAATAAAGATTCATGGCAAGGTTAGGAGTGTTACTGCACATCCATATTGGAAGTCTGTTAACTCCTTTCCAGTTTATCCAAATTGCCCATTAGCACGAGTCAGGTGGGAGCAGCTTCCTCTCCTTGTCAGCTCTGTTTGCAGCACCCACAGCTTCTGAGGGCTGAGGAGTTTTTGAATCTGTTCCTCATAGTGCCAAACTAACCCTGCCAAAACTTCTTTACTCTCTTTTGATATACAGAATATGTGTCAGCATGTGTATTATAATGCAATATTTCTGTAATTTTTTTAAATTCTCCTTTGTCTGGACATTTACAAGTCTTTCCTGGCTTACAAGTGAAATATTCTACTGATTTCCTGCTGAAAAAAAGCAAATAAATATAATTATTCTTTTTGTATAAGTCATATAAATGAAAGAAATATTGCACAAAGTAGATATAAAAACTGTGCTAGTATTACTATGGGATTCATTAATTTGATTAGGCATAATGATAGACTGAGAAAAACATGTAATACTGGTATTATTCAGAGGAAGGAAAGGTACAGCTAGAAAAAAAAGAAGAAACTGGAATAAAAGGGCAAAAAAGGGAAAGAATAGACAGCAAAGAAGGGGGAAAAAGTGTCTGCTCCAACAGAAATCTCCTCAGCTTTTGCCCTGGGCCTTCAATCAACCTTGCAGCTTTGCTTGTGGTGATGCCACTGGCCCGTGTTTCGTGTGGGCACTGGGTCATTTATGGCCACTGTGTCAACAGGTTATGTGGTACCTGATTTATAAATACTGTAGGGTAAATGATCTTCTTTAATGACAACCAATGTGCACAAGCATGTGTGCAGACTCACGTGTGTGCTCGGAGTGCACACACAACTCTATGTATGAAAATCTTACAAATGGACAGGGGTGTGGGTGTTGACTCAAGTGGGACTGTGTTTTCAGTCTGTAGCACACCTGTGGTTCTCTATTGCACACACACTCATCTATGTGTAACTTACTGTAGTCCTCTGCATTGCCATAAGAGACAGGGTGATATAGAAAGTGTATTCAATATTCAGCTCATTTATGTTATTGAGATCCTATTTCTTATAGCTGGTGGCTTTAAACCTTTAATATAAGGGAAATGTTGATGGTATAGCTATGGATGACTCAAAAAATGTGGTTAACTTCTGGTCTACACCTGTGTGACCCAGTAACACCTTTGGGTGCAGGCTGTGGTTAAAGATGATGGTGGCTTCTGTGTTTCTGTGCTGTCTTTCAAGTTGGGGCCCACATGGGACCCCATCAGCCACAGATCTTCCCCAAGGAGGTGGGAGCTGGGCACTTTGCTCAATGGGGCTGTAGAACACCCCACAGCAATGAGCCACGTTGCTCCACCACACCTCAGATCTTTTCCACCTTGCCTCTACCCCAGCCTTGTGGGCTCAGGAGCAGGGCAGATGAGGCATAGGAGGCTTCCCCCTAAGTGTAGTCACTCCTGGCCCCAGGGACCCCTAGGGCAGCAGCAGCCCCTGTGGAGACAGGGCTGGAGAAGGCAGGTGCTGTTCCCACGACCAGAGCCCAGCTCCCAGAAGTGGAAAGTAGGGGTCAGGAAGTTAGCAAAGGTCAGCCAAGTTCTGCTGGCTCTTCCTAATCCTCTTTTCCACCCACAGACCCTTGAAACTCCCCTGATTCCTCCCAGTGCGGTGTCTGAGGGAGTTGCTCTACTGCTGCAGGATTGAATTTATTTTGCTCGCTTCCAAACTATGCTTCTGCAGAGTCTCAAGTCAGCTTTGTTTCAGCTGGTGTCAAGCAACACACAGAAGAGATGCGTCTCTATTACACTGCTTTGTTTTTCTTTCCCCCTTTTTTTTTTAACCTTTTTTTGTTTTTACTATTTTGACAGGAGATCTTGCTCCTTTTTCTGTTGCATAAGTATGAAGTAACCCTGTGAAAACAAACACGGTTACTTGTTGTTTACATGTGTTAAACTGAAAGGACAGTTTTGCTGGATTTTTTGGTTTAGCCGGTATATGAATAAATCAATTCAAGTTAGTTCTTGCTAATCTGGAGACTAGAGTCTTATAAAGAATTGATTTATTCATATACCGGCTAAACCAAAAAATCCACAACAATAAAAATATTTCTTTTGGTCCAACTAGAATTCAAATCTGTCCGTTTTCTTGCCAAACAGCAACTAAGACATAAATTTGAACGAAATGTCATTTCGGGTCAGAAGAGATTTCATTTAGGCTTTTTAGCATTCATTAAAACTGAATATAGGTAAATTTCAAAATGAGAAGTGAAAAGTTTCTGTTTTGAAAACATCAATATGATCCTTCCTGATAATGTTTCTTTTGACCCAAGAACTTCATCCTGCTCTAATATTGTTCCACATAAGGAAATTAGAGCAAGCTTTTTGATACTGGTGATGCTTCCTCACAGAGGACTCAAAAGGTTAAAAAGCAGTTAACTATCAATCTTCCTAGGTATCGCTGGAGAATGTACTTTTTTGGTTTTGGCTTTATACAAAGCATCCAGACGTTAAACCAAATTAAAATATATAGACTCAATTGTCAAGGGAATGTTTTATCCAAACAAAATTTAAATAAATTCATGCATCTCACTAGGTTGAAACATCAAATAACCGAATAATTTTGCACATATGTAATTGTCTCAACATTTTGTCATTTCTCTTCCGCTTTTAAAACAATAAGACCCAAATGTGGATAAAATCATCTTACTCTTCCCACTCAAAGTGAACAACTTTTTCCAAGTTCTTATGCTGAAAAAATGTGTTTCTTAGGAATTAATGATTAAAACTATATAGAATAAGTGTTTTAGTGCTCTAGTTAAGGAAAAATAAACAACTGCATTAGCTAATCTGAGTTCAAATAAACAGATGCATAAGCTGGGCTATTTCAAAGCAATGCAGAACTGAACAGAGACCATTAACACTCAAAACACTTCATAAGGTTCAGAGGTGGTTAACCTCTTCAAAACAAAACGTGCCTAGATCTTGTATGGCTGCACTGAAGGGTTGAGGAATATTACCCCTGTGGAGTGGTAAGCTGTAACAGCAGATTTGCTCAGCACATATGCTGGTACAGAAAGTGGCTCACATGAACTTAATTTTAAAGATGAAGAGAACAAAAAAAACTATCTCATTTACTGCTAACTGCAGCCAGCAAAGCTGCCCAGGTACAGTGGTGTCCAATGCTCTAAATCTAAATTTTCAGGAGCTTTAGCTCCTGTGTGCCAGAGAGAGCCCCTTTGAGATATTGCCCAAATTTTGTGATGTAGTATTGACCCTTGCTTATTCAGCACTGTGTTTAAATGATTCATGGCTCATGATAAAAACTTTCATGATTTGTAGGAAAATATTGGCTACCTGCACAGCTCGGTAACAGAGGTGGAAATCACAAAATCTGTGCTTTGGTTCATTGTGGATTTTAAAACAGATCTCTCCAGATTGTCCCAAAGCTGTTTCTACAGGAAAAAAAAAACAACAAAACAAAAACAGTCACAAAAAATGGGGTTCATATTCCAGTGAATTTATTTCTAAATAAGTGTTTGTATGTGATAAATACAGAACCATTTGAACTTGCAAAGGACTGGAAGAGTTGCATGTATGACTCAGAACACAAAAGAAATAAAAGGGCCTCCTTAGGAGCAATAGTGCTGATAGCCAGGTAGGAAACAAAGACCTGCGAAAGTCTTCATTCAAACATTGTTTTGTGAATGCTTTAAATTAAACCCAAAGCATGGGTTACTTTGTATGAATTTTTGATTCAATCGGGTTTCCTCATAGGTCTATAAAATAATGCAGAATCGTTGTCCAACTTTTATCATTTTAGTGCTCTGCGGGAAAGGGGGAGACAAGTAGCACTTTCTGACTCCTCAGGAGTCCACCCCAGGTTTTACACAGACTTCAGTACATTCCAGGAGAGGATTTAGGTGTTTTAGCCAGCACTATGTGATTACACCTAGGAGTGTAGACATGATCAATAAGTTTTCTAGTTACAGAGGTCACTATTAAAACCTTTACAATTGCCATTTACACATAGTTAACAACACCACGTGGTTTACAATATCCCCCACACTATGAATGCTGCTGTAAATATAATTAGGTAAAAGGTAGAATTGTAAAGATTTTAATTTGTGTAATCTTTAATATGGGATCTCAGTGTTGTGATTTAAGGAACTCAAGCAGTGGCAGAAGCAGCAGGAGGTTTTGCATGGGAAAGGAAGAAGAATAATATTTCTTTTCAGAACTCCTTAAAACTTTGTTCCACTTACAAAATCCTCTATAGTCTGTACTATTATAGCCTAAATAATCTATAATATAACTCCAAGTTTATATATTGTAATTACTTATTTTTTGCTCTTATAGAAACTTCTGTTTCATCTGGTAGAACAATTCCACTTGGAAATTTCAGTTTCAGGATTCAATAAAAGTAACTGTAAGAACTCCTCACGCTTTTGAGGTCAGAGCTTTTCACATTTCAGGTTTTCACATTTGCCAGTGTTTACAGACCATTTTATAAATATGTGCTAGTGTCAGAGAAGCCCAGCTGTGCTGACATGACAAACATGACTAGGGATGCTTCAAACTGTGGATGACCTCTTCAAAAAGCAGGAATGAGGCTTGACTTTTCAGGCAAGGGGAGAGCAGCACTTCTGGCACCCTAGGGACTTCCTGCATAGTTCTAAGTGGGTACTCACCTGCTTCCAAAATGTGGGCCCAGGGAATGGCCACAGTGCTCTAGGGAGCTGTGAGTTATCACAACTGAGATGTGGTATCTCTGCATCACCCCACAGCCTGCAGTGTCGACAAGTCTTAAGTGTTTTTGAGCTGTATAAACATAACTACAAGCTAAACAGTTCCATTTTTCAATATGGATTTCCACTGTGCTTGGAAACTGCATTATAAATGCCTTTTCATAAAAGCATCCTAAGGGCAATGGATCCCTAAAATGCCTCGGCTCCATTATCATGGAATAGATTATCCCAGCTGAATACCCAGTATCAGAGTTTCCTGATTTGTATATAATCTACATTCTTAACATTTTCCTGGAGTGCTGTTAGTTTGTGTTAGTAGGACTCATTGTACTCTCAGAGTTGAAAGATGAATAGGCCTATCAGCTGAACAGCATAATAAATTTGTTAGGCTGTGCATGTCGTGCTCCACCTCTCCCTCGTTCTTCATCATGTATACGGCAGCCTAATGCAATGTGACAGCTGTTAGCAGAAAAATGGTGCAGCAGCCATAAAAAAGTGATTTATGTCTTATTACTGAAGCAGCTAGAATTAAGAAGCTGGTTTTCGGGAGGGGGGCAAACAAGTGAAATGTGAAACAGAGTGTGTGTGTATATATATATATATATATGTATTCATGAAACATAGGAAGCCGTGAAATGTTTAGACTGACAGTGAAATTCTCCCTGGGTATCCACCTCAAGGTCGGGCTAATAAAGGGGGTAATTGGTGGTGATGGTTGTGGATGTTCAGAATTGCCTACGTGTCACAGCTGCTTATGCTGGAGTACCAGAAGCATGTTAAATGCATCTCCTGACATGAACCCAAAGATCCTTACTACCAAACAACATAAGAAAGCCTAATTTAAGGTGGCAGCTGGCAGAAAGAACAACATATCGAGCAGGAAAGTTTTCTTAACAGCCACGATGTAGAGAGGAAACAGTGGGATGGGAGAAATAACGTGGGCCTCATTCTCTGCCTCGTTTTTCTGCTGGTGTAAATCCACTCGCTTAAGGCTACAGTCACAGATTAGAGATTTCTCCCTGGATGCTGAAACCATGAGCATCAGAGAAAGTTCTGTATTTGGTTTACAACATACACAATGTGAGTAAACGTGGTCGTGTAACATCTTGTCAGTTTTGCCACTGAACGATGTAGCACATTCATCTAAGACACGGTGAATTGTAACCACCACGTCAGATTGCTCCTTGGTTTCTGTTCAACATACACTGTGTACATATACTATAAACACACATATGTCTATGTACGTATATACTCAGGCTGCTGCTAAGTATGATGGTTTTGGTTCAGTGGGTGGCACTCTTCCTTCTGAGTCGGTACTAAACTAGTTCTTCCCCCCATGGTGCTTAATGACTGGTGGAATACGGTCAGGTCAGAGAGGTTAATAGCCCTACTTTTGTGAAAAGTGCCAGGGGATCTTTCTTAGCGAGCAGTGAGAACCTCACATTAAATACCATCAGAAAGACAGCCTGGGACCTGCTCAGAGTCACAGACTGGGGTGTTGCTGTAATGCAGAAATAGGGGGAACCATGCTACATATTTAAGTGACTGAGTCATCGTGCCCTCATAGATAGTTACCAGATGCAGTGAAGCTTTGCTTATGTGCAGTTACAAAATAATAACCAAGGGTACTATGGCTGGGAAATAGTAGAGCTTCTCTTTGGAATTTTGGTTTAAATAAATATCAGAGGAGAAGCTTTCACCTGGTAGTGTGTAGTCATGTTGTAAATAATCCAGGATGGGGATCTCTCAGACCCTTTTTGTCTTACTCTGGGTAAAATAAGTACTGAATGAGCTGGAGCAAGTGTGACTTGTGGCAAAAATGGCCACATTTCATGCCATTGCTAGACACCTTGCCTTGGACAACAATTCCAGTCCTTTTAGGGACGGGTTCTGGAGGTCCTAGTTCCTATGCATTAGATGTCTTGAGTGACTTTCTAGCCCCTGGGTAACCAGGACAGAGATTGTTTTATGGTTGGATCATACCCATGGCAAAGTGAAACAGCTTGGAGGGCTCTATTTTGTGAAGCCCCATTGAGCTTTTGCCCTTCACAACTCAGTGTGGCTAGAAGCTGCTAGCTATATGGGCCCCTGTGGGATGACAGATACAGTGCCTTAACATTGCACTAGAGGAGCATTTGTAACCACAGAGCATTGCTGTACCTGACTCCATAGAAACCCAGTAGGTCACTGCTACCACACTGAATTTTTCCATCATAATTCAACATACATCCAGGTCCTCAACAAACCACTTCCCAAGGGCATCAATGACAAGTTTCCTTAGGGTTGAGCTTCATATGTGGCTCCTCTCCCCTCCCCAGCCTTTCTGATACACACACGTCTTAGAAGAGCATATATGCTTCTTGCAGCACTGCTGAATGCCTGGGGGAATGAGCATTGCCTTGACTCGGATGGACTGGCTTGCTGCAGCATCATGCCAAGGAGCTCCTGCTGCTTCAGCATCCATGGCTGGCTTTGCCTCTGCGCCGAGCACCCTGTGTAGGGAGCCTGTAGCTGCTAAACTTGTCAGAGTAGCTTTGGAATGATCCTGTCCCACTGAGGCAAGGGGTCAGAAGGGATAAGAAACATGAACCTCTCTCAGTGGGAATTCTTAGGAAAAAGACTTGGCAAGGACAGCAGGAGTCATCCCGCTACGTCTGTGGAACTGAGATGCCTCATCATGGTGTTTTTTCGCCATAGTTCTTTTCACAAGCTGCATGATTAAATTCTACTGTGGAATTAGGGTACCGCATTATTAAGCATAAACTTTCTCATCAGTTTCTCTGCAGTCTCTTTATTAGAGGATCCAAAATATTATCTTTATATATGTGGTAAAAAACATACAGAAATCCTTCTGTTTGTCAATATTGAAATAATATTATTACATTTCTCATAAACACTGTTCACTCACTGGTTGTCTCCTGCAAACTGTGATTGTTTCAATGTCCAAACTAGATGTTCAGACTAAATCCAAACACACAGTAGTTTGTCAGATGGTAGAATCTTACACTGGGATGGCCTCTTACCTGAATAGATTCCAGAAACTGAGCACAAACCATGTTAGGAGTCACTTCAGCTGTCATTGCTTAATGGTAATCAAGGTGAAATGAGGCAACTTTTAAATAGCGCAAAGTAAGATTGCATAATAATTTAGGTCAAAAAGTGAGTCACATGTCACATAACTGAGATGGGAGATGAACAGAATATGGTGAATGTGGAACAGCAAATACCATGCATCACTGTCATCATAGGGGATCATTTTAGACTAACCATTTCTTGCAGTTTGAGTAAAGAAAAACGTTAGCATTGCTGCCAGAAAGAGTTTCTGCAAAGAGAAAGTCATGTTTGGAGGTACGAGGTACAACGAGTGGATGTAAATTGGAAAGCTGAAAAACTCTCTCTCTCATGAAGCTTGACAGCTTTAATAACTGCAATAGAAAGAAGTTTTCCTGCCCACTACAGAACGACTTTTTGCCCAATTATGAGAGGGCATGTGAGATCAGAAATTGAAGCAGTGCAGGCGTATTGAAGCAGGCTGTACTTTGTTTGTCTCTTTTGGAGTGGCTGTGCAGCACATGTGGGTCAAAGTAAAGGATCGTGTGTGTGGCTGCAATCTCTACCATTTCTTCTTTTACGCCAAATCACTCAAAAGTGTTCCAAAACCGGGCAAATTTTGATGAATGCTCCTAAACCTAAGGAATTATGATTAGGTGAACTTGTTATTCTATATAATGGTTTTACTGAGCTATCATTTTTTTATTAGTTATATGTTACATATTGGCTTGGCCAAGTATGCTGCAGAAAGAGAGCATGTTGCTACCTGTTTTCTATCTTTCAGTGGCAATCTAATGCTTCGGCTCTGTGTCCTTCCAGATATTCATGAATCACTAAAGCACCAAATCCTTTACTTCTCATCAGCTACCTTAGTGGATGCAAGGCTTCCTTTGAGGGAAACACCATAGCCACTTTGTTTACAAAGGCAAGGCATAGGGCCACATGTAATTTTGCATCTAAACAAATAAATATGAAGTTTATATGCAGCTTCAGTTCCAGATCAGAATTTTTATGCTGGTCTTCAAGATCTGTCGTATTCTGCTTGCTGTATCTTACAAAATTTCTCTGACCTCCTGTTTTTTAACTCTCTTGCCTGGTAACTGTACAGACAAGCATTGCCAGGATCAACCTGACACATATATTTCTGTGCTACTTGCATCCCAAAGTTTTCTTCAATAACACCTTAAACATCCTTGGAGAAATCCAAAATGAGGGATTTTCTTCAACAGACAGAACTGCGTTGTTGAGCCTCTATTCTCTCCTGGCTGAAAGTACCTGGGCTTGAGCCCAGACACCAGAAAGCTTTTGAGGGGGGCACTGTGCCTGTTCTTTTGTACCTTTTTGCTTTATAACCTTCTTCTTTTTTTTTTTTTGTGACTATCTTCAAGTATTCCATAAGGAAGGATATTTCCAACTTCATTTATCATTTATTTCAGAGTTTGCTAGATCCTGATTTCAGTTATACTTGCCTACATCAGAAATAATCCTAATGCAGTAACTCCAAATCTCCTCTGGTGTCCCTGAGATCAGGTCTGACTCACTTCTATACCTAGTCTTTAAAATCAAATCTGTTCTTTTTCTCTTTAAAACTGTCATTATGTTCTACTGTACTTTAAAGTGTTGTATTACTTTGAAAAAAGAGCGTAAAAATGACATTTCAGGGTTCTATATTTGTCTGACAGTTGTTTCTGTTGCAGAAGTGCTCATTTTATAAGTTATAAAAGCTGTCTTTCCTAACACCTAGCCCTGCAAAATTCACGGGGTGTTATGCTTTGAGCTATTGACACACCACCACCGGATTCTGCAACCAGTGTAGGTCGTCTTATATTGCAAAGCCTCTGTCTGCTTATACCACCCTGTCTTCTTCAAATCATGCCCTTGGTGACACTGCCAGGCCCTTTGCATTGCATGAGCATGTTACAGGTCTAAAGGATCACATTATGTGAGGAAAACATACACTGCAGTATAAAAGGCAGCTCAGAAAAATTCAGCTGTTAGAATGGCAGTAATAATAAGTATTAATAACAGTAAAACTTTACTTCTCTTATCAGATACAAACATAGACCCACCTGAGGTCATTCCTTGGGGGCCAGGTTTGAGGCATGACACTTCTAGCATAGAGATCTGGTCACCATTCTGCTAAACGTACCAGGAAAGCCTTAATTTGATCTCAAAGGATTGTCTAAGAAATTTAAAGCAGTACCTCTCCATTCTGCAGAAGTAGTGATCTGTTCAGCTGCTTTGGCAGGAAAAGTGTTGCTATGGGTACATAGGCAGCAGCTGGCCAGGGAAGGGGTTAACTGAAAATGGTGGATGTAGCACATTATGGCACTAAGCAAACTTCCACATCTCCTTGCAGTCAAAGGTCTGTCTTTCATTTTCTTTCATAAAATGTATCAAACAATTTGGCATTAAAAGTACAACTTTTGTCATATTGAGAATAACAACGTGTTATAAGACAAAGGAACAAAGGCTGGAAGTTGAGGGAAATTAAGAAAAGGGAAGAAACAAAGAAAAAATGAAGATGTGAAACAGTTGTGTTTAGTTTGAAAAAAAACCAACCCAACCAACCCTTCATCTTTCCCTTTCCTCCTTGTCTTTTTTTTTTTTAATATATTTGAAAATGCAACATTTGGAAAAATCTACATATGTCTAAATTTAGGTTCTGTGTTACTTTACTCTGCATTTCTTTATCACACTTTAGTCATCTATACATCGTTTTGTAGAAAGCGTATGTGGCAGGCTGATGTATGTCTTATTTTATAAATATTTATTACCTACTGGTGTGTTCCCATCGTTGAAGTTACATCCACTTCTGCTTTTCAGTCTATGTTCCCTCCTTTTCCTTATTTAAAAAATGTTTCACCAAACAATTTTGCTTATGTGAATGTAGTATAAAGACTATTTTAATTTCATTTTTAGCCTCATCTTTGGTTTACCTTGCCTTGCTTCCTCCCCTTCCTCCTTCTTTTTCTTTTTCGATAATGTAGGCCAGGAATAATAATGTAAACAACAAAATCTCTGTTGCTGTTGTATGAATGCAGCAAGGCAAACCTGACCATTCCTAAGCTGATTTGCCCAGTGGTCTGTGTCTCCCCCGGGATCCATATGGCTTGTGCAATTGAAACTGCTAGGAGGACCTGAACTTGAGCTTGAAGGAAGTAGTGACTGGTCTTTGAAGAAAGCATAGAGATAATCATCACAGGCTGTAGCTGCTTGGCCAGGAGGATAATACAGTTTTTTGATTTGACAGGAAGGGATCTTAAAAACATGTATTTAAAAAGAAAAGCCAACAGCTGGCTGCATTGGAAGAATAATGAAGCTGTTTGGGTTGCTGTAGCATAACTGTATTTTGGTCTGGTGATGTCAAGTGAATGCTGTATACACAGGATCAGTGTCTGCTCATAACCTGATTCTCCATGTTGCCCTACCAGTGTGGTGTCATACTGGTGTCATAAAAGTGACATAACTAATGGAGAATCAGCAGTGAGCTTTTCCAATCGGAATCATGATGACCTAAAAATTATGTCTTATTTTTCTTCCCTCTGTCTTTCCCTCTAAGGAAGTTGTATAAGGGGAGTTCGAGTGAGCTGGACTTTCTCGGCCTGGAGGAGAGAAATCAAAAGGAGGGCCTAATTGCTGTGTTCAGCTAACTGAGTGTTTCTGTTTTACCCCAAAGTCTGCCATTCTCTTTCAAACACCAAAACCATGTCTGCTTTCCCAACTGTACCAACCAGTCTAATAAGCAACAAACTTTATCTTGCCTAGTAATCCCCTAATGTTCATAGGGGCAGCTCACTTCTATGCATGTGAAGTCAAGATTGTTTTCTCCTACATATGTCCTGAGTTACCTCTGTTACTTTACAGTTATCAATACTGATTTCCAGCTGCTCTTTCATTGTTTTGTGAAGTTCTGCAATTCCATGCCACCAGCCATTGCCTTTGTTACTTTGATTAACTTTGTATTGTCAGGAGACAATGTCATCTGACTTTTCATCCACTTTTCAGAATTTTATGTTCATAAAGTAGACCCTAATACAGAGCCAGACACTAATAACATTACTCCATTTCTTTCATCTCTTTTAATTAAAGCTTTTATTATCATATTAATTATGTGTGTGCTGCCTTCTTTATCCCATGATGGGTTGGTTTCTTTAGGAAAAGTTAGTGGGAGCCTTTATAAATTCCTTCTGGAGTATCCAAGCTGACTATATCAGTGTGTTTTCCTTTCTGTGAGCTTATTGATTCCTTCAAAGAAACGAAACAAGTTTTCCACCTACAAAGTGCACATTGATTCTTACTGCATTTCTTTTACTTGACCTTTCACCTCATTCTTAGATATTATGGATATTATGGAAATTACCTTCTGTAATATGTTTTCATAATTAACTTAAATATGACTTTATCCTGCTGACCCATCATACTCTTTTGGGGTCTTTTTCAGAACTGTTCCTCTAGTACAGCATCCTGAAATACTCTGCAGGCTGCTTTGAAATATTTTACCCTTTCAGCTGTCCCTCTTAATTTTTTTGAAATTTTCATACCTTTTTGCAGTTTCTCTTTCTGAAAACACACTCTGCTGTAGCCAGGGTAGGTAGATAGAAAGAAGGACAAGTATGACTTACCTTCTTGAAATAACAAACCTCAGGGTGGTATAGTTACTGCTTCAGAGCAATATTTTGATAATAGATTCTCGAGCCAGGTTCTGCACAGCAGTTTGCTGCTTCTCTTGTGGATTCCCTGCCTAGCTGCTCCCCGAAGAGGTCATTTGTGACAGCAAAAAAAAAATGTAATCTCTACATCATGACTTGATGTGACAGTTACTGCATGTGGGTAATTGAAACCACTCCTCTGTTGCTGCATTTCATCTCCTTGCAGTCCCTCTGTTCTTCCCAGGTGCTGCAGACCCTCTTGGTTCCTCAGCTGGGTCACTGGCAGGGCAGGTCTGCTGCTGGGCTTCTCCTGTTTGGACCTGGAGTTTCTATTCTAGAGAATGTCTCTTGTTTATTGACATAATTAACTTATTTATCTGATCTCTCGCCTTCCTGCCCAGATATGTGGGGGTGGCAGAAAGCTCCTGTGCCCGAGCGTATTTTCTTAGACTATGGAAATGCGAATGGAGAAGCAAGGCCTGAAGCCTAAATCTAGAGCTGATTTCACCACAGCAGCTGTGTCCAAATGACCAGGCTGTCCACTGACAGTGTGAGAAAGGAGTAGGATTTGCACAAAAAGGTATGCATTTGAAAGCATGACAAATATAAGCCTGATTCATGCTAAGGTAACTTGCCAGTGCTGAGACAGGCCTGAATTGCTTCTGAGGGTTGTGTCATGTGCTAGAAATTTCAAAAAACTGAAATAGTTTGATCTGTCACTTGTTAACCAATCTGTCTGCCCAGTCTTTCGGTAGATTTGTGACCTCTGTACACTCTCAGGTTGGAAAAAGCAGTGAGTGTCTGATACCTGAAAGTGGTGCGGTGTCTTCTCCCTGCATTGCACCATTTCTGAGGCCAGCATGACGCTGGAAAGGGCTGTGTCAGTGAAGTAGAAGACACAGCTCAGGTAGCTCAGGTGAGAACTAAGATTTACACCTTTGAATGGCCTCCTTATGTAGAAAGACCCTGTGAAATCGCATTCTGTAACTGGAGATCTACCTCTACCCTGATCTAAGTTATCTTCACGTTTTTCAAAAGCATTCAATTCTGATCACTCTCAGATGCGGGTCATTAGAGTGCCCCTGTCATCTACCATCTTACTCTTTGCTCTTTTATCTCAGCCATCATTCTCGAAAAGTAGGACTGTAATACCCTGCTGACTTCATTAAGATCAAGCCCAGGCCTATAAACTGCACCCTACTGCAGCCATAACAGTCATTCTCCTACGTGCATAAGTTTTGGAGGAGCAGTCTGCGCAAGAGCCCCTCTAGGGACCTCTGCTACAATCTCTTGCCAACTTTCCTCTGAATGCTTTTCTTGTTTGAATAAAGCTGCTATGTTTTTTTGTTTTGGGGTTTTTGTTTTGTTGTTTGTTTTTTTTTTGTGTCTGCTGTTATATGAAATTTTGGAAGTCATAACTGGTGATACACATTTCTATATTCTCAGAAATAGAGTAACTTGCTCATGCAATTGAGACTGGATGTGTGAGACACATTAAATAATTGCTTGGCTGCTTCCTGCTCTGGTGTAATGTCTACAGTGAATTTGCCACTCTACCCATAAGCTGCAGTGCCACTGTGAAGAGGCAAAATCCATTCCTCTCACAGTCCATGTAAGGCGAAGATTGATAGTGTCTACTCATGTGGACCTTTCTCCCAACCCTTCCACTTTGGATGCTCAAAGTTGCTGGCTGTCAGAGGGAAAAGTGAAACCTCACCATTCACTAAACTGCCTCCTGTGGAGAGGATTTGGGATGCTCTAGCAGCTGATGATTTTCTGCACTATTTTTCCAGTCAGTGCAATTCTAGCAAAGCTGATGAGAAGTAATAGCAGACAGGAGAGATGTGATCAAATGGTGACAATGTGCAGCTCTTTTGAAACCATGAAATGCCCAGAGGTCTCAGAAGCTGGGCAGCAGGCGCTTCCAAGCCATATTTGATCACTGTGCTGTGTTTCTATCAGCAGCGTAAGGGAGGACAGTCACTCTGAGCCCTAGGCAGTACGTGAAATCAGTCTGTGGTTGTGTTTCAGGAAGACAGACAAACTTAAGTAAGAAAAGAATCACTGAGGGCAGCTATTGAGACTACCAAAACATAGATTCTTTCAGCCCTGTGACAAGCAAAGAAAGAATCATGATATACCCAGTGACTCAATAGCCCAAGCAACAGTGTGAAGATGTTCCTCTAAGGTAGGAAATTCACACTGAGTAGACACTATCTGTCTATCTGTTTTGCAAAATGATTTGGTGTTATCTGCCTTCGTCTGTATATTATTAGGTTGGTCTAATATGTTTAGGACAGGCTTTTTTTCAGCTTTAGCAGATTGTTCTGCTTGTGCGAAAGACAGCTCTGAGTTCTCCACTGTTCTTTTCAGATGGAGCATTTCAACAAGCCTGTACAATAGCAACAGTTCTCAATAGCATTCTTAAAATAAAAAAAAAAATCAAACGACTCGAGAAGATGGAAAAAATCTGGATTACCTCATCGAGTACTGCACTTTATGTCATGCCAGAGAAAGGACAACTCCCCATTTTATACCTTCATTTATTTCAGGTTAATACAATCGCAGAATGATTTTGTTCTCTTAGAGTACCTTCCAAATCCAGTTGGATTTGCCCGTGCTGGCAATAATAGTGATAATAACAAGGGAAAAAAAGAAAATTGTCAGTCCTGTCTTAATTATATCTGAAACAAAGGCTTTCTCTAGCTCTGATTGCACTGATTTGTTGAAAACTTATTCTCAATAAGAGGGAAGAAATCCACTTCTACAGCCTTTGTAGAAAAATTTCAGTGCCTGATTATTAAAAGACCTGCCTATAGCTGCAATGGCCTATGCTTGAGCACCATGTAAATAATCCATTTAAAGATCAACCTCAAAATTCTTTTTCCCTGATTCTCACCCCACTGGAATGTAGCAGGAGTCCGTTTATCACTGTAGGAATGCAATGACTGGTGAAAACCCTTCATAAGTTCACTTTACTTTCAAATATGAGGGTATTCGGATCATTTCTAACTCCGACCAGGATCAGCTGCCTGTGATCAGGCCTCTTTGATCACTTCATGACTTCTTAACCAATTTATAAACCAGCGCATGTGAGCTGACAGCCTGGCACTTTTGTCTCAGCAATATAAGTTCTCCTTTTATCTGTATAAGCATCTAATTCTGGATTATTCAAAGGAATTGTGGTGTTGATAGTTGAAGACCTAACAGCCTGCAGGCAAAGGGAAGTTGCAGTTGGCTTTAGCTTCTGTACTCAGTGCATTTCACAAATGAACTACCTAAAATTCCATTACCTGCAGGGCCATGAATTCGAATGTCCATTTAGCATAGTCACACTAAAGAGAAAGGTATCCCACTGTTCAACCCACAGAGGCACCCACACATTTCACCTCTGTGGTTAATTTTTTTCTGTTATTTCCCCAGCTCCCGTGAACTTCCCAACCAGAAATACATAGTAAGGGACAATTACACAATGCTTGGTGAAACTCCCTTTATTTATTTCACTTGTGTTGTTGCTGTTGTTGTATAAGAAAGAGCAAAATAACAAAAAGAACAAGGTAAAATAAAATAGTAGCTGACCCAAACATTTTTAACACGTTGAAATCCCAAATGCGAAGACTCTTTCTTTCTTTCTTTCTTTCTTTCTTTCTTTCTTTCTTTCTTTCTTTCTTTCTTTCTTTCTTTCTGCCTTTTCTTTGCATTGATTTGCACAAGCATTTTCTCTGTGAGCCAAATACATCTCTGGTATAACTTCACTGAAGTCACTGGACTTACACCAGAGGTGGTTTTGGTCCTCTGTCCTGGGTAAATACAGTAGGAATAAATTGGTCACGCAGGCAGAGTGTCTGGCAATAAGTGCACTGAGTGGTCCTGGCAAACCAATAGGAAAGATCTAAAATAAAAATCCCAAACAGGTCTTTTATTTAACATAGGGCCTAAAAATCTACTGGGAGCTGCTGAATACTGCCCACTAACTGTACAAAGTATAGGTAGCATGCCTTCCAAATATCAAAATACCAGACGGAATGCCGTGAAAATAAATAACTTCTAATATAAACAAATGAGAACATATCAAACTGTTACCTCTTTGAACATAATGTAAATAAAAAAAATACCAGTCCTTCTACACAATAAATATTAAGAAACCATTGACATAGTTGAAATGTACTCATATAAATTAACAACTTTAATTACATTAGCCAAACAGACATTGGTTAAAGCACTGCATGTAGTATGCAAAATAATAATAATAACAATAATAATAATAATATCAACAACAAAACACAAAATGATAAAAACAAAATAGGCTTCATAATATCTTGGCTTTCATAATTTATATATATATGTACATACATATATATATAGTTGTGTGTATATATATACTGTAGATATATATATAATATGTATATATACATACATATATATATCTTCAACCCATCATCGATGTATTGTTTTTGAAAGTATTTAAATACAAAGAAACCCATTGAGAATTAACACAGATTCACTATATCTCAAAAAATAAATAGCTATATAAACCAGAAGTGTTGTTTGTTTCTGCCCATGAAAACGTTGCTTATAGTTGTTCACGGAAGGTCAAATTATGATTTTATTTACTCATACTGAAAACCTTTTTACTCCGCATGTAATGCAGTGAGAGCAGATGGGGAGTAAAGCTTTTTTCAGTGAAAGGAAAGTGATTAGCATCTGATTCTTATACCGATGCACACAATTGACATGAGGTTTAACTTAAAGAACTTAACTGTTTTCACCTACCTACACTCGGGGAAATAGCTTTTGCTCACTTTGCTGATGCTGACTGGTAACTTTCTAGGAAAGGAGACCCTCTGAAGTGAACAGCATTGCTTACAGAGTAAGGCACTATTCCACACGAGTAACTACAGTCCATAACATTTTCATTTTGCACGTAGACTTTAAAGACACCTGAACTTTACCTCAGAGATATTGCTGCTAGCCTCTATGTGGCCTTGTGGTCTCACAGTTACATGAACTTGATGGCTTAAATCTCAACTGAACACAAAAAAAGCAGGTATATATAATGGAGTCCTACTTTGCAATGAGCTGGTGAGAGACTGTTTCTATTGAAGTCAATGACAAAACTCCCATTTCATTCAGTTACATGGTTTTGGGCCCTAGATCAGTACTCTGCTGTGACATATGAATGCAGAATAATTATAAGCATCTGTAAGTATTTCCTTTTGCTAAACCCCAAGAACACAAATACATTCAGCCCTCCCAAAGAAACATCTTAATGTGCACTTCTGCCAGTTTCTTAGGCTTTGAATCCAGTGAGCATCTGACATGGAAAGGGGGGAAGACAACCAAATGTGGTCAACTGTGAAACAGGAAGATTGTGGTGGTACTAAACAAATACATTTCTGTGATTAAATATATACTGAAAATACATTTTCAATATAAACAGGAACTAGGTTATGTGGAAAGGAATGTGTTAGTAGTTAAAAGCCTCCTTTTTTTTTTTTTTGGTATAGTCATACCTGAAAGGAGAAGTGATTTTTGAGACTGCATGCCCTTGAACAACTGTTTAAATATGGTAACAATTTCTAATGCTATTTTAAGTACATGCAGATTTCATTAAATCAAATTATCGGGAGTGGGGTGTTTTGCTGGAATCAGTCAGTCTTGATTAACATCTCGATTTCTTATTTTATTTTATCATATAGTTTTTCATTTCCCCCTACTTTAAATAACTCTGACCACAAATCAAAACCCCATGACTGAATCTAGAGATCGGAGGGAGAAACCTTTAAGGTTTGTGACTAGTATACACACACAGATGAAAGCTAAAAAGCAGGGCTTGAGAACAGTTACTTCTTGATTTGAAAACCTTCTCCTGTTTTTTGGTGTATCTATCATGAAGCGTGCTCACTACATCTAAAATCCTTTCTTGGAAGTTGTCTCAGGCCAGTTTCGTGTTCTTCAGGGCCAATTCCCATTCACCACATAAAAGCTGGTATCAAACTGAGCATCAGACTTCTTTTTAAAGGCTATTTCTGCTTTGGCCAGGGAAACAGTGAGGCTAAACTAGCTCTGCTTGCAGCCAATGGGAGTTTTGCCATTGTCATTTCGGGGAAAGTGCTGGGATTTCACATCTCCAGTGCTCTCTAACTAATGACACTTGGGAATAATTTTTACCAGTGTGAGCCATCTCACCTGCTTCCCTTGCCACTGCCTTCAGAGACCAATCATGATGCAAGCAGCCTGGTTTAAATAATTTAATTAAACATTGTTGGATATGGTGCCATTTGTTCAAAACCCTTTCTGTCCTTTCACACTGCTCACAGTAAAAGGAACCTGTGATTCACCCTGGCTTACTTTTACTCATGTAAGTAGTTTTACTACTCTTGTAAGGAGACCAGTAGACATCAAAGAGCCTGTTGACATGATTTAGGGTTCTGGGACAATATGCATCCAATTTTAAGGCCAAGTCTAAAGCCCAGTGAAGTAAAAGGTGCTCTCCTTAACAACTGTCACAGACTATGTCCCTGCTCCTGCTGTTCCAGAGTCTGGCTCTATTTCTAGAAAAATCAACAGTAATTCTGCCACTTGCTTCAAATGAAGCAGGGTCAGGAACTTGGTTTGTTTAAGTTATAAAGATAAATTAGTTGTGCATTTTTTTAATTATTATTTTTATAAATTTTCCTACTAGCATTTGGTAACCCTCCCTTTCCCTGTGAAGAAAACACAAAAACCCAACAAACTTCTGCAAATAATTTAAATTAGAAAGCCTTGATATTTTACAGAATACTTTAGTGACAAATTTAGTGTATACCCAATTGTTAGAATTTTTAAAATTTTTTTTTTTTGCAAATTGCAAACAAGTCTGTAAAAAAATGCATTGTATAAAAAGTACATAAATGTATAACCCATTAGCTGTACTATGCAATCTAAATACTGTGGAATAAATTAGATAGAAAACTTAGCTATAAGCATGTATGTTGATATCTATTCAACGGAGGAAAGGGCTTTTTTTTTTTTTCCTTTTCTTTCTTTTATTTTCCTCTTTTTTTTTTTCCTTTTTTTGTTTTAAATCTCTATTGATACATACAAGTACGACAGGCACCCACACACACTGCACACACAGAGAACACCCACGCGCACACGCACACACAGACAGTTTTGGCTGACAAAAAAATGAAGGCCCTGATTACACTGTTTAAACATGGTTCTCGCCATGAAGGTGCTAACACGCTATCCCTAGCCAATGTGACCGGGTTAAATTGTGCTATTTTTAAAATTATTTATTTATTTTTGTAACAGGCTGTGCTCTCAACGAGGCGCGGAGCCGCGTTAGCGCTTCTTTCCGTGAGAGGCGTTTTGAAGCCCGTCCCATCAGAAGGCAGCTAACAGGGGCTTGGTCCTGCAGACCTGTGAGAGTCTGAAACTTCAGGCTCAGGGTTATCAAACTCAGTGTAAACAGGGCCTAAAGGTTTCTCCCATTCCCTCATCATCTCTCCCTACCCAAAGACAAATGCTGTAACTTTAACATTCTTTTAAATATGACAGCGATAGATTTTTTTTTAAAAAAACTATCTACCTATGCCCTACGGGTTGGACCCTTCAGGTTAGGTGTTGACACTGAAAATTAGGTCTTACAGGTAACGCGCAAACCCATTAAGAGTTGTCGTGCTAGAGGGTGGTGGTTGAGACAGCCAGTCTTGTGCTGAAGGCTGCATTTCAAACAGAAATCCTACCACAACTGCCATTTTCTGTATATTTGCAGGGGCGATGGTGGGCAGGGCCTAAAGCTGCTTGATATTTTACATCGAGACTTTCTAAATGTACACGAGCTCTTTAGGTTCCTCTCGCACAAATACCGCTCTGAACATGCAGCCTCCCACTTGGTAGTACAAACAATCTTTTAACATACTGTGCTTTGCACACAAACATTCATTGTATTAAGAACATTAAAGTGAAGCCAGAAGTGCTTATAACCTTGTGTATACATACATATATACATACAGAAATATATACATATATATATATGTATATCCCTTGTCTAAAGTTGTTTTCCAAAGATGCACAGTTGCTGTGCATCGGCGACAATCCTTAGTTTTGTACATGCAAAAGGGTACAACTATGCTTAGATCCGAGCACCTTGGATCCAAACCCCAGGGCTTTTCTGGGCTTACTTCAAATGGCAATTTTCTGTTGAGGGCACTATTTGAATTTTACTGGTTAACAGATATCCTAGCCTGAATGTAATCAACCCACTTACCCTTAATTCAAACCCTAACTTATTACAGGTGAATGGTACCAACCGCAAACAGACTTTTTAGAGGCTCGCACAAATGTCTTTGGTGTATGTGTCTATTCATTTAAGGTACAAAATAATAATTATTATTATAATAATAAAAATAGCTATTTTGTGTGCTGTAGCAGTTCTTGTATAGCTCACAATAAGTGCAGCTCTCAACCCCTCCCACACCCAACCACCCTCCCTTGCAAATATTTGTTAAATAAGGATTAGACAGGTCAGACACCGTTGTAGTGCAAATAGTAAACGATTAAAAATTTTTTTTACAAAATATAGAAATGTTTGGCTCCAGTAACTGGACAAACATGTTCCTTTCAAGTATCTCTCACTGAAGATTTTTTTTTTAAAACAAGTTACTTCCATTTAAAAAAAGTCTTTCTGTTTTTTTTTTTTTTCTTTCTCTCGCAGGTAAACAGTTTCAAACCAACTAGGTTGCATAGTTCTAACGTTGAAAGCACCTTTACAAAATGTAACATTTATTCTTTCATTCTTTTTTTTTTATTCTGTTTTCTTCTTCATTTTTCTTTTTTTCCTTTTTTCTTTTTTTTTTTTGTAAATGTAGTGCAGAAGATGAAGGTGTATACACCTGCACAATATTGTCCCTTTACCAATTTAAGTATATGTATGTGTATAGTGTCTGTATGTATAGAGATGTATATAAATACATAGCCAGATATTTACACACAAACACCACACACCTACTCAGTTCCTCGGTAAATTTGGGGGGAAAGTGCCAGTGAATGTAGTGTTCATACACATGGCTTTTCAAGGAATTTCAATGACGTTTTGGACTTAGTCCAAATTGCTGCAGGTTGGATGAGCTGCTACCATGGCTTGAACTGATGGGTAACTAAGGGAGGGAACGTAACTCCCCTAGTAATAACTAATGTTTAATATACTATGTCATAAGATAAGGAGCATACTGAAAGGAAGGGGAAATCCCCAACCCATACCGCCATTCAGATGCATCTCATTCAAGCCCGGGTTCATGAAGCTTTCTTCCTTTTTTGTAGCTGAAGTCTTTTCTGATCCTCTGTAAGTCTTTTTTTTTTTCTTTTCTCACTCTCTTTTGTTTTTGCTTTTATTTTTGATGATTTTTTCGTTCAAAAAAGGTGATACCATGTCCAGTCTTTCCTCTTCTTGGGCTTTTGATACATTTTCTTCTCAACTTAAAGAGAAGGGTCTTGCACACACGTGTCTATGAACAGCCACACTCCTCCACAATCATATTCTGTATGTCTTTCTTAATGATGTTCTGGCCATCGTCATAGTAGAGCATGGACATGGGCCGCAGCTTGGTGGGCACGCAACATGACTTGAGGTTGGCAAAGGGGCTATGGCCCCGCATGCGGTAATGGTTGATGACAGTGGAGTGGAAAGATAACGATGAACCAGATGTGCCTGCTATATGGCTGGGGCACTCTCCTTCACAGTAGTTGGCATGATAACCTGTAGGTGCAATGATCCAGTCACTCCATCCTATGTCCTTGAAACTGACAAAGAACTGCTTCTTGCAGCAGATGTTGACTTTCCCATCACACTCAAGGCCTCGTCTCCGTCGCCTGTGCTGGCGGTCCTCTGAGTGCCGGGCAAGCATCATCAGGAAGGGCCGATGTGATTGCTCCTTCTCCTCTTCTCCTGTGAATTCTCCGGCTTCCTTTTCTTTCCCTTCTCCATCATCTTCCTTTTTCTTCCTCTTGCCCAGTAGCACCAGGCTGGCTCCAGTCTCTTGACACAGGTCACAGGCAATCCGCACATCCAAAGAGTTCTTGCCTTGGTCCAAGAGTCTCTGGACACTGCTGGAGACAGGAAAGATGTGCCAAGTGCTTTTACGAGTGTCCACTGCCTTTTCTGAAATCAAAGTCTCACTCCTTTCACCTTTCAGCCCCCCATCGTCCATATCTTCTGCTCCTTCAGAGTTGCCTTTTGGCTGCCGCTGCTGTTGAAACAGGCGGATGGTGACTTTTGTCCTGCTCCGGTTGGCCTTGGAGACCTTCAGGAAAAGCCACACTTCAGCATGTTCCACCACCGATAATTCACTGCCTTCCTTGGAAATCTCAAAGTGCAACATTTTCTTGGCTGTGCCTGATTTGGTAAATGGAAATAGACAGGAAGAACTTGTTAGTATGTCTGCTTACACTCTGTTAAAGAGAATTCTGTTACTGTTGCCACAGGCATGAAGTTCCCTAGGTTTCCTACGTGGCTCTTTAAATTTTTATGATTCTTCTGTTCTGACCTTCCTTCACCTCATCCCCTCCTCAGTTTGCCTTTTGTGAAAGTTCTCTCTTTAGAAAAGCACTTCTTTGCCTGTTGTTTTCCAGTATCTTATTATAACCAAAGCATTTTGTTAATAGCAATGTTATAGTCATTTATGTAAAGCACCTCATGGCAAATAAGCATCAGTAGCTGCTAAGAGTTCACTTGTCTAAGCTGCCTTTGTGATCACTGTTAGCTGAAAGGCAAAAATGCTTTTGTGATGGTGGTCCGTGACTATCAGTACCATACACATATAAATCTGTGCCCAATAGCTAAAGTTACGGAGTGAGTTCCAGACCTGACAATCCCTTGGCAATTATAATTATATAATTAATACTTTGGAAATTATGTGGGAATGAAGTCTGCCCTTTCTCCCTCCATAAAATGCCATTCTTCATGTGCATTTTAAAATGAGTTATAAATGTCAGTTGTTTCAAAAACAACGAAATACTAAAATATGATCCTCAGCTTTGTGAGGTTTGCAGCGTTCTAATGTGAGGAATTGCAGAATTGCAGCAGGCAGACTCTTCGTCCTGTGAGATGTTAGCTGTAGATCCTGTTCTTAATTTAACACACTGTACTCGCTGTGATTATAGTAATGGTGAATACACAGAGAAATGAGCTAAAGAACTGTATAATTATGGGGATGGTTCTCTGGCATAATTGTATCAACTTGCTGAGATGTCATGATGATGATTATGATGGTGAGGGGGTGTTTCTCTGATACAGAGCTCATATCCCTGGCAGAAGTTGGAATGAATAATGAGGGCTGTTTAATGATTTGATCACTAGAGCATGAAAAAGTTAAGAGAGAATGAATTAGCTGGGGGGTGGTGGTGGTGTTATTTTTTTTGAGAGGCACTTTTCTATTTTCTTGACAAAAGAAAAAGCCACGTTGACATCTTTTGTTCTTTCTCAGCATGGAGGCCAGGATGGACTGGGGTCACAGATTTGAAATGCACAGAAACCTGACCTCCTCGAGAGAGGAAGAGTATTCATAATTATCAGTTTGTCATTGATATAATTCTTGAGCTACCCACGGTTGTTGACCCAATTCTCCGTGCAGTGGTTCTGCTTGTTGGGGAATCAGAACTTCGCATGCCAAAAAGGGCAAGTGGTGAGCAAAACCAAAGCAGTTGGATGCTTACAGGAAAAATGATTCTCATGGCAGCAAGAGTCTTCTTGCTTCCCACTGCCACTGAACTCCACTAGGATGGACTCCCTGACCATCTCGCTGCTCCCCAGTTCTCAGGTGAGACAGAAATGGGGCAAAATCACAGGAGGGATCTATGTTGTATTCACTTGCAAATTCAGGAGTACCTGGGTTCTGAAGCCCATAGGCAGCCTGTGCTGCCCTTTGAGCTACCTGTTGCTTTCCTCCTCTGTGAAGCCCTGGCACTGACACATTCAGCTTTCCCTGGTGGCATTCCCAGGTCAAAGAGACAGACATTTCTGAATTACAGTGGCCAAAGAGCAGCACAGTGTTTTGTTTTTGTTTTCCCTCTAAGTGAGAGTGTGAAATTGTAGACTTTAACTGTCACTGAGATAGGGAAACACATGGTTTGTGTTAACTGCTTCTCACAGCCTTTGCTGATGCCAGTCTCCAAAGTGAGTTACATTCATTTCTTAGGGAGCTACATGAACCAGTGGGACTGTGCCTTAGAGAAGGAAGTGGCTTATTGAGAAGACAGAGCAAGCTGACCAGTACTGTGCAGCATGTTGAAGTACTGGTTTTATATTATTTTTTAAAAATAAGATTAATTCAATAATGACTGAAACTTCTCAGTCAGCTCTTACCAGCTAACACCATTTCCTTCCATTCTGGAGTAGAAACTGTGGCAAAGCTGCCCGCTGTGTTGGATGGAGCACATGGCAGGTGATAGATACTCATCCCACTCCTGCCTGACTTTCAGAGCATGAGATGTACAGTGACATTCCTCCAGTCCAAAGGAAGTCTGGTTCAAGAGGCTGGTTGTCTTGTATGTGGGGATGTCATAAAGAGTGTTTTCTATGAGAATGGACACTTCCAAAGCCTGCAGGGACCAGTCAGCCAGCCTGTGGCTTCGTTCCCTCTGCCTCTCTCTTCTAAAGCAAGCTTTTAACTTTAGCTTATCCCTTTCCTTGGCACGGTCCCAATAAACCCTTTCTGAGGGGAACCTGAGCTTTAGAGGAACCTGGAGGCAGGTGACCTGCCAGGAAGTTGGTTGCTGCATCCAAGACTCTCCATCCAACCTCTTCTACTTGCTGTCTTTACCCAAGGAAACCTTGGGGGAAAAGAGATGGTTTAGTCCAAGCTGTAGAAATTGTTCTGGCACCAGCAGCCTCTTCCCAGGTGTTCTTTTTTCCCCAGAGCTCACAGACTGGTGTGGGCAATAGACATATGTTGCTGGGAAGTGCAAAACTTTGTGTTCCTGAGGTACCAAGTTGGGCACAGACAGCAGTTTTGATGCTTAGAGGGAACCTGTGTGTGAGAAGATCAGCTGTGCTGTACATGAGCATGTAAAGCTGGCTCAGTCATGTGCTCTGAAGAAAGCAGCTGGGGTGTGCAGACCTGGTTCAACAGGGGAAGAAGCTGCATGGCCCATCTGATCAGAAAAGCCAGGCAACCTAATGCACGACACGTGCTAATGCATGATGTTTCACATTCTGCTATTTCCATGCTAGTGGGAGTTGAAAATAGTCATGAAGTGATATATCTCCAACAGTAAATATTCATACTATTTTACGCACTGGTCAGAAGTGTAGCAAACTAACCAGTCTTTTTGACAGATACTACACTAAAGAAACAGGATCTCAAGGACTCTCTTCAATATTTTTTCATATAGTCCTGTATGCGTGAAAGTTGAATTCTTCCTCATTACTAAAAATATTAGAACAGTATGGTGAAAGTATCCAAGTACTTGATTTTTCTTCATTTGAGGAAAGTGAGCTTGAGCAAGGTAGCATATGACAAGTGCTTATACAGGGGCAACAGCCTCCCTGTAGGTTGTTAGCTACAATAACAGCCTCTCTGGATGTGATTAGCTGCATTTTCACACGCAAATGGTCAATTCAGATTCTAGAGAAAAAAGATGCAGGAAGCTTATATGAGCCTAATATTTCTGGATGAAACAAAATCCTGAGTCCTCAAACCTGCACAGCTAATAAAAGGTTTTATATCAACTAAAAAACCCTTTCCCTTTCACAGATCTTTTTAGAGGGAGACTGGGAATGATGCAAAGTTGGGGATAAAAAGCATGCTTTCACATTAGGAAAAAATGAAGCTTTTCTGAATTCTCTCCACATTCACAACTAGTTTGTTACGATCACACAGCACAAATAGTATGACTCCTGCAGTCTTTACAAGGTCACTATGCTCAGGCTCATTTTGAAATCAGATTTTGGCCTGTGCTAAAACTGAACTGAGGTATCTGGATCTGGCTTATTATGATTACACATTCACTTTATAAAAGGATCTTTATTTCCAAAAGGTTCGATGCTACAATAAAATAAATTCTTCAAGTGTTCCGAGACCAAAAAATTGCTGTATTTAATTTTCTCCAAATATTGCCTAGGGATTTAGCAGTCTTTCCTTTTTGGTCTGAGTTAATGACCAGGTTCAAAGCTTTGGAAATATATACAGTTCATCTAACTGAATGTAAAAAGGAGACCTTCCTGAAAGTTGGGGATGGTATCACTTCCATAATTACACTTTGTTTATCCTCTTGTCCTGCCTTTCATCTGCCACAGCTGATTTGCAAGGGTCTTTTTCCATTTCTAATCATCCTGCTCCTCCTGCCTGACTCCTGTGGAAAGACCCACAGCCCAACAGTGGTAATGCCTTCATCACTTCCATGCTCATATAAACGGCGATGTCAACAGCCTGGATTGTTATCATAGCAGAAAGCAGCTGAAAGAGGAGATGAGGGATTACTTTGGGCCCCCTTTGATTGCTTTTCCTCATCTCCTCTTCCCAAAGCCTTGGAGAGGCAACCTCTTTGCTTTGCTGCAGAGCAAAGTCCCCTCCTGGAAGAGGGCTGTGACACCGACGGGGCAGTCGAGCAGCACGGATGACACTGGCAAATGCTGTGAGAAACGGTTAAAAATACAAGCTCTAAGAAGTAGTGCATATATGGTAAAAGATTTAATGGAAGGAGTTACTGAATGGAAAGAAAGTGTAGCATCGGTATATATAGCATGAGAGTTTGCTCAGATCTGTTTTTCTCTTCAGTGGTGCTTGCACACCTTTTTAGGAGAGAAACCTGAACATGCGAGCAGAGGGGCGCCTGCACAGGTACCCTCCTCCCCACCTCTGGAAGGGCTGCTCATGTGTGGCACTCCACACTCAGTACCTGCTCCCCAGCGGCACGTGGTGATGGGCATGGGGCAGGAGAGCACGGAGGGATTGGCAGAACCATCACGAACCCAGGGGTAGGGGATCTGGTGGGGGCAGCCCTGTGTGGGGCAGCTCATGCTGGGCTCATGGCAGGAGCCGGTGGCTCCAGCGCACTTTCCCTCTGAGGCCAAGGATCCTTCCTTCGGTATCGCTGGCTTTAACTATGCAGTCGAGGCTCATTTATTTGCAATATGCAGAGGGATTCAAGATTGAGCCCTGTTAGTTCAGCCTTTATATATACACACTAGGTAGGGTCTAAGCTATACAATTAAAAGGACCTTTTTTTGAGTAAAACACTAAGATACTTAAAATTACTTTTTTTTTAAACCATATGCTATTAAATAACTAAGGCTAGATTTTTCATAATGAAAGTGATTATTCTTTATGGCACTATAATGTGACTTATTCTTACTTTCTCTTAGTACATAGTATTTAAATTTTCCTTTGAAAAATGCTCACCATGTAAGAAGGTGCTGTTACTTTAAATTTCCATGCTTCACCACCGCTTAATTTTGAACCGTTTTTACGTTATACTGTAAGTGAACTGTTTTTCCATACAAAGCAAGCTTTTTTTTCCTTTTTTAGTTGCTAACTTTACTACTGCCTATGTTTAGATTTGGGGAAATTTGTACTGCGTGCCAATCTGTAATTACATTCAAAAGCATCCTTCTCTTCACTTCTCATTTCCGTTCCCCAGGAGACAGAAAAAAATAGGTTACTAGAAAGGTTCCTCTAAAGAGAGTGAAGAGCATGGTTATTGAGAGATAATTGCTCAAAATGTTTACTAATGAGTGACCGCTAGAGTTAGATGAATTGTTCACAGCATAGAATTTATGCAGTGAATTTAGCACTGTTATCATCTGGCAATTATCCCCTAACAGACTGATTATTACAAATGTGTTATTACCGCGATTAGACAGTGGCCGTTTCTGTGAATGCATTTCAGCCTATGGATCACTGGCAAATGATTTATTCTAACTATTCATCACCCCTCGGAATGGGACTGGTCATCCAGGTTGAGTACTTTCATCTCACTTCCTAACTGTTGCTTCTTACAAAGGGAGGGACAATTACAACACAATAACAAACACCTTATCTTTATGTTCACATAGCCTTTGCTGCCAGCAAAAAGGAGATTTTTGTTGTAAGAAAAAAAATAAACCAAAAAAGAAAACCAGGAAAAAGAACTATTCCCCAAGCATTCGTGAGGAAAAAAAGCAGCAGCAACCTTATTTAAATACCTCTTCTTGAAAAGTTACCCCAAAGCGGCATTGACAAGGTCATTCAGAATGTGAAATAATTCAGTTCTGGTGAACCTTGACTCTCCTCTGCTATTTTGTCAGGAGGGAAGCACTTTACGTCCACAGCATAGAGTTCTTTCCAAATTGAAAGCCCTTCCCCCACATGGCTTTAAATATTTAGAAACAAAAAAGGTGTTTGTTTGGTTCAAGTGTTTTGTTACTTGATTTTTGCATTTACATCTGAAATAGCTCGAGCAAAGCTTAGGGTCACTTGCACCATATAACATATTGCACCAATAGCATATTTCAAGGTAAAAATGATACCAAGTTTTCATCTTTCATAAAAGAGCATAATTTTTTTTTTTGTACATACTTGTAATGATTTATTGTAAATTCTAAAATTTAGTGGAACAGAAGCTGCTGTCCTGTTTTCATTGGAATACTTCATTTCTATGCACTAAGGCCCAAATCCCAAACCCACTGAAATGAACAGCAAAACTTCCAGTTGCTTCCAGTAGACAAAGCTTCAATCCTAAATCAGTCTTGCAAAGCTCCATTGCACTAAATGAAATTGCCTTTTCCTACCCATATAGACACATCTAGATATAAGAACTCCTAAGCACGAATTGTTTACACACAGGCAGTGCAGATACATCCTGCACACAGATCACATCAGTGCACATACCTGCACACGCAGGGATCTATTCACACTGCAGTGGTACATGGTATATAAGCATGTCTGCCTTGGCATACCCATACATATGGACATACATGCACTTATACATACATACATATAGGCAAAAGCATTCCCAGCTGTATTTGCATACAAAATTGTATGCATGACTACACACAGAGATGGGCACACACAGTAATTCCCATCTCTCACTCTCGCAGGTATCTTTTTCTAAACTGGTTTCCACCTTCTCAGATTCATCTGTGCTTTCACAGGTTGTTCTCAGACCAACTGACCTCCCTGAATTCTCACATTTTGTTACAGTGAAACACATTAATAGAGAATAATGTTCTTGTTTTCATTTGCTAAACTTGAAATCTTTGATATAAAAATAAATAGAAATCAAGGGGAAATAGGTTTGTTTTCTAAAAGCCAAGGAGACTGCATTAAAAAAAATGTGAGAAAATCAGCTCAGATGATGATTCATGGTCACATTTTTCAGTATCTTGTAAAAAAGAATAATGATCATTTCTGATCTCTAGATTTCTAGGACTTCTAGCATCCATCAGTTTATCTTTTTCCCCCTTTGCCTTTGTCTATTTCCTTCCTGCATTATTTTACTTGCAGTCTTTCACTCCAGTAAATCTCTGCCTTTTAAATAAACTATAAGAGAGAAACAAGAGCTCCACTCAGAGAAGCTACAGATAAGCATAAAGATCTCTGGGATTCAGGATCCAATTAGGTAAAATAGGAGCTTGCAGAAAGGTTGCCTTGCGTGGAGCAAAAAGCCTTTGGAGTGTGCCCTCTCGTGGCCATTCCTTATTCCGCACGGGGATTTGTACCATCGCATACATTTGCTTTCAAAAGAAAACTGATGATTTAAAGAGGCATAAGCGACCCATCCTTTTTTTCATCCTGAACTGCCAGCCTGGATGTATAGGAGTTGGTATCTTCCCAGGAAAGGTGTGAGTGCATACACACATGTATCTGCACATGGAAGCAGGCATCACATGGTCACGTCAGTTCAGTATGAAGTGTTAAGAAAAAAGGTAGAAGTGGTCTAAATAGCTGTCAGACTTCTCACTTTTTCATGACAGTTCTCCTAACGATAAGAAGTTGGATTTCAGTATTTCTATCCAGTAATTCCTATCACCTTCTCAGGGGCTGATGGTAGCAACCCATTTCATTGGTAGTTTAGTTGCCAGGATCAAATTCACTTGGCAAAATCCCAGGTCTGCCTAATAAGCTATCTACTTTAAAAGAGTAAGTAGCCAACCATATTTTATGAGCATTGGGTATCTCAGTTATACAACCTGTTGGATTTTCTTGTCACAAAATTATATGACCCCCCTTTCTCAAAAGACTATTTTTAAGACCTTGAAGTAACCCACAGAGCTCTGGCACAGCTACCCTCATAGCAGAAGTATTCGAGGTTAGTAATTTTAGTTTGATATGCAAGTAGAAAATAATTTTCATGCTTTACTTGTAAGAATGCCAAAGGACAGTAGGGTGCATTTGTAAACTTTTGCCCAATACTTGAGGTCATTAATTTTGCAGAGATCTGCCTGGATTTGTTAGCTGTGAAAACTACCTGCCAACTGTTCTGCTGATTTCCTGGACATAACTACACCTGTGCTTCAGACAAGTTTGCTGCAGTTAGTTTCCTCTCTAATTGTCCGAAGCCTGTGTTCATTTGAATTTTGGTCTATTTTAGAAAATAGCAGTCTCAAGCCAGAGCCACGTGCACAGGGCACTGTTTGTTCATTCACTCCGTTTCATTATATGTCTGAGGATACAGCTGATGAAAGATGGAAATACTACTTTTTTATGAAGGCAAGTAGTAAATGTGGCTTCTGAAAGGTAGGGGGAAAGACTGGTTTATGTCAAGTCATACCCAAAGGAACAAAAAGCCTAAAGTCTTATTTCTCTTTCCATATACCTTTATTTGATACAACGTGAGATGTTTCCATTCATTTTCATTGATTTCCTATTGACCTCTTTAGAGACAGAGTAAGTTTCATATTAAAAGCAGGAAGAACCTTAACCTGACTGTGAGAGGAACATGTTTATTCTCCTGCTTGGTATTATAAACTTAGCCATACTCTTCCCAGTTCCCACAGAGTGAGAAGTGGGGACTGTCCGTGTGGCTATATTCTATTCCTGTTCTTCCTATATGATGTGTCACTTGCTTTCTTTTTGCCTCACTTTCCTCAACAGGAAAAATAATACTGCTTTAATATTTGACATGCAATACTGCTGGTGCGTGAGTGGAAGTGATCCCAGGTAGACTTTACTTAAGTTATTGCAGCAGTGTCACCTGTAAAGTGTGGTAGATCCTCTGATGTTAGCAATACACCAGATATGAATGGCTACAGATGAAAAATATGTTTTAGTAGGCTGAAATTACTCCATGGAGTGGAGTTATCATTTTCATTATAAGGCCAAACCATAGAGGTTGGTTTCTAGGTTGCTAATTGCTCCTCCCTCTTCCCAAATCAAAGCCCAGCAGGTATGGGAAAAAGGGCCAGAGCAGCCCTCCTGCCTTGGCTTCCAGCATGGGCTTAGCAGGAGGGTGGAGAAGAGCAGAAGGGAAGAAAAACCAAGAGGACACAGCAGATGACCCCATCCTTCAGCTGTGCAACTCCATAGCATATGTCTTCTTAAACTAATTTGGCTAGTAGTGGTAGGACAGCACTATGTAAATCAAATCAAGTGACGTGTTGGTGTTGGGTAGTTGGTGGTGGGGGGGTCAGTGGCTGGACTGGACTATTGGCCAGCGGGTAGGCAATGGCACAATTTTCACTGCTCACGTGACCTCGAGAGCCAATGGCCTCAGGAGCTGCCCTTGGAGAGTGTCGTACGGAGTAGGCATATATCAAATTCCAAATTCCTTTGTGTCAGAGCTCAGGAGAGACAATAATGTGTTTACAAATGATTGGGACTCACACAGTGAAGAGAAACCACTGCTCATGCCATATGTGTTTCACTGTGCTCAGAGCGAGCTGCCGAAAACCAGGTGGGGAATCCGACTCACAGATAGCTTAGAGATTTCCTTGCTTTTAAAAACTCATTTCTAAACTAACGCTGAGCTGCCTCTGCTTCTAGTGACCACTGACATTGACACCTCCTGCCTGCTTTCTGAAGTGGAGGGGATGGAAAAACTGAAAAGCCTCAGCTTTCATACTGGAAGAACTGATCATGTGTACATTGACAAGGACTCCAAAGGCAAGGGCTCCTTGTACAGTTGAAAATCGGACAGCCAGCAGGAATGTCTGCTCTTAAAAGCATGCACACTTCTTGTGCATGGCTTCCCTGCAAACAGAACATCTGAGTCAACAGGTTTTCAGGACTGGAAACTCTGAGTGTTGTCTTAATTGTTTATACTGCTGCAGCAAACTTTTAAACAAAAATGCTTGGAGTTCCTTTGCATACTTTGCCTACCATATGCTGTACCAAACAAAACAATGACATTCTTTTAAAACCGTCTTGGCAACAGGAAAAATGCTTTGGCTAGACAGCATCATAAAAAGTTGCTGTTAGTTAGATGATAGAGTTATTGCAAGATTCTGCTATCGATGCATGTATAAACATACTTACATATACTAACAGATATATATGCACATACATATACATTGAATTAAACCAGGTCGTATTCATGTAGGAACAAGACTGCAAAATACAACTTTAAAGCTGTTTCCTATAGGCAGTTGGTGTGAGTCTTAAGCCATTACTTAGTAAATATCTGTGTTCTGAGCTCTTACTGTGTAAGAGTTAGGGAAAACAGAACTGTGAAAGAGTTCAAAATACACCCTACCAAGGTTGCATTTTTTTGGCAGGAGTGTTTTAGAACAGAATCTTTTTTTCCAGTATGCAGAAGTCTGCATTACAAATTGGATCAACTACAGCAACTTGTCCGGTTCTATTGAAGTCATCTGACAGTCCCTGCAGTTCTTTATTGCCGAAGATGCTGTGTTAAATTCAAAAACAAACCCAGGTACAAAAACAACAAACACTCTCCTTTCTAAAAGTTAAAGCTGCTTCATCTGATTTTATAACTTCCACTGTAATTTTTACATGAAAGGGTTGTTTCTTAAGTAGTTTGCAGCTCACTTTCTGTCTTGATAAACTCCCCAGAAAGCTTCAGCCCTTTTTCTTTCACCATCAGCCCTGCAATCCAGTACTTTACTGCAAGTACTCTGGCTTCACAGTCACAGTTTGGAGGACCGTGCTGCAGCCTGACTTTCTGCTCAAGTTTGGTTAGAGAGCTTCCTCCCTGTGTGGCTGTCTGTGCTTAGCAAGTGTAATCTGTAGCCAAGACTAAGTCAGAAAAATCAAATTCCTTCAGAGTCCTGTCCCCCCCATCCCATTCCTCCTTCCCCCAGATCTCATCCTACAACCTTGCAGAAAACATTATTGCTGAGAAGAGTAAAAGAAGTTAATTGCAGTTCTGGCACAAAGGATATTTTACAGTTTTGTTTTTCAAGCACTCACCTGATTCCGCGAAAGTGATGATTTCTGAGGTTTGCTCCACAACTTCATTCATTTCAGCTCTTCTTCCAACATCATCCTCTATTTCCACATAACCATCCTCTCCCACCTTTCCCACATGGAGTTTCTTGATGGCATTTAAAAGTGCTGCCTTGGGCACCGGCTGAGTGATATTAGGTCTGTCCCTCAAGTGCAACATGTTCAGTATGTGCTTCTTTACTGCTTCCACCATCTCAGGCTGTGAGCTGGGCACATCCTTTGAAAGCGTGGCAAGGGCACATGATGGACAGTCAGTGACTGAACTGTGCCCCTCGGATCCTGGGGTTGGGGAACTCCTCACTATAATCCAGCAAAGCACCAACAAAAATCCTCTCTTCCAAAGCAAAGGCATCCTGGCAGCAAAAGTTGTTGTGATTCCCTTTTTAAAAGGCCCTGCTTTTCCTCCCCCTTCACGCACAGTTTTTTGGGGCTGGTTTGGTTTGTTTGTTTGTTTGTTTGTTTTTCCTTCTCTTCAGCAAATTCTCTGGAACAAGAACCAAAAGTTTTCTGTGAAGTTTTGTTTGCAGGTTCCCTCTCTGAATGCAATAAGTGCTGTAGATGTTTGTGGCTGTCAGGGAGAAGAGTTCTGACTCTGTCTCAGAGTAGGAGAGAGACACAGAGAGAGGGAGAGAGAGGGAGAGGACGGATTGGCCTAAAGTGAGTGAGTGAATGAGAGAGGGAGGGAGTTTTGTCTGTGAGTAAAGGCTATGATTAGGAAGGGGGAGGAACAGGCAGGCTGGCTTCCTTATGCTCATTGCTCCCCTAACACACACCTCTCTTCAAATATCACTACTCGTGGTTTCTGCACTCCCCCCTTTCTAAAATCTCTTTTCATTCCTGTAAATTTACTCTCCTTTTTTCTTTCTTTTTCCCTCTCTGTTTGACCCTCCTGGCCCCCCCCCGGGCTGTCTTCACCCCCACCCCCTTTTTTTTTCCCTTTCTTTCTTTTTTTCTTTTGTTTTGTTTGTTTTATTCCTTCAACAGTATCACTGGCTTAACCAAACAGAGGAAACATGAATGAATGAAAAGAGTTAAACCTTTTATTAACAAGCACCTTGCTCTTGGCACTGCCTGATATTGTTAGGGATAGCCTGGGATGTTAAATAGCTTGTGAATGAAATGGGGATGAGGGCAGGGGCTCTGAAAATTTTGGGCAGAACATTATTCTGCCTTGATTAGAGGAGAAAAGATCTTTTCTGCTCACTTCTAAATGGTGGAGGTTATCAACACTGGCAAGAGATCTGACAGGAACAAAACAACACTGTTGTTTGGAGGGCTATATAATACATGATACACTCTCCAGCTGCAATATGCGGTCAGACACTGAAAGCCCAAGCAGGAGTTGGTATGGCACATATCTGTGACATGCTAAGGTAGTGCCCTTGCACCAAAAAAAACCCTACTTCTATGCTAGTCTGTGCCTAGAAGTTCTCAGGCAGATATATTTAGGTTTGGGGTTAACCAATTAATGCCTGAAAAATGCTTTGAAGGTGAAAAGTGTTACATGTAATCTGGCCAAATCAGAATAGCTCCTGACTCAGGCAAATCCCTCATCGATGCCAATAATAATTCTGTCTGAGTGATGGCTGAGTAAGATCTCCTACATTTGGCCCATTGTTATTAGAAGGCACTTTTTGTTTCATTCATTTAATCCACCCAGAGTAATATTAGAATAATAATATTAGAATAAGACATCAGGAATGAAAAGTAATCTAAAACACTGCTGGGAGCTGGAGTTTCAACAAGTGTCGGTAGACCCTTGCCTGTTTGTCGGTTTTGCTCTGCAGTGAAAAGGCATTCCCTCTGTCATTGCCATGGCTTCGTGTTGCCTTTACATTCTGTAGCCTCTCCATTCTGCTCCTAACCCAGCAAGGGTAGCAAGCTAGCAAACTCCCTCATGTTTGAACTTGGTCATGGAAAATGAGAAAACTACGGCTGACAGCCTCCAACTTTTGAAGTTTTTCCCCTCCAGACTTTAACTTGTACAGATTTTCTTACAACAGCTTCTGCTTTTTTAATACTCAGCCTCTTTCTTTTCCTTCTTTTCATTCTCTCTCTCACACACCTCTGTCTCCTCAGGTGTGCCTACCTCCTACCCAGCAAATATTCTGCTTTCACTGTACATATATATAAAACCATTGTATTTTAGTGGAAAGGAGTAATTTATAAATATAAGCATTGTAAGGTCTCTAATTTCCATAAGATGACTACAGGCACATGGGCTGAGAGACAGGCAAGGAATTATAGTTAGAGTAAATGAAACATACAGAAGTAATTGAACAATCAACCAAAGTTTTACAAATGTTATATATTGCAAGTCCTTTTCAATTAAGCTCTTTTATAAGTCTTTCACTGTTTTAAGGCATCCACAGTACACCCTCATCTGTGTTTTACTGACCTCAGTTGCTATACTGTTATATACTGTTACGCTTACGGGTCTGTCAGCATTATAAACCCTGCAGCCATTCTTATAAACACATCTTTGTAACACAAACCTCGCTATAATACATCTAAATTTCTTGGATCTTATGAACAGCCCAAAGTCTGTTGTAATTATGCGAAGTCTGAAAGTCAGCTTGAAATAGAACTAAAAGTTTAATTGGATGAAAAAATAATTTCAGATGAAAATATGCATTCATGATTAGATGTACTAACAGATGACATAATTAAAGGGGTTATTTATAGTTCTAATATAGCACCTATCCCAACAGTGTCTAATGAAAAGTAAAGGATAGGCATAAATCAGTATGAAATACAGATAAGTATATTTGGGTTCTTGCTGTGGGGTATACATCGCTCACCATAGCTAACAGGTACACTTATCACAGACAATCTCTATTACATATAGGTACAGCATATTTTACTTACATGCCATGATGATGACAGATTTAACATTAAAGCATAACTTTCTAAACACCAGTTTTCCAAAAGCTGATACCGCTGGAATATCTTCCATTTGTACTTATTTACATACAAATACATAGGTATGCAAAGAAGTACATAGGGTTTGAATAAACATAGAAATGGTGGTTCAGCCTCTTCCTATAAGATTACCTGAGCTGCAGAGCTTGTATATGCAGTCATTCAATACAGCCCTCATAGTATGCAACAGCATGCACAGTAATTAAAAGTTTCAGTTTTAAAAGAGAAAAGCTGATTTAAAGTTTTACCTCTCTAGTCCTGACTCTCAGGAGGAGACTGCTGTATTGTGCATTAAGAACTGCTGAAGTTCTTCTTTGTGGTATTTATAATGCGAAGCTTTATACTGTACTTCTCATGTGTACACTCACATATAATGTCTGTCAAAAGTAAGTGGGCCGGATCACTGTGCTGGATTGGTTAATCCTGTTACATCAGCAATTGACTGTTTTTCCTGTATGAGACATACTTCTGGTAATTATCTAATGGAAACTCCTAATTGTCTAGCATGACAAAATATCGTGGATTCAACTTGTAGTGGTGATTTCTGTATCCATTTAAAGAATAGAACTTAAAATCAGACTGAAAGCAAACATTATGAGTCAGGAAGACACACTCCAACTTGTTTTATTGCATAGGTAGATATAGATATTGCTAGATGAAGATATCAGTAATTTAGTTCAAATACAGTATTTGCCAGATACTTAATTACTAGTTTGCTAATTGTTTTGTTCTTCTTTCATACTTAGGGATATACCAGATAATCTATTTGCAAATTTGGATTCTTTTCAAATTCAGGAAAATGCAGTTGATTAAGAATCCTTTTGCTGTGGATGTGTTTTTTTAATGCAATCTTTGTATAAATATGTCCTTCTGTTAACTCAGGGATCCCTTTAAAGCACTTAAAAAATGAATCATATTGCTCTTGTCCAAGTCTCCTGGCTTCTTGACGTGCAAATTGCATCACACTATTAAAAACTGTTTAGACATCTAAAAATAAGTTCCCATGAATGACAGGTCACATTTTTTGCAAGTGGGATATTAACGCATAGAATGAAATAAAATGCAATTTTCATTTCAGTTCACATTAGTGAAAATCAGAAATAACTGTGTGCCAATTAAGCAGTACAAAAGTAATACACAGAAGGTCAAAAGTAAATCCAAAATCCATCTCCTTTCTTAAACACACATAATAGCTGGCTTTATGTGGTACCGTTATGACAAATGGCATGATCATGCAGTCTTTACTCATTCAAAACACCCACTGATTACCAGAAAATCCCCATCCCTCAGATTTTTTTTTTGGCCTGAATCGTACTTATAATTGTATTTTTATGTCCTGTTGGTAACATAAGCTTAATCTGTCTTGGAATATGGCTGATCTGGAGCAGGGAAGAAAGATTGAAAATTTTCAACTTACAGTGATACCAGGGAGTCCTTAGAGCAGCGCTGGTTCCAACTGGTGTGTGTGCTGTGTTCACACAACAGCTTTGGTGGAATGAGCAAAAAATCAGGAGTTAATGGGAAACATATGACCAGATAGGGTGTTTTGTTTTCCAGGTTTAATATGCATAAAATAAGTTTTCAGGCTGTAACGTGCTGTGGATTGAAGCCTCCTGAAGCAGGTTTCAGTAGCTTTCCTGTATCTGACATCGGAGGTTCCAGTTGTTACAAAGAACAGCTTTTTTTTTTTTTTCCTTTTATTTTTTTTTCCTTCAGGGACAGTGAGAGACAGGCTTAAGAAACAAATAATGAGCATGCACATACCTAGTTATTCACAAGACCGTATTTTTAACAGGGATCCTAACACTGAATTTTGGCAAAGGACTTCCCCAGCATAAAATTCTGTTTTTCTCAGGACCAGGCTGAATTTGGTTTTAACTGGCATCCTAAAACTCTTTGAAATTAGGTACATACTGGTGGTGCAGTGACTGTTGTAATTTGGCAGCAGACATATGCTCAGCAAGAGATCTTGTACTGTGCTGGTTTTACAGAGAGTGGAAAAATTGCCCTGAAAGTAACAGAGTTATCTTCTCCTTGGATTCGGAGTAACGCGGTGCTCCTCTGCTCACAGCAGCTGGTGCCACGGCTGCTGACCATCACCCTCCTCCTGATGCAGCACCCAGCCAGTCCGTAGCTTCTCCCACAGTGGCAGTGGGGCAGAGAATTCCCAGTGTAAAAGTGTGTGGTCTGTGACAAAAAAAGAAGGCTCCCGAGTGAGGCACATGTACGTGATTTATAGCGCAGGATAACTTCTGAAAGGAGATTAGAAGTGAAAAGCATTATTCATTTCAGAGCATGCTCCTTATTGCCTCGGGGAATTCGTGTATAGCTTTACCAAAGGCCTAATGAAAGCTTTACTCAGTGACTAATTTTTTTTTCACACCTATTTCTCTCTTTATAAATATTTTTCTCCCCACCCCTCTACTTCTTTTCATTTTGTTGAACACAGCAACACCTGCTGGCAGTGGTCCGGGAGTACTGCTGGAAAGACCCACTGATCTGACTCTTCAGACCAGCTGCCATTAAGCACTGCCAAGCCATATTAATGAGCTGCCTCTATTTTTACCCCTTCCTGCCAGAAAGGGTTCTTTCTTCTTTTTTTCTGGCAGCTTCAGAATCCAGATAATCATTGTTCATTTAGTGAAGTTGGGATTCTAACTTAAATTCTGATACCGCTGATTGAGACCACAATAAAACACAGGAGTGATGCTGAGCCCATCTCGCTGGCTTGCAGGCACATTTAGGATCAGGAATAATTAAAGGAATGGGACTGAGAGAGAAAGGTGAGTGTTCAGGCAACCTGTCTGTTTTTTTCCTGGTTGTGGATTTTATCTTACATTAAAACAAATGCTCCAATGCCACTTGGTTATTCACCTAGTGGAGATCCTGTGGTTCACTGGCTGTTTCGGAACCCCGAATTGCACACAGCAGTATTTGTGCCTCTCCATTCCTGCTCTGAAGAGCAGTCACTAGAAAACACACTGGCACAGAGTTCTGTGCAAATCAGCTGGAATCTCACTCTGTTGTACCTTGTTTGACTGTAATAGCTAGAAAAGATATGCCAGAAACTTATATTTACAAGTTTCATGTTTCTACTTTTATGTAAGTGGACCAATTAAGGCCAGGCTTGCTGTTGCTGCTAACTCTAATGCTTATGTGCTGTTTAGAGGGGCCAGTGATTTCAATCATAATTAGTGAGCTGGTCAAAAAATAAAGTTCATCTGAGGATAAGAACGCGGTCTGGAGGGTGGGGTAAAGAATAGCTTTCGAGTTCTTGCCCTTTTTTTTTTTTAAGAATAATGGATGACACTTTTTGCAGGGGGGCAGGACAAGTACAAATGTTCTGTTTTAAGAGAATCTTGTATAAATTCAGTCTGGCTAACAGAAGCAAGAATGTTAATTTTCTTTCTAAACTATACCTATGTCTTCTGCCATGCCATTCATTGATCTTTTTTCTTGCCAAATCATGGAACAGTGAGCTGTTTCTTTAACAGTGATATTTTTATGTCCATGTTCTTTTAGAATATGTATTGCCACTTTACACATAAATAAAAACCAGGAGATAGAAATACATCAGGCAGGTGACACAGATGATGTTATTAGTGCGAGGTAATATGACACAAATGTGTTCTATAATCAGAGATTATTCAAAATTTTGCTTTTTGGGGAAAAACCAAAAGCAAGAGAGTTTTCTTGAATTTATAGAGTATAGAGTTAAGTTATAACTGTAAGGGGTAGTCTAAAGAATTCAAGTTGTCCACACGTCTTGTTCATTTGACAGGCAATTTTTCAGTAAATTACTGGAAAATCGTTGGGGTTTTTTTCTTGAGAAACAGCTCTGTAATGTGTAAAATGTCTCGAGTGATGCTGTCTTCAAAGATATTTCCAGAGCTTATGATTAGAGTCACATCAATGATTTAAACGAAAGAGGGAAGGAGCCCCAGATGACAGATCCTATCTGGTTCCAAGTAGCATGAAAAATGTAAGGCTAAAGTTGGAGCAGCACTTAACATTTATAGGTAAATTAAAGCTATCATTGAAAGGTAGATTCCACTGAATTAATTTGCATGTTGGTGAAAACTTCTACTGTTGCACAAAATACAAGTTTTTTACAACAGTCGATCCTTACGTGAATGTTTTATCAAGGATATATTCGGGCCAGCTGCAAAATGATGGGGAATGGTTTTATTTCTCTGACAAGCCCTGAATTCTCTGTTCCATGTTTTTACTACAGTTAGTGAAATCACAGCACACGCAATGCTATAAATACAGAATCCTGTTATCTTTTGGCTTTTAGGGCCAATTCTTGATGACACTGAAGTTAGTGCTGACTCTGGGAGTTGAATCAAGCTTTGACTCTGAAGGTTAATATTAACCACTGGTGGATTCACTGATGTACTTCCCAAAGTAATATTGCCTGTGGATTTTAGAAAGATTTGCAACTCTCTTTGCAGGAGGAGGGCTGGACCCTTAGTTAATGTAAATTGGGGTAGCTCTCCTGACTTCAGAGACTGGTTACATCGGTAGAAGATCTGATCTGAAGTCTTTATTTAAATTTAATTTCTACGTATTAATGTCTGCTTTTTGACTTTTCTTTTAAAAACAGATCCCAGTTTTTATATTGTAAGAAAGGTCCTATTTAATCTTGTTTTAGCTCCCTTGATGAAGGGGATAAATTTTGCCTGTTATATTTTGATTACTTTTAAATCTGCTGGCGTGTGGGAGGGAATTGAATGAAGCTCATAAGGTTGCCACTTTCGTTGAGCTGAACTCAACAAGAGGTTATGCTGGCAAATCTTCCAAGGTAGTCATCGTGCACAGGCCACTGGGAGAAACTGCAGTGTCCCACATCGACAGGTATTCCTTCTCTGTGACAGCAGCCAGCAGAGAATTAGCATAAGTGAAATATTGAGGACACCAACCACTGGCTTAAAAAGGATATGCTGATCTTGTGCATCATTGCTGCTTTGTCCATTGTGGATCCTCTGTAGAGCAAATCACTGTGGAAAGGTAAATACAGCCTGCAGTGAAAATGGTAAGGGGAAGCCTAACTGCTTACAGCTCTTTACTGAAGAGAGCATTAAATAGGGACCCAGGAAATCTGGGTTCTCTAGCTCTGCCCTCCACTGCTGGATAAGAAGACAAGTACCTTATTTCCTCATCTGCGAAACAGAAAGAATCAAGGTCTGTTCTGGGATTGATAGGTCAGGAATGACAAACAAGTCCTTGCTGTTGTTTGGTCTCTCATGACCCTTTGGGACCTGAATTGGAGAAGCCATAGAGGGAGACAGGGTGTGGGTGAGGGCACAGGCACCAGCTGAGTTTGACATTGAGGGGAGTGTCAGTGCTTCCCATGCATTCTGCCTTTATTGGTACCACCTTGGTACTGTCTTGACATCACCTTTCCTTGCTGTCCTTCAGTGCTGCTTTCTGAGGCACCAGTTAGCTTCTAGGAGAGGCAGTTTCTAGCCCCGCATCATGAGGACAGGGGAACCTGCTGGGGCTGTCCCAGGAGAGAGCATGAACAAGTATCTGTGTCTTTGCTGCAAATCTCAGTCCAGCATTTTTGCCAGTAACCACCCAATTCAGAAGCTCCTTGACCTGATATGGTGTCCACCTAAAGCGCATCATGTGCAGCGAGCAATTCCATGCTGCATTCTTACTGCCACCACTGGTTTTCATGTTGGTTATTTAAAATAATATTTGGACTCATCAAATACAGACACAGTTTATCTCTCAGGGTTGGGTTGGGCTTCAGTGATAATTTTGAGGGAAACAGGAAATTTCTGAGAGCATTTCATATGTGGGGATGTGAGAAGAATAAAATAAACAGTCATCATTTGTTAATGTAGTGAAGCTCCTCCCCTTCCCTACACACACACGTGCACACACACACACACACACACATGCTGTTTCACTGTTTTAACAAGCACTGGAGATGACATGGAGTTTCCAGGTTCAAATGTAAGCATGCCTAAGTTTTGAGAACTTTTTTTGCTTCAAATCTGGGGTTATAACACTTGAGATTTGACTTGGTAGCACTGAGGTTAAACCCTTGGAATGGATACCATAGAATCACAGAATGGTTTGGGTTGGAAGGGACATTAAAGATCATCGAGCTCGAACCCCCCTGCCATGGGCAGGGACACCTCCCACCAGACCAGGTTGCTCCAAGCCCCATCCAACCTGGCCTTGAACACTGTCAGGGAGGGGTCAGCCACAGCTTCTCTGGGCAATGTCTTCCACCCTCACAGTAAAGAAATTCTTCCTAATATCTAATCTAAATCTACCCTCTTCCATCTTAAACACGTTCCCCCTCATTCTATCACTAAATGCCCTTGTAAAAGATCCCTCTTCAGCTTTCTTGTAAGCCCCCTTCAGGTACTGGATATGGGGTCCTCAAATCTGGATTTAATTCACTAATCCACTTCCGTTAATTTTTCTCATGTGACTTCACATTTTATGGTTGAAATTTTATACTTGCAGTTCAGTGCAGGTGGGAGGTGTAACTGCAATGTGCATGAACAAGAAGGTTTAAAGTTGTTTATCAGTGAATACAAAATTGTACCTGCCAAGCTCAGAGGTCCTGCAGAAGTGCTTTTAAAATGAGCTTTATAACACCCTGTCACTGTTGGGGGAACAGAGGCTTGATAGGCAGAAGTGATGGCCAGTTGCCTAGAATATCAGTTCCTCTTCAATAACTTTTGTGTGCCAACTATGAACTTATAAACAGTTATTTTCTTTATTCATTGTCTGCTTATTGGTCATGCCCTCGTGATGACTCCTGCTAAAAGGGGTGACATAAGGTAGCTCAGAATAAAGTTTTTGTGTGCAAACAGGGCTCATCTGTGTGTCCATGCACACACTTTTTAATTGCTCCTTTGAAGCTGCCCATTCAGGAACAGTAACCAAGCATCTAGGAAGTATAAAACCAACAAAGAAGTGTTCAGATGTTTCTCATAAAGTAGATTATTTTGGAGGGGTTAGTTCTTGTTCTTTTTTTTCCCCTCCTTAAACTGAATTTAGCTCCTGTGATCAGAGCCAAATTGAGAGCCTTGAACAATAACGTAATTTGCTTGCTCACGGGAGAGGTGCAGCAGGGACAGCCACAGGACAGCCTTCGTCACACACGTTCTTGGGTACGCAGAGGTTAGCTCATGCCCTCGGTCCAATGAGTTCTTGGGACGCTCAGCAGAGCTGCCTGCTGTAGTGTCTTGCTTTGAGTGGGAGCTGAACTGAAAGAAGTGAATCCTTTCATACAAATCAGCAAATAGCCAATCTGGGAGTGACATTCAGGTAAGTCTTCCTGAGGGGTATCTGCAGCCTAGGGAGAGAGGGGACTTGGAAATATCATTTAGAGGTCTCCAAACTTATACCTTTAATGTGCAGTGACAGTCCAAAAAGCCAACAAAATGTTGGGTGTTGTAAGGAAGAGTGCTGGGAGTAAGACGGGGGCACCTATTTTGCCACTATAAAGCACTGGTACATCCACAAGGTGGACGTTGTGTTCAGTTCTGGTCTCTGCATCTCAAGAAGACATAGTAGAGTTAGAGAAGAGCCACTAAAATTATTAAGGTCGTGGAGCAGCTACTTGATAAGAAGAAATTGAAAAGCAGAGATTCTTCAGCTTGGAGAAGAGAAGGCTGAGAGAAGATAGGCTTGGGGTTCAGAAAATCATTAAGATGGCAGATAAGGTGAATGCCAAAGTGTTATCCACCAAATCCTGCAGTACTAGGGCGAACTCGTTGAAACTAGTAGAAGATTTAAAACAGATACAGCGCTTACACAATGGAGACTGAACTTCTGGGATTTGTTGCCACAGGAGGTTGTGAAGGCAGACAGTATCAGAAGACTCAGAAAGGTTCATAAAACACTACCAGAGGGAATAGGCAGGGACGTATCCCTTAACATCCTTAATACAAAAATTGCGGATGCTGGGGAGTGTGAAGGGACGGGCCCGCGGAAAGCAGCCAGGCTCACATTCTCTCTCCAAAGAGCATCTGCTGTTGCCATGGCTGGAATGAGAAAGGGGGTTTAGATGGACCACCAGCAGGACCCCGCAGGGAGTTTCTCATGTCCTTATGTGGTAGTGAGGAGCTCTACTCTCCTTGCCGTGGAAAGAAGGAGAAAGCTCCTGAAGGTGATTCAGAGTAAGACCTAACTGTTCCTGCCCTGAATCCCCTGAATCACCCTCAGAAAAACCTATCTCGCCATCAATTTCAAAGGGAATCTACCCTAGACAAAAGTTAGTCTTGTGAATAACCACGTTAGTCACAACTGACACAGATTGGGTTTGAATTGCTGATCTAGAACTGAAAAAACTCAATCCAGACCCCTCGCAGTCATTTTGGTGGCTGTTTTTAAGAGCAAAGCACTGTATCAGAGCTCAGCATTATTATAATGATTATTGGTTAACTGCGATCACAAGTAATTGGAAAAATTTCCTCAGCCAGTGATGTTGGAGCAGCACGTCAAGCTCTGGTTAAGATGAAAAGTTAAGAAAACATCTTTCGTATATGTTAGGCTGCTTTCTCATAGTCTCGAAGCTGAATCACTGGGAAAGACTGGCTCTGCTGTCTAGCTGCAAAGCTGTTCTGAATCGCCCAGGTATGGCCAGTTGTCCTAACGTTTATGGGAAGCCTGGTGCATGTCACCGTCTGGAATTGCAGGATGATATCTGAGTCAGAAAGAAAGGTCAAAGTCAGGAGGTGATTCTTTCATGTAAAGCTACCCCAGTAGCTTCCTTTGAGCTTTCCAGCTCACAAAAATGAAATAACTGCTTAAGTGACAGTTTGGTATTTCATTACTTGATCTCTACATACAATGAGCTATTTAGACTTGCAAATAGAGACATTTTTGACATACATTACTAGAGTTGCAGATGTTGTGAGACATTTTTAAGCATCTGCTGTAAATCTGGTCACTTCAGAAAAAGAATAAAATTATTCCCAAGCATATTCTGAGATTCAAGAATAGGCTAAAATACAGTAAGAATGGCACAGAATCTAAACTTGTCTTTAAATGTGTTCTAAGTGTGAAGGTCAGTATAAGGGATAAAATGACTGATCACTGGTAGCATGAATACTTACTATTCAGACAGTATGTAGATATTTTCAGAAATCAGCTGATTAATCACCATTATATCCTTTGAAATAGGTATGGATCTTTTTCAACTTGGAACCATACGAAGCTGGAGCTTGCTCACAGTGCTTAACTCATTGTTCAGGGCTTCCAAAGAAGTCTGTGGTCAGGATGGAAATGGGAACCTGCCATGGTTCCCAAGTTTTTCTCCCTACTTGGTAAAATATTTTGCTACTTATGAACTGTAAAACCATTCCAAGCTGGAGAAAGCCTCCAACAGAAAATGTCTAGGATACACTTAACTGGTCTGTGGTTGAGCATTTCAGTATCTGTACTACTCCTCTGCTCATCCTCTGGCTGAGTTTCCAAATACCACCATTGGGACCGTTATTCACTGATTCAGTTTAGAAAATACTTTTTGTTTCCCTCATAAGATGTCTTTGTCAAAATGAGAAGCACAATGTTATTAGTGTTTGGACAAGTAAACGGTTAGCTTGCACACTCTATCTTCCATTTAATTAATGTTCAAAAAGGGCATTTGAATTGACCCAGCTAAGAGAAATTTTTAGTAATGTAATGTCAAACCTCTGCAGCTCCCATTTGGAACTGTTTTCCTAGTGCTTGTGGGACAGAGAAATTGAAAGTAGTGTCACGTGCCCTCTCTATTATCAGTGCAAATGCTGTCCATCTCGCATGAAAAAGTTAACTTGATAGAAAGAGCCCAAAGTACCTGACCTTCTTTCAGGGCACTTCATAGTTGTATTCAGGGCTGCTCAGTCCAAGGATTGTTACTCTACAGGGGTAAGAATTCAATTTACACTGGCAGTGCTTTCACAGGAGCATTTCAGCTTAGTTCTTTTTGTAAAGGTATTTTTTTGTAAAGATATTCTGGAATTAACAATGAAGAAAAATATGATTATATGAGTAGATGAGGCAGAAAATGGTGATCATGCAGCTTTATATTAGAAAGGCAACTGGGGTAGTTTTTGAACACTTGTGAGTTTGCATTTAATGAATAGAGAAAGGCAAGAGCTTGCTATAGGCCAACTGAAACATCTTGCAACTGTAAAATGAAGCAGAAGAGTTAAAACGATGGCTCCTTTTCTAAAGTTCCACCAGAAGTGTCCTTCCAGTTTCAATGGCTCTTTGTGCCACCAAATGCTGTTAGTCCCTTGTTAGTCATTGGTAAAGAAAAAAACCTCAACGACACAAAACTAAGTTTGTTCAGTTTGCTCAGCTGCTGTTGATGTCACCTCTTGCCCACTAAGAGTAAGTTACTGTAATAATCCTCCCCTTTTATTAATCATAACTTAGTAGAAAGCAAGAACTGGGTGACATCATTGTTGAAGAGGACTGGCTAACTCATGCTTAGCTTTAGTCAGCCTTGCTGTAACATCTCCTCTGTGTCCTATGAAAATAATTACCAGCTCTCACTTTCCATGTCTGACCAGTCATCCCTTCTTTTCCTCTTTATGAGGCTACAAGCCTCTGCCTATTCCAAACACCTGCTGAAGGTGTAATCTATTTAGAGATGAAAGAGAATATCTTTAACTGGAAGCTGGGACATTCCAGGGGACCCTCACAGGATGAAGTCACTTGCCATATAAAACATCAGTGGTATTTATTATAGTGAAAATATCATCAGGTACAGGCTGTCATCATAATCTGAATGTATTTCAGCATTGGTAAATTCCACTGTGTATTTTCTGCTCTGTTTTTGTTTTGGATAGCATAAAATATTTGTCTCCTTGTACATCTATCTATATAAACAGGCAAATAAGCCACATTTCAAGGGCAATTTTTTCATTGTTGATTTTTTGAAGGATATTTAATTAGTTATTTGCTAAGAAGCCAGTGTTTTTCTAGTCTTGCTGACCTATTGCCTAAGACCAAGGAAGAGATAAATTCTACCCTTCACTTTTAACTCCACATTTCAGTCGTGTTGAAACCAAAAGATACCTTCTTACTTCAAGACAAGTGCAGTTGAGAAAAGAAATTTAGACAGTGAGAGAGGGTTATTTCATTAGAGCAAGTGATTCATTCACACCAGGGAAAGAAATATAGGCAGGACTTCAAGTTAGATAGCCTTCTTCTCTTAAGAGCCAGAGAAAATAGCGAAGTAGCCATGACTGAATAAATGGGAAAAAATAAGCAGGCAGATCAAACACACAGATGAATTTCAACAAAATACCTGGCAATCTGAGACGGAAATTTCTATAGCTTTCAGGGGTTTTTTCCATACTGCCTGTTAGAATTGGGACATTTCCTTTTGAACAGAATAGATTCTTGGAAAGGTTGGTCACAAATATGTACCTTTGTCTCTAGAGATCTAATTTAATTTCTATTACAAACAATAGCAAAATTCTCTTTGATTTCAGCTAAACTGGAGTAAGTCTTGGGTTGTGCTTGTTCTGGTCAACAGTCATTTCTAACTCTCAACTTCGTGGAGTTTGAACTTGTGTGAAATAATTGTGATGGCCTCTCTCCCTTTTCAAGTAGGCTGGATAGTTTCTCAAGAACACTTCACAACATGATTCAATTGCAGAATAATAGATTTAACATCGTAAGACACAGCCTCACGTCCTACAAGATAAAAGATGTAGTTTCACTCACTAGTACCTGCATTCCCATCTCTTCAATGTGACCAGGTGCTGGTTTTCACAAATTTGTCCGCTCTTGATAACAAAAATCCTAAGGACCAGGTTCAACAGCATAAAAGTTCCTAAATTCTCATCGAAATCATTCGTTGAATCTGAATAAAAGAAATAAAGAATGAGACAGATTCCTCAGTAAATTACTTATTCACATAATTGACATTATTAGTAGGCAAGTGAACCTTAGTTCTAGTTTAAATGTAGCTAACATCAGCTTCCAGCCACTCTACACTGTCATGTGTTTACCTGCTAGTTAGAGATGTTTTTATTGTCTGATACTTTTTCTTACTGTAGGGATTTGGAAACCGTCATTAGAATTACACCTTAACATTCTCTTTGGAAGGTTAATTGTTTGGGCTTCAGGAGTTTATCACTCTTCCCAGGTTAAGTCATCCTTGTGTTTTTTTTTCTGAAACTTTTCTGATTTTGTGCCCCTTCTTCAAAACCCCTTTTCTTTTTTTTTTTTCCCTTTTTTTAAAAAAAGTGTTGTCACAGTTTAATACTGGGCTAGCAATTGAACAAATGGCAGATGCTGTCTGTTACCCCCCTCCCCTCCCAGAAAAGGAAAGAAGAAAGAATAAGAGAGAAAGGCTCCTTTCTACTGAAGAAATCCAGAATCAGTTATTTTGCCCTATTCAGTGTCAAAGTGCTCAATGTGCAGTAATGACTCTCATCCTATGTACCTGTTTTAAACTTAGGAACAGGAAGTTTGACTTAGCTGAATCTTTAAGAATCAGATAAAGTGTAATGAAACTAAGGGGTTTTTTTTCTAATAACCGGAATTTTCTCTTTATTTTATAAATATTAAAAAACAACAGTCAGGTGATAAGAGTTCATTGAAGTCAACTCCTTTAAAATTGCTCGGAAAAATGCACTCGACCTGGGAATGGTTCACGTAAATACATTAGGGCAAACAACATCTGTAGTTATTGCTAAACTAGAAAGTAATTCACTATAAAACATGCAGAAAAGTACAGAACAGGAATATTTATCATGTACTTTTGCCCTTTTTCTGTCATTATTGCTGACTGAAAAATTCCAAATAGAATTCAAACTGATGTATTGCTAGTGTTCCTTTTCTGCCTGATTTATAAACTTTCTGGGACAAGAAATATTTATTTTTGCTATTAACATCTATTGATCATGGAGTTTCATTAATACTTTTAGCTTCCTTTATCAATTATTTGCATTCCTCTGTGTCTAATTTATATTCATTGAAATAGCGTGCCGTTCAATATTTCAGCCGAATCGATGGTTTTAATTGGTATTAAGGTATAAGGAAAAAAAGAAAATCATATCACTAAAGAACACCTATAAAATAAGGTGATTTAGAGAACTACACATTACTATAGATAAGGACCACTTAACCTCATGTCAGCTGACCATGCTTAATGTTCCATTCCGCTTAGGCTAACAGTAAGTTGCTATGATGTTTTACTGCTAGTCCTTCTCAAGGCTGTCTGATTCTTATTTAACATCATGTTATTTGTCATATATATACCATTTTGCCTAATTTTCTACTCCAGTCTGTCTTGAAATATGCTATGATCTTTAAAAAGACGTTGTCCATGTCAAGTTTGGACAGTGTTACTGGAAGAATGCAGGGAACTTGTGCTGCTTCTGCCTGTAACGTACTTTGTTCTGTGCATAAAGGGGATTTTGGTCTCCAGGCCATTAATCCGGCACTTTTCATGAGTACTAAATTCAGAGCCAAACAGCTTTAGCCTAGGAAAGAAAGAAATCTGTATCCATTTCAAATCTCAAGGAAAATAGAGGCAGTCAGAATTTGGCTGGAATTACTTAACGTGCTTATTCATAAAATCCAATGTACTGAGGTTTGATAACTTGCCCCCGTATGACCTCACTCCAGTATTGGCATTCTTTCCCATGATAACACACTTCAATGTGTATTAGCATCATGTTGCAAAATATAATGCACCACCAAGCAAATTTATATAACTTATATTGTAAGAAATGTTATTTTCTCTAGTATTACTGAAGTGAGTTTCTGTATGTTCACATATGATTACATCTACATACACATATGTATATACATGAATAGGTGATTATGATTTTTCACATGCGTGAAGCCAAGTGCTTTGCTAGCCAAGTGTTAGGAATTAACAGAAACGAAGTGGACTTTTCAAACATGTCTACATGGATTGTCCTGTGGGTTTTAGGTGGCATGTCAATTTGTGCTTCTCAAGCACAGTTTCTTTGGCCTGCATATGCACCACAGGTGCCATATCTCGTTCCTTTAGACCAAACAGCAAGGGCAGAGTTAGTGAGTCTGCCCTAATAACACTCTGCATCTTCCTAAAGGTTGTGATAGTAGGGCAGAGCAGTAAGAAGCATTGCATTGTAGCATTTAAGTAGATGAGGCTCACTGTTGATTTCTTAATTTCCTTTAGCCATCTTATATAGATATAGATGACTGAGACTGCCTTTTTTTCACATGCAGGTGCACCAGGCCAGTAGAGCAGCCATCAGTTTGTATGGTGTCTTGCTAAATGTTTTCTTGCCATTTTTCTTGTGAAAGCCCCATTGTCAAGGGCTTTGCATCTTCTTGCCATTTCAGCCTGTCACATTCATTTAAGATTATCTTTGAGGGAGTAGTCCTTGTGGAGTCTCTTCTCCTGAGATTCTTCTTTGAAAACAGGTTTCTGCTCTTCTTGAAATTAGTATCTCTTTTTGTGCTGCAGAGACTGCACACTAGGAACATCATGATTCTTAGATTGCACAGTGTGATTCAGACTCTTACAACTCCTGACACCTCAGGCAGGAAAGCACACAGACAACTGGAAAGACTAAGCACTGGTCACCAACCCTCATGCCAGTCAAGAAGGGGTCAAGGGACTTCTGAGTTTATCAGACACATTGATGCTAAGCATAGTTGACACCATGGGTCTGTGAGATCCACCAGCTATGGTCACAACCCTCGTATTTCCATTTCTGTGGTTGTGTGCTCAGTGCCATCAGATGTGCCATGTTTGGTACTGTGTGATAGATAGATGACTCCTCCGCCTGCCAAACCCACCATTTCAGTCCCATCTCTCTAGAGACAGAGTTCTCTAACTCCAGTGCATTTGTAATGCTTGCCAAGCTGGCATCTTAGTTCCTGGATATTTCTTCTTTGTATCTAAGATTTAAAGTCTCTTCTGACGACAGGTCAGATTGCCAGTAATATAAATATGATTGTAACCATCATCTCTGGCCTTTGTAGCTACTTTTCAAAGGTTTCTTTCTGGCAGTCCTTTGTCAGTCCTAACTATTCATTGCAACCATCATTGCATCATATTCTCCTGGAGTTCCTGAACACTTTAATTATAATGTCTTGTTTTCCAGGATTTTGTTCCTGGGAGAATCACTGGGAAAGAAGTTCTACTTATCACAAAGGGAAAGATTTGGAAAAATCAAAAGTACTCCACACTCTGTTCTGGGACATCACTGATCTTTAAAACACAATTCCTCTGAAAGTTCCTAGTAACTTCTGAAATACAAACTGTCTTTTCTAGGAAGTTGCTGTTAATATCAAAGAAAGATTTGTGGGTGTTCCGGCAGAAAGTACCTCTGATGAAACCCTGTCCACTTTTTACCTGTTTAATAATCAGCTGCATGTAGCTGCATGATCTCAAATATTCTTTTCTTTAAAGTACTCCTGATATCAGTCAAATGCCCCTTTTTGCCTGGATCAGGCTTCCCTCCGTTATCTCTGGCTGCCACATTCAAAATTTGCCAGTAATTCAGTGCTCCCACAGCTTGACAGATTTACTAACAGGCTGTTACCAGGCTTACTGTTTAACAGGCCAAATTTAAAAAAAAAGGCTTTTGGGGAGGCAGTTACCTTGTGATTTAAGCATGCTTAGCTGTTTCAGTTTTGGTTTTACTTCAGATGCGTCCATTACAAATTCTCATTTGCATTCACACTCAACAGCTGCAACTTTGATGAAAACTGAAGCAACACACTCAGTTCCTTTTTGGAGTCATATCCCGAGTCCTATCCCACCCTTTCTGCACAACAATAATTCTTGTTAATTTATTATTTGTATTGAATGAAGGACCTTTTGCTGTTTACTTTAACAAAAGTCAGGAAATCCATGAAGTCTTTGTGACTCAATGTAACTTTTGGCAATTTTCACTCTTCTTAACCTCCAAAATGCATTCTTATTCATGCACACCTAGTTCCTTTTCTATAAAAGATCTCTACGTAGTCCTATTTTTCTTCTGGTATCCTTGTCCACCCAGTTAGATCTGGAACCTTTGTCAGATGCCTTTTTGCCTTTTATGGAATACAAGTCCGTGGTTAAAGAAAAGCAAGTTTTGTGCCTGTTGAAGTCCTCAGGATTGGCAGAAAAGGGTAGGGCACAAAAACTGTTAGAATTTTAAATTTCCTAAACTGCAACAGAATAATAATAAAAAAAAAAATCAAACTAAAAGTCCAAAAATATAAAAATCTGGATAAAATATTCAGATTATGCCATTTTCTATATACTTCAACCATTTTTATTTTTTCTAAATGTTCACACTATTATTATTTGAGAATGTCATTTGAAAAGTGTTTCAAACCCCATTTGTCATTTTCTGAATGACTTGCACTTCTACTGGGACAGAAATTGCAGGTACTTTTTCTGTCTTGTTTCCCAGTAAATAAACTCAGGAAAACTGCTATTTTCTACTAAGCTCTAGTTTAGACAAATCAGCATTTTTATCTGGAAAAAACACATGACTGAAAATTTTCCATCCAAATAATTTCATCTGAGCTTTACTCCCCAGAGCTGCATTATAACGTAGTTTCATATTAAGCCACTACCTTCTGTCACTTGGCTGTCCCTTTCATTTGACAAGATACGAGTTCATTATATGCTGTAATATTCTGATTCTGAAGGATTTAATCATGCAAGCTAAGGTATAAGGAGTGTAGCAATTTGCCTTCTGGCAGTTCCACCATTCTGTATTGTATCCAGTTACAGTGATATAGGTGAGTCAGCATTAGATGAAGGGTATCTGTGTGAATGGAAGAGGCTGATCAAAAAGAGAACATGTACCAGTATGTCAGAAGGTGAAAGGATTAATACTGGGATAGAGACAATGTCTTTGGGAGATAAGCAAGGCCAAATTTCTGCCCATTTGCAGTCATTAAGGCAGCTTAAAGGCACTTTCTATGAATGACCCTCTTGAGTCTTGCCTTTTTGACAAGTTCTTACTTGACAGTTACATCCTGCTGATCCAACTTTCCATCACAGTTCTACCTGCCTGGTACCCTTCCCAAAGCCTTTCTGCATAGCGAAGGTGTGATGTTTGGAAGTTGTCACCCTTCACTTCTGAGATAATTGTACCCAACTAATAGGAAAAAGTTTGTGCAGTGAAGTGTATAATGCTCAGTTTCATTTGTGATTGCAGAAGAATCATCTGCCTTCAAAATTGTCTAATAGCTTCCACGAGTCTGAGCAGATTTCTAACACTTGTCTCCTTAGTTTCACTTTTTGTGCTGTATCAAAAGTATGTGCACATCAGCGAAATTTAAAATGTGTCTGTTCATTGTATGGATCAGTGATGGACACAGTGCAGAAAGTCTTACATAGCATGGAGTCAACATGCCTTACTGATTGTGAACTGAGTACGTTGTGGAATATAACAAGGTTCTTCTTTCCAGAACTTCTCAATGGAAGCTGAAAGTCTCCTGAGAACAGCAGCTTAGCAGATAGAGTAACCTTCTTTTTACCATTGTTCAGCTCCTAAATAAAATTCATTTATAGCTCTTGCATCCTGACAGACAGTAATTTGTACCTTGAAACCTAAGACCACTAACTCATAATTTCCACAACTTGACCATTTCTGGTCAGGAGAGTCTTGAGCGTGAACTCACAGGGACTGAATTGTCTCTGGCCCCACAAGAAATGATCCCTCCAGGTCATGATTGAGGTCATTATTAGAGTGTTTCTAAAGGCTTGCCAGTATTCAGAGCATATTGTTTGCTTGTTCTTGGGGGATTTAACCCTGCAAAGTGCTGAGCGCTTCTGGTAGATACAGAGCACCATCAACTTTCATTTGGATTAAGATAAAATTGAGGACACTCAATCTGTCTTGAAAATGTTTAGTATTTCATAAGAGTGAACCCTGACTGACTTTTTTTTTTCATTTTACAGTCCCTAAAGTATCTTAAATTTAATTATAAAAATTCTGCTGAAGCTCAGGCAGAATGGACACCAGTACAATGGTATTTAAGACTGTGTGTCAATGGAGTATTGAATTGCTCGATCTGGGGTTTAATAGCTTTTTCTAAATCAGTAAAAATATATTATTTAAATCCCATGTAATGTAAATGTAATTAAAATGTACTCTTAATGCAAGACAGTGCATGCAGAAATTGTTGGATATCTATCCTGTACTTAGGGGAAAAAAAGACATTGGGCTTAGGAGATCTTTTTAAAAGTCTGGTGAGGGCTTAACATTTGTCTATGCACTCCTTGAAATCAGAGATAACCAAATGATGAGATAAGTGGATAGCTCTTTTTTTGTTGTTTTTAATTCAGTGAAGGCCTCCCAGTGCATATTCCTGTTGGAGCTGATGAATAGCTCCTTTGGGATGCTCTAAGCTCCACTCAATGTATTTATGGAATACCGTCCATTTACACAGACCACATTTTTCTTGATCAGCCCATAAGGATCAGGGGAGAGAGAAAGAAGCCATAGGCTTCTTTTTTTTTTCCACTTCTGGACAGTTGTTTTGTGCTCTGTTTTATGATTGTGGCAGTCTGAAGCTGCTGGGATTCAGCCTGGCCTTAACCCTAGAAGATAACATCCTCCCAAACCCTAAAGCCATCCAGTTATAGGGTCCATTAGCCATTACTTTTCCTTTTTAGATGAAACAGTCACACTGTGTAAGGAGGACTCACTGGGAATGAATAGGAGGAAAGGCCTTCTTTCAGCCCAGCCCACAGAACAGCAGTGGTTTTGGTGCACTTTTTCAGCTATACCTGTAACACAGCCTCAAATGCTTCTTACATTTCCTTCACCAGGCCACTCACAGCTGATCATTGCACTGCAACAAACACCCTTAAATCTTTGCAGTACATACGAAGGTCATGTGAGTTGGCCCAGGGTTGCACTTCTCCTGTATGGACTTCTCTAGCTTTTTCAGACCTGCCTGATGGCTGCAATACAGTGCCTGTAGCACTATTGATGGGGGGAAATGAAAAGGAGATGGATTACAGTGAATAACACATGCTTCCATCATGAATTTCTCTCCTGTGAGTGGAAGGTGAATCTCATTCACACACTCCAAGTCAAATGGATTGCAAGTTTTGAGGTAAAGTAGAAATCTTCCCCTGGGTCAGAGCAGAGGATGCTGGGATTTTTGTTTCTGCCTTCTTACAGCAAAATTCATGCTTTATTTCTTAGAATCATTCTTCCCTAAAATGAATATAGCCTCCAGCTGATAATGCTTGATGCTGTGTTCTTTCTATGGCACATTACAGTTCTGGATGCTCATTATTATTCATCATCTTTCTTAATTGTGTTACATAGGAACTGTTTTATGGCCTGTGACATGTGGAGTAGATGTTCTATGCACTGTTTCCAATTAAACATCTAATTCATAGTAGCCTACAGTGCAAAGAACAGCTCACAGATGGTTCCAGATGGTCCTTTCCAGTTCTGTGTTCTCATGTTTCTATTACAGTTGAAGGGTAGCAGCAGCAAAAGGTAACTGGCAATCTCTGTAACCTCTTCTGTGGATTTACAGTGCTCTTCAATCTCCATTTCCTTTGAAAGAAAGAAGGGAAAATATGTTACTTGAAACAATGCAGAAATGAGGAGTGAAATACAAGATTGAAAAGAAATAGTGTGAGAAGTTATTTTACCACAGTTGGTTAGAAGGGTCTCACTACTGTATTTTTATCATTTTGCTTTGAATAGCAGTGCTTCACTCCAGCTACCAAACCAAGACCTCACCAAGTATTTTCAGAATCACAGAATAGCTTGAGTTGGAAGAGATCTTAAAGGTCATCTAGTCCACCCCCCTGCAGTGAGCAGGGACACCCCCCACTAGACCAGGTTGCTCAGGGCCCCATCTAACCTGGCCTTGAACGTCTCCAGGGACAGGGAATCCACCACCTCTCCGGGCAACCTGTGCCAGTGTTTTACCACCCTCATGGTCAAAAACTTCTTCCTTTGTCTAACTTAAACCCACCCTCCTTCAGTTTAAAACCATTACCCCTCGTCCTGTCACAACAGGCTCTGCTAAAAAGCCTGTCCCCATCCTTCTTACAGGCCCCCTTCAGGTACTGAAAGGCGGCAATGAGGTCATAGAATCATAGAACATGTTGAGTTGGAAGGGACCCTCCAGGATCATCGAGTCCAACCCCTGTCCCCGTGCAGGACACCCCAGGAGTCACACCATGTGCCTGAGAGCATCATCCAAACACTTCTTGAACTCAGCCAGGCTTGGTGCCGTGACCACTGCCCTGGGGAACCTGAAGCCTTCTCCAGGCTGAACAACCCCAACTCTCTCAGCCTCTCCTCGTAGCAGAGGTGTTCCTGATCATTTTTGTGGCCCTTCTCTGGACTCATTCCAACAGGTCCATGTCCTTCCTGTCCTGAGGGCTCCAGAGCTGGATGCAGTACTCCAGGAGAGGTCTTACCAGAGCAGAGCAGAGGGGCACAATCACCTCCCTCAACCTGCTGGTTTTCATCCTTCAAACAACATCTAAGAACAACGTATTGCCTCTTGTCTGGTATTAGTAGATTTAAATTGCATAGGAAAATGTCATCATTTTCCAAAACTCTACAGATGTACGTCTGCATCTATGTCTTTATCTATACCTTGCTCATAACTTACACATGAAGCACTCCATGTCTTGCAAAACAGACATATGACATTATTTCTGCTGAGTAAATACTCCACGCTGAGGTGCCCATGTGTTTCTGTAACACACACACATGCACTCTGACGCAGAGGAATGAAGCAACCTGGTAGGGGAAAGCCTCAGACCGAAGGGAGTCACTGAAATGCAGAAGTGGGAGAACAACAGATCCGCTGCAGGAAAGGTCACAGACCTTCTTCTCTGCAACAAGTAACTTGAGTGCCAGAGCACTGGACCAGGCTGCCCAGAGAGGTTGTGGAGTCTCCTTGGCTGGAGACATCCAAACCCCGCCTGGATGTGTTCCTGTGTGATGGACTCTAGGTGACCCTGCTCTGGCAGGGGGGTTGGACTGGATGATCTTTCGAGGTCCCTTCCAACCCCTAGGATTCTGTGGATTCTGTGAACTTGTGCACAATTGCAACAGCAATCCATTACACGGAGTGTGCAGCTTGTCCATGTTGGACGGGCACACGCAGAACGTATCCCAGTTAGCCAGGCCAGGGTAGTACTGAGAGCTCATTTTTCACATAGTGCGGAACACCGAGTTTCACGCTCCTTTAGTCGTTAGTTACAGGGATAAGGATCCAATTAAGCCCATGTATGTTTGGAAGATCCCTCTCAAGGAAGTTCATTTGTCTATGTTTTTGCGACTGCATCTGTAATTGTGACTCTGTGTATCAGAGTTGGGGCTGAACAAAACTCTAAATCCAGAAATAGGGAGGCACAGAGTGGACTTTGGATTCAGACAGGAATTCTGTAGCTCAGCCCCACCTCTGCTATAAGAGTTCATGTGCCTCTGGATGGGTGTTGGTGCTCACTGGTGGCAGTACAGGTGACTGTGTACCTAGGACTTTGAAACAGGAGAAGCCAGGTGGCAAGAGGACCAGTCTTGCACTTTTGCTGGATCAGAATTCCCTTTTGATCCGAAGGCTTTGCTAGTGTCACTCCAGCATATTTTAAAACAAGTATATCCTGTGTGCCAGCACTTGGAAAGCAAATCTCTAACCAGTGGGTTAAAAGCTGGTCAACCTTGTAACTTACCAGTTTCAACTAGGCCAGTGTCTCAGAGCTGAGAAGGTAAATCACGAGGCAGTTGTCTCCTGACACTCCAGCAGTGTATGGCAAATGAGGGGGCTGTGGTGCTTTCAAGATTAACTGATTTTTTTACCTGAAAATTGAATATTCTGGACCAAATCTTTGCCCCAGACCTGTTCAAGGCATTTTAGAAAGGTTAAGTTTGACCTCCTACGTATAAACTCATTCTCAGTGTTTCAGCCTACAGGAGTATTCAGCTGGAGATAAACCACTGGATTTTTTTATCCATTTGAATAAGTAATGGGGAAAGAAGCTTTAATCTTCCACCTTTTTTCTGTCACAGATTTCATACGTTAAATTTTTTTGTTTTCTTCTGTCTGTCAAGGTCTCTAACCTTGACAGTGATTTCTCTCACTTCTGAGTGTGAATAACCCCGGTTATTTCTGTGCTGATGGTTTGTTTTTATTATGGATTTCCTTGAGCCTAAAACACTTGAAATAACAGATTTTATCTTAAAATACTTAAACTTAGTTGAGTCACAATAAGTCTGTAGCTGTCTGGATATGTAAGTTCATATCTGTTCTTGGCACCTATATGGCCTTGACTGATGCAGTCTTCAAGCACCTTGCAATCCTAGCAAGGTTTTACTCCCCCCTGCCCTGTGAAGCAGGAAAGTAATAGTTGGATTTTGCAGATGGGAACCCAAAGTGAGGAGCAGAGCGAGTGCCCTGTCTAGGGAATCCTGGGAAGTCCAAAATGCAAGTTCACAGCAGTGTCCATGATGTCAAACTTGTCCTCTCACCATATTATCAGAGCAGTTCCAGGAACAAAGTAAAAGCAACCTTGTTTATTATACATTAGGTCAATTTTGAGTTAAATTTGGCTCCTCAGAACATTCACAATGATTTAAAAATATTTAAGCATGGAGAACGTTGTTCTTAAAAAGTCCACCTATACAATCAAATTATTATCTAAGGGCAACTTCTCTTACCAGGCTGTAATAAAAGTGGGCTGATTAAGCCTCAGGGACTTCAATAAACCTTTCCTGGATTTATGGTGCTGGAACTTAAAGGAGTGAGTGAGCCAGCAGACGCACACCAGTGAGCAGCTGCAATGACCAAAAGTGCCAACCCTTTGCCTGCTAGAACTGAAAGAAACTTCTTGATCATTTCAAGTGAAGTGTTCTTCTAGTTGGCCCATCAGCGAATGCCGTATTTTCCTACGGGGTGGATACACATCATCAGTGAAGTTGTTGATCTTAGTAAGTACAGTGAATTCAGGCGTGTAACCCATACATAACCTAATGTAACCCATCCCGTCCCTGTGTACAGAGTTTTAAAAGAGGTGTTAACAGGAGAATGTACAAAGGAAGGCAGTGATTTGCTGGGGCTGGCAGCTTACAGGTCCTGTTGTGAATGGCTCCACCTGAAGCTTTTCTAGTCCTTGTATGATTGATCCATCAAAACTGACTGACCTGTCTGTGCCTTTTGCTTCTGTGCTGTGAAATGGGAATAAGGGTGTTTTGTCTGTCCAGCACCGAGAATCATGGAACCTTTGGGTTTGGAAGGGACCTTTGGAGGTCACTGCCCAACCTCCTGCGCAGAGCAATGCCAACTTTGAAATTAGAGCTGGGTTAGACTGGGGGGGTCCAGGGATTCACCACTTCTGCCTGGTGTGTGAGAACTCATGCATCAGATTGTGGGTTAGGGGGAGGGGGCTGGGGGAGCCCGTGGGACAATGTCTTCTGCACCTTAGTCCCTGATGCAGGTGTTTGAGGGATTCTTCTGACACCCTGGGCACCACAGGAGGCCAGGGCTTGGCACTGCAGGTGGGTGGGGTGTGGACTCTGCACTCCAGAAGCCCCTGGGCTGTCTCCTCGCTGTGCAGGAGCTATAACCAGGCCTAGGAGAGAGGGGGGAGCAGGACAGGAGCCAGCAGCAGGACAGGAGCCAGCACGATGTTCCTCTCGCAGGAGCAGCTGTGGCTTCCCAAAGTGTCCGTCCCTGCGGCCACCGGGGTTCAGTGCGGGGAATCACGGCTCCCGGGGATAAAAAGGCTTTATTGCTCCCCTGCCCCTGCCCTGGGGAGGGCGGACACGTCCCCCCGGCAGAGAACTGAGCCTCTACAGTGCGCAAGGAAAGCGAAAAGGGAAGCGAATGAACCGCAGTGGCTTCAGTGCGGCTCGGCTGTGCCCTGCGCCCCGGCCACCCCTGCCCTGCCCGCGCCTGCTGCGGCTGCGAGCGAGAGAGCGAGAGAGAGAGCGAACCCCCGCGGAGCGGAGCCTTTAATGAGCGTTAATGAGCCCCGCGCTGATTGCGGCCGCCCCGCGCTTCGTTGGTGTTCGGGCGCCCTCTCCTGGCACCGCCCCGGGCCGGGAGCCGGGGGGGGAATGGGGAGGGAGAAGGGAAGAGAAGGGGAAAGGGAATGGAAAGAGAAGGAAAAGGGAAGGAAAAAGGGAAGGGGAAGGGAAAGGGAAGAGAGAAGGAAAGGGAAAGGGAAGGAAAAGTAAAGGAAAAGGGAAGGGACGAGGGAAAGGGAAAGGGAAGAGAGAAGAAAGGTAAGGGAAAAGGGAAGGAAAAGGAAAGGGAAGGGACAAGGGAAGGAAAAAGGNGGTAAGGGAAAAAGGAAGGAAAAGGAAAGGGAAGGGACAAGGGAAGGAAAAAGGGAAGGGGAAGGGAAAGGGAAGAGAGAAGGAAAGGGAAAGGGAAGGAAAAGTAAAGGAAAAGGGAAGGGACGAGGGAAGGAAAAAGGGAAAGAAAAGGAAATGGAAGGAAAAAGGGAAGGGGAAGGGAAAGTAAAGGGGAAAGGGAAGGGAGAAGGAAAGGGAAAGGGAAGGGACGAGGGAAGGAAAAAGGGAAAGAAAAGTAAAGGTAAGGGAAAAAGGAAGGAAAAGGAAAGGGAAGGGAAAATGGAAGGAAAAAGGGAAGGGGAAGGGAAAGGGAAGAGAGAAGGAAAGGGAAAGGGAAGGGGAAGGGAAAGGGAAGAGAGAAGGAAAGGGAAAGGGAAGGGGAAGGGAAAGGGAAGAGAGAAGGAAAGGGAAAGGGAAGGGGAAGGGAAAGGGAAGAGAGAAGGAAAGGGAAAGGGAAGGGGAAGGGAAAGGGAAGAGAGAAGGAAAGGGAAAGGGAAGGGGAAGGGAAAGGGAAGAGAGAAGGAAAGGGAAAGGGAAGGGGAAGGGAAAGGGAAGAGAGAAGGAAAGGGAAAGGGAAGGGAAAGGGAAGGAAAAAGGAAAAGGGAAGGGAAAAGGGAAAGGGAAAAGGAATGGTAAGGAAGGGAAAAGGGAAGGCAAGGCAAGGGAAGCTGCCTTTATCCTATACTTTTGTGTATGTGGCCAGAATCCCATACTGCATGTAGGATGTTGCTGTGTACTCAGAACTTGGCCTGGTCAAGTTTCCCAGACTCCCTCCTATCCCCCTTCCCCACACACTGAAACTCTTCCCATTTTCAGCTGTGTTGTGTCGTGTCTGGGAGAATGGTTGAGTGATCTTACATCTTTGTCACTGCCAGCTTCTCTGATGGTGCGTGGAGACGGGCATTAGCCTGGGTCTGCCCCTTAATCTTCCTCTGTCCCTGTGAAGGAAGCATCATTTTGAACTATCATTTCTCATTTCTTCCAAACACCTGATTTTAACAGTCTGTGTTGCTGCAGAGAGGCCCCGGACCAGTTAATTTGAGGAATTTAGGGCTGCTTACATATTGGCATATATGGAGATTCTTCAGGAGCAGCCTTAGAATTGATTTTTTTGGCTGAGAAGAAATAATGTATCTCACTGTTTTGACACCATGACTGTTATTAGAGGATGTATAACTTACGAAGGTACGGTAGCTAGAGTAATGTCTTGTAGTGAAAGTAATGATCTTACAGAACAGTTCAGGTGTAAGTATAATTTTCATTCATTTAAATACCTGCTGCTGCTTTCAATGAGCTCTAATACAGTGGAGACTTTTTTTTCCCTTCAAGCCATACCACAAGGCATTCTTCAGCCTCTTGTAAGGGGTGAATTCCAGCAAGATAGGAACTGTGTGAAAAACCACAGCCTTTTGCTACAGGGACCAGCAAAGCCTGGGAGCATCAGGACAAAGAAACAACTTCTACCTAACTGTGAAAAAGTACTTGGATGTCAAAAAAAGGGAATGACTGTTCTAGGACACAGGTTGCTGTCACATGTGCAGGAGGTTCAAGGAAGCTGGTTTGAATGAAGCAGGAGGGTTCTTCGGGGTCGGAGCAGCCTTTTCCCTTGTACAGCTCCCAGATTGAATTTTACTATAGTGTCTGCTACTATCTGGAGTCTGCTCCTGACTTTGTTTCACTCACCCAAAGATCCAGGGAGAAGTCAGTACTTGTGTAAGGCTGGAGATGCCATGTGGTATACGAGGGAGTGGGAAAAAAAGCAAACCTTTGGCTTAGAGGCCACAGAGTTGACATAGACTGAGGTTGTGGGGCAGCCACAATTGTCTTGGGACTGCTGTTCTCTTCTGCTGGCACGTCATCTGCCTGCAACAATGTGCTGACTGAGCCTGCTTGTCTATTGTAGCACTTATCCTACCACTCCTTTGCCCTGTAGAGCATTTCGGTATTTCAGTTGTAGATCAGAGCAGCTACTCGTGTCTGTCCCTCTTCACTCAAGGCAGAAACAGAAGCAAACAGATCTTCTTGTGAGCACAGATACCGCCCTAGTGTGTGGGGATATGCTCTTTGGGATCATTGCTGCATTTACTAACCTGCGAGTCTCTCTTTTGTGTCATGGAGTTCACGTCAGCATAGTATTTAAACTTTGGCTGTGGTATTTGATAACACAGAGGAGAGTCATGCAACAGCCCTCCTCTCCCAATGACCAGACAACACAATGTGGGTAGTAGCCCACATACCCTAGAAACTTGCAGAAGTTATGAGTAGTATGTCTTCCTAGAAAAAATAGTAAGAAGATGATAGAGTGTGTTTTATTTGTGAGCTCTCTGCAAACAGAGACTTGGTAATGACAAGGAAGAAGCTTCCTTTGAGAAGGGTTCCAAAGTGCTTGTGGGACTGGCAAGTACAGCTAGCAACCAAGATGCCTATGGGTAAAAATGTATCAAAAGAAAAATAAAAAGAATAGCTTAGAAGAATTAAAGTTTTGGCTTCTCTTTCTGTGCTTCCTCAGGAAAGGATATAAACTAGCAGCAAAATGTTCTCAGCATCAGCAAAAACTCTAGTGCTGTCAGAATGATCTGACATGTGTTAAACTTCTGCAGATGCGAATTGAAGTCGTATCAGATCTTATAGCTCAAGGAACTGTGTGCCCTGAAATTTCACATGAAACCATGCCCAGCAGCTCCCAGAACGGCCACTGGGACACAAAGTTCTACTTGGGGTCCAAAACACGGTGGGTCTTCAGCATTCTTCTTTCAAAAGTAGTTTTCTTGCCATTGTAGCAAATATGGACAGTCTTATACTGACAGCATGGGATAAAGAAGTGTAACAGTGCATGTGGCCCCTCAAAGGACTTGTGGGAATAGCTGGTCCTGCTGTATAACAAAACAGTACCCAAATACTGGAAATTAGCCGAGAGCTACGATTCCCAGCTGACAGCCCAAAAGGAACAGAGAGAACTGGAGTCACCTCTTTTGGAGGGATAGGCTTTCAGAAGAGCTGAGGGACTAAGAGACTGTTGCTAAGTGAAAGAGTTTTTATTCCCCCCTAGATTAATTTTAAAGGGCATTTCTGTCCAGCTTGCTCAAAAAAAAGTTTATCACACAGCTATGATTTTTGTTGTCCTTGGCTAACACAAAGCAAAACCAACCTCAACTGTGCACTCAAAAAGTGCTTAACATACTTTTTCTCTCATCATCCCTCTGCTGTTCCTTTGACCTGCTCTGGAGAAGGTTTATCTGGAGTGACCTTAGATAATGTCATTGTCTATTAAACACTTGACCTTCCCTCCCAGGTGTAGCATGAGTGATATTGGTTGCAATGGGGCTTTTTGTGGAGATTTCTGTGCTACAGGAACAGGACTGCGATCTCTGAACTCGTTTTACTCAGATCAGGATAGAGAAAGCAGATGGCAACAACTCCAAGTCATTAGTATAATGTTTGACACCACATACTTCTTTTCTGTTTCACTGTCATAGCTGTTGCTTATTGCAGCACCTGAGACTGATTTTTCATCAAAGGGAGACTTTGGAAGAGTGAACAGATTTTACCCAAGAAAATCCCCAAAAGAACCACATCACAACAGACAAGCCTGTTCCTCCTGGCATTTTGCCACTTCCACATGGACAGCAGAGAATTTAAATCAAAACTTACTGAAATAAATGAAAGCGAAGGTTCAGATCTCAGCATTTCTATCAGAGTGTTTGGTAAAGATGCAAAAGGAACTTACTTATATGAGCTGCTTCCTCCATCACTAGTAAACCCTGGCCTCTTGTAGTTGCCATCATCTCTTGAGACTCAGCTGAATACGTGTGTGGGTATGAGAGTGCAAACAGGTCTGTGGTGCTCTTCTCACATCCTCTTACCTATTAGAGCTGTATAATGGTGAATCTAGGTCTCAGCAAAGCTCAATGTTGCATTATGCTTCTGCTAAAATTGGGGTGACCTCCTTCCTATCTGCTGAATTGTACTTCAGTGTCCTCATCACAAATGATCCCCCCCTGTTGCAGTGAGAGGCTGACTTTGCCCCCTTGCTTCACACTGATGCTTGGATGTCCCAGACAGCCGGGACAACCATGTCCACTGACTGTGGTTGAGACCCTAACCCCACCATGATGTTTCTCCCTAATTTGAGACATCTTTGGTCTTTTCTCAGGTGGATAGACTGCCTTGGCATTGTGACTGTGACTATCAGGCTGGAGGGTGGTTCTCTGTGTGTCATTCCTTTGCTATTTAACACAACTGTAAATACACTATTGAGGTACTTCTGAACAGCAATGCCCATGTTCACACAGTCAGTGGCATCAACACTGAAGAAGCCAGCTGTTTTCAGTGGTGCAGTCTGAAGATCCAGTCACACATATTTACTGTCCTCTGGGCTGTGTTTAAGGAGGTGAAGTTGCCGTGGGCTGTCTCAGCCATCTCATTGCCCTGTGAATGTTTTGAGCAACTGATACACCTCACTGGAGTTCACTCAGTAACTTGAACTGCTGATATTCTCTGCCTTGCACATCATGATTTGAGATGCATAAGTATCAGCACTGTACTAATTGTTTATTGGTTTTGGCTTCTCTTTGAATTTTAGAGTAGGAATCATATTCTAAGAAATAGGTTTCTAGGTCAAATTCTCTCTTGCTTTTCCCATAGTCTGTCATTTCATGAACTCGAATCAGTTTTTTTCATTTGTGTTCTTTGGAACTATCATGTCTTTTATCTAAGCATATATCCCAGGCCATAACAAAACTTGTCTTGGCCTTTGCTTACTTTTTTCCATACCTATAATACTGTGTTTTTCCTCAACTGCTGAAATCATCACATTTCTCCTCCTAACACTGTGAAGTTCTGTTCATCCTTTTCTTCCTAAAATGCCAAAATTGTGGGGATTTAAATACTCTTCACTTACTCTGTCCTTATAAAAGAGTGGATTTTATTTAATACAGAACTAGAGGGAAGAAATATATCTCTGTGATAGTTTTCTGACTGCAGAATGAAGAGGAATGTGCTTTGTTTTCAGTTGGTGAAGATCTGTTTATTGCCTTGATAAGCATGTGACCCACCCTGAAGTCAAATTATCTTCCACATCTGTGTTCTAGTAGCAGCTAGAGACAAAAATGTTTGTAAAATACATTTTCAATTAAAAACCAATTTATGTAAGTATGCTATTATGTTACATTGATAGAGCTTGAAACAACCTGCCAAAATTCTCTATATCAGTACAGGCATAGTATTGGTGTTCCATTTAGGAGCCAACAGTGGCTGCAGTGTTGTTAAGAGGTGTTGGTGTAAATAAATTCCTGCCCTTTCTGCACTAAGTACACTTTCCTGGGAGAGGTGCCTAAAAAAGAAAGTAGCTTGGTCAAACAAAAATATTTTAAAATAAATGAACAGAATTCTTGGTGGCTGAAATGTTTGTTTATACGTGTCTGTTAAGGCTACACAAACGTTGCTTCTCAAAGGAATATCTTCAGCGAGATGCAGAATGTTTCTGTGTAACTTACCTTCAGCTGAAGTCACCCATAAAGGTTCATATGAACATTCCCAACGTGGTGCATTTGCTTCAGTGCTCCTCCCAGTCATACCAGAGAGCACGACGTGTTGCAGGCCAAAGAGTGCCAGTCAGTGACTTGTGAGCATTTCAAGCATGAATTGCACGAGTGACCTCATTCACATGCCAGGATGTGAGCACAGGCCAGGGAACAGAGGACTGGGCAATCATGACTGTGGGAGAAAATCCCCCAGCAGGGATTGCTGAGGCCAGAGTCAGCACACTGCTATAGGAACGAGCTAGGGCCTGATGTGGAGCATGCTGAAGCAAGGAGATGCCTGAGCTAGGAAAAAGAATTGCTGCTGTAAATCAGCTCTTTCTGCTTGGTTTCCATTCCTGGGTAGATGGTGCCTATTCCACCAGATTTAAGTTCAGCGTTGTCTCTCTATTATATGGAGAAATTGCCTGTGCCTTTCGATACAGTCAGACCTCCTTTGTAAAGTAAATCATCAGCCCTTATAAATCCGTCGCTTCCTTCATTCCTCAGGGATCTCTGGTACTGATTTTGAGAGTGTCTTAGGGGAAGATTAATACTGACTTAACTCAGCAGACATTATTTTAAATACCTCATAGTTTCTGGGAGTGTAGATAATTTTTTCCTGAAAGAGGTTCATCAATGAGTATTTTTAAATTTACCTGAATATATGAATATATATTTATATGAATATATGAATGCTCTGTTTGACATTGGGCAGTTGGCACTTGTACTTCATTCCTCCTTGTCAGTAATATGTGTAACAGGTATTGCTCTTTTATCACCTGAACTGCAAGAAGAGGTTTATGAATCTACACTTATTTTTGGTGTTAGGCTTCATCCATACCATCAAGCTGATTTTTTATATTAGTGCTTAGCCAGTGGAATTTGTTTTGACAGATGGATCATTAGAATTATTGATTTGCAGGTCTTTGTGTGGCATTTTTTTCCCAGGTCACATAGATCTGAGGGTTGTGCTGGTTAGCCTCTCTGTATGTGATCTATGATAGCCATAACAAGCATCTTTTAGCTAATTTCAAAGCTGAGCCAGTATTAATCCTAACATCAGAGATACAGCTGTATTTCTGACCTAGAGGGCCATTGCTTCATTAGGCTTGATTAACTACAGCACTACTCCAGTTTTGCTCTGCAGTGGGTTTATATCAGTGTACAGCTAATGTTATAAGTTTAAACCAGTGGCCAGAACCTGATTCAGCTGAGTCGATAGCAGCAGTGCTGCTGGCCTCACGTAGCACAGTGACCTGTTTGAAAGCAGTTGCAATGTCCCCATATCTCAGCCGCCTCATGGCTTTTTGTGACTGAAAGTGGAAAAAACCCCAGATTTCCAGATTTTTGTTTGTTTGTTTGTTTTAGCTTTCCGTATGCTCTCAGCAACATGCTATTGTGCTGCTTTTACAGAGCACAGTATATATCTGTTACAGTGTCTGCTTCAAAGGACACAGCTCTGCTGCCATTGTCTGCTTTGTTATTGTTTGCCCTGCATTCACTAGGCCTACAAAAATCTGATTTACTGCCTTACTGTTACCCAACCGTGGGACATTCTTGTGGCTTTAACTGTTTGACATATCCTTAAGGATGGGTTTTGTTTGATTTTTAAAGCATAATTGATCAAATGAAGGGAAGTTTACTGGCCCATATGCTTGACCCTTATTTAATGAATAGGAGCTTTTCCTGCTCTGTAAACCATTTGTTCCTGTTGAGCTTGCAAGCTGGCTTTTCATAGTTTAAAGTGCTTTTATAGTGATGTAACATTAGACTGTCCCATTTGATAGTGGGGATTCAACACCATTTACCTCAGTGTAACTCCAACACTTTTACCAGCTGAGGATTTGGCCCTGATCTCTGCTACTTTAATTTCACACAGGCTCTCTTCCAGCATCTCTGGTCAAGGTTAAATCAGCTTTTCACAGCAGTCAGAGAAAACATCATTGATTTATTCTATGTTCTACTTATGAGCTTTTATTTTATTTCTGTCTGCCCAGAGATATCTGTCAAGTGCCAAGCAGCTATCTAAACATGAATATCTCCTTGTAATAGTATTACACGGTTCCCTTAAAATCATGTTTGAATTCCATGTTTTAGGGCAGCAATGTGAATGAGCCATACCACAACGTCCATGGTGGCAAAGGAAAGACAAAGGTGACAGATATGTGACACAGTTCCTGTGATTTCTTTGCTGCTTATTGGTGTCATAACCTCTCTCGCGTTGTCTTCATGCGTTTCTCGTGTGAAAGTGCTGTGTGGGTACCAGAAGAAAGGCCATCACATGAAGAAGTGTTATTATGTAGATGTGAGGAGCCTTCTCTATGAGGAAAGGTATATAAACTGTCACAGTAAAGCATTCCCACTTTCCTAGTTACTTCCCTCCAACTGCAGCAGACTTTGACTAGATCGCTAGCTCCAGCCTTGCTGGAATAAAATATCTGACTCCTCAAAACCATCAGGAGCGCTGTGCCTCAGACAGAGTCATATTTATTTAGGGGCTAAACACTCAGCTTAAATGGACTCTGCGTAGCTTCTGGGAACCTGCAGCTTATTCTGGGCACCCTTATTAACTCACTCTGAAACTTTTGTCATTGATTTAATAGCATAGCAATTCCTATTCTAGTATCATGGTACCTATATTTACAGTGTTCACACCATGTAATACACTTCATCTCCAGAGACATCCAGGGAATATGGGAAACTCGGATAACTCCAGCTGTTGTTATTGCTTTTAACCCAGTGAGGTTTTGGGAATTATTTCCACTGTGTATTATGTTGTGATAGTGCCATGCATAGTTTTGTATGACATCTCAATTTTACTATAACTGCTATGGAGTCCATAAGGTAGCAGAAGAAAGTTTGGATGTGACATATGAAAGAATAAGAGACAAAAAAGAGGAATGGAGGGAGAATTTGAGATTCTTTGTCAATGCTGGTTGTAGACCTGTTCTACTCAGATCAACCCTGCATGAAAATGAGATTGGTCTCATGCTTACCCTAGCTTCCCTCGGCTGAAATGGATCTCTAGCTGACTCCCATTGGTACATCCACAACAGGGAAATATTGGGATATCCTGTTGAACCATTTTTGCAATTCCTTTGTGCCAGCAGACGGATGGAAAAAAAACCCAAAACAACAACCTGGGCCAAGATCTGGACTTGTTTTCCAGTTTCCCATATGGGAAACTTTATAGTATGTGAAAAATAGAGGGGACACCTTCTTCTATACAAGTTATGTTAAAGTTCTGCTAGGCTTATGCAGAAAACAAAATGTTCACTCTTTCATCCAGGACCATTGAGAGGTTGTGCTTTCGTGTCCTATTGCACAGTAGGAATGATAGTAATTTTTGATTGCTGTTGCTTCATTTTCTACCTCCTTAAATGTGCTCTGCTGCACATCAGCACCTCGGTGAATGTCAGTTCCCAGGAGCCACGTCTGCCAGTTTCCTCCATAACCACCACACGCTAAGGATTCCTCCCAGTATGTGGTGTACTCACTTGGCCTTGAAAACATAGTCCTGTTGCACTGGATCATCTTTAGATGAAGCCACTCAAGTCACTAAGAGTCAAAGAGAAAAGTATACAGTGTACCTGTTTAACTCTCATGGGCAGATCAGGGATATATTGTGCCTGTGCGCAGTGGGAAAGGCAAGGAACATTTTCTTTGCTGCTGCAAATGGAGAGATCACAACACTGGAAGGGCAGGAAAAATCTCAGATAAAACTCTTTTTCAACATCTTTAGCTTACAGTTTGGAGTTTTTTCTTCCTGTGCCAACCTGTTGTTGTCTATATTGCCAATTTCCATCTCAGATTGATCACAGTGGTTTCAAAACACTGTGTTCATACCTCTGCATGGGTAGCTGGCCCTTTAAAGGAGAAACCATGGTATGAACTATGGTATGGCCTCCAGCTTTCCCCAATTACAGGTTTCAGACAGGAGGATGGGAAGTTTAGGTTGGATGTTAGGAAGGAGTTCTTTACTGAGAGGGTGGTTGGGCCCTGCAATGGGCTGCCCAGGGAGGTGGTGGAGTCACCGTCCCTGGGGGTGTTCAAAGAATGGGTTGATGAGGCACTTGAGGCCATGGTCTGATGGTCCAATGGTTAGGAATATGATGGGATAAAGGTTGGACTTGATGACCCTGGAGGTCCCTTCCAACCATAATGATTCTATGGGTAGTTCTGTGAGGCTGAGGAGCAGTAGCTGATTCTGAATGAACAGAGTCAGCAGCAGGAAAGATTTTGCATGCCCCATGTAGAGCTGAGCAGGCCCTCTACCAGACCTGTTGCTATACAGAGTACTGGAAGTACCAGCTAAGTGAAATGTTTGGCACTGACAATAATTTCTTTTTGTCCTAGTAGTGATGTTCAGCCTGCAACTGTTTCCACTGCAGAATGTCTACGTTAAATCCACTTAATCTGAAACAACCCATAGAAATCACAATAATGAAAGTCTTCAGGGCCACTGGAAGGAAAAAATAACGTTAGGATAACTTCAATGTATTTGCTGCTTTATATTTTATTCCCGTATCAAATCTCTGTTTTCATATTTTACTCTGCAGCAAAGCATGGGGCAAATTTGTTGTGTGAATCTGAATACTGCTAGTTCACAAGTTCCTGAACTTTAGTTGCTAGGATTATAAAGTCTGAGCCCAGCTGAAGGGCAGCCCGTTTTTGTAATGGTCAGAGCAAAACCCTTGATCTCAAACATCTTGAATTGTCCAAGATCCAAACCCTGGCCCAGGCTTCACAGCTTTAGCCCATCTCTCATAGTGACATCTAACATTCTGCTTTTATCCAGAGGGTGCTACCAAGAAACCACTTGTAATGTCATTAATCTCGAGATGTGTTTTTAATTGTAACAGAGGCCTGATATTGCCAGAGGTAAATAGAAGATATCAGAAGGAACATGCTGATAGACCTCATTGTGGTTCTGCTAGACTCATCTTTGAGGCTCAGCTCCTCATCTCAACTCCAGGCAGAGGTTGCATGGCAGCTTCATAGCAAAGAAGGAACAGGCTGCTGAGCAAAGAAAGCAGTTCACATTGTGTGTGTCTGCACTTCTGTCTCTGAGCAGTGTGCTCGCTGGTGAACTGGACAGCTATCATGGAAAGACCACTGATTTTCTTCCCATGTTCTTTAACTGTAGTCACATGTGGCCAAGCTAAACCCCCGCAGTGCAACTGTTTTTTCCTATTTACACATGTTACTAAGGAACATCAGCTAAGGATATGTTATTACAAGTTTGGGAATGACCCCATTCCTGGCACAGGGCCAAGCCAAACATTTTATTTCATTTAAAAAAAACAAAACGTGATAGAGTCAGTAGTTATAATTGTGATTGGCAAGCAGAGGTGGAGTGCTACTATGAAGCAGAAAGACAGGAAATTCCAATAATCCTAATTAATAAGCATAGTCATTAATTCCATCGGTGGGATTATAAACCAGAAATGTCATTCTGTCTTAAGAGCAGTTTAGCCAGGAAAGAGCACAGGAGACAAACTGTAAAAAAAGACTGATTCTTTGATCAAGGCACCTTGACATGATAAAGATGTTAACATTGAGATTTTTTAAAAAGCTTGGGTTTGTTATATTCATAAAGCTTCATATCTATCATTTTTAAAAAAGGGAAAATAAAAAAAAAAACAAACAGAAATACGATTTAAGTAGTAAGGAAACAGACCTAGAGGGGGAAAAAAATGATGAAACAGTCTTATGAAATAGACAAAGAAGAATCTAAAAAACATGTAATTGTCTCTAAGCACAACACAGAATGCTTTCTCTTTGTCACACCAGTACTGTTGTGACCAATTTCTTAGTCCTCCTCTTCTCCTGTTTACATATACAAGAAGGAATATGTTGCTTTCTCTTTGACAGTCTCTTGTTAGGACATATGAACCACAACATTCTAGTAACAGAATTACCCTGTTTTTGTGGTTCTTTTCTGAAGAGGGACAGTAATTCAGAAATGACTATTTTCCTCTCTTTGTACTGGTTATTTCATTGTGGACTATAAATGCTGGCATGAGACACACTGACTGCACTGGAGTAGGATTTGGAGGGGATGTTACTGGCGCACCCACTTGCACTGTTCTGCTTGAGAATTTGTCAGTGTTTCAATTGCAAACCGCTCCTTGCAGAGATTTATAACTAGATCATAAAAGTTCCCCCCCAGCTAAAATTTGCACTTCTTTTATGTTTGGTGACACAAACACAAAATAGACGTCTGAATTTTTTCATGGGGTATATTTCATCATAATGCATAAAGTTTTACGCACTCGAATCCCATTCTTGTTTGGGAGAGTTACACATCAGACTCCATCCACCTGCATTGGCATGGGGGTATAGAGGCAACCTGTCACCTGGTTGTCCCTAAGCTCAGTGAAGCCCATGGAACAACACCGATTTATACCAGACAGTCTGGCTCATAGTCAATGTCCTTCATTTGCTGCTGTAGCCAAACTGGTTTTGTCAGTCCTTTGGTCAATATAATTTCAGTATGCTTCCTAAACTAGTAGTGGAGGAGAGCAAGAATCCATTTCAATGTACCTTATAAAACTGGAGTCAGAACAATACATAACAGATACTAGAGTCTGAAATACACTTTTCTTTTCTCTATCAGAACTAGCAACCTGAATCCAAACTGATCAGGGCTAATGGTGTCCATTGGCCTCATTTTCCCTGTCAAAAACTACATAAAGCAACAGCCCCCTTTCACAGGATGTTCTCCACTACTATGTCAGGTACAAGGTCTATTGTGCACACTGAAAAACTAACATTTCATTTGTTTATATAGACATAGGGCTTAGGCAGTTTTTTTCCTATCTGTTACCATTTGTGGTCAATAGTTGTGCTTCAGTTCACGAGCAACATTTACAAACATTACGTAGCGTTGGCTGTACGGGCTGTTGTGTCAAAGGTCCACTTCTTTCCTGGAGTTTTAGCAGATATATCAGAGATTTATGTTTCTTTCCCAAGAGTATCGACTGTTCTTCCACAGTTACCCTGGACTCTTGGAAGATCTTCCCATTCAGCCAGAAGCCAGATCTTCAGGTAGTGGTGGTGAAAGCTGTGGACTAGACAATTCAAGGCTAGTGCAGTTGAAATGGTGCCAAATCCATCCTAAGTATGGGCTTTTTTGCAAAAACACCACAAAAATACTTAGGCTGCCATTAAACATTACACTTTTGCTAATAACACTGTTGCTATTTTACCAATCCAGTTTTCAGGGATTTAGTTCTCTTTCGTAGACACAGCCACACTGTATTTCCTCCAGCCAATAACTGGGGCCATGTGAAATACTGTCAAATCCCAAACCACCAAACACCGGCCAGGTTTCAGTTTTCATTATGAACTCAAAATTCAGACCAGGATGGTCTGTTGAGGAAATGGTTTGTTAAGGTTCACAAACCTTGCAAACAAACTTTGGCCCTATTTTGATTAACTCCATTTCTAACAGGAGGAGGCATGTTTGAAAACCAGGTTGAAGATGGCTCCTCCTGATGCGTTTCCCAGGTCTCTGGCTAAGCCAACCAGAAAAACCAAGCCTCCACTTAACAATTGCTCCTGAACAAAATTTGTAGCGTGGTCTGGCACTCTTTACCTCTCAGGTGGTTAACCTATGTTGGAGCACAGCACTGAAAGAGCCATTTCAAATGATTTTGAAACATGCCTCATTCTCAGTACAAGCGTGGAGCTAGCTAATCAGAGCTGCATGGATATAGTGTTCGGGCTTCTTGGTCTCCATCCAAGAGTACTCAGAGCTTGAGGTTTTGAGTTACTGCTCAGTTAGTTATATATTCAAAACAGAATGACAATTTTAACTTCTAAATAAGCTGATTAGAAAACTCCCATCACCCCAGTTTTAATGTCCTGAAACGACTCTCACCATTACAACATTCAGTGTGCAGGGGTGTGTATGCATGACAGAGATACTTTGGGGTTTTTTTTGTGTCCCTCCTGGTGTTATGTTCCTGAGACATTGTTTTATCACCAGATGAAAGCCTTGGCAGTGACGTATTGCCGTGTGGCTTACATTAGTGATAGTAATAGTCTGCTCCAGGATTACCCACCCAGTATGCCTTTGAATTTCCTTGATTGAATTGACCCGTTGAGGTCTCAGATATGGCCAGTCTTTGTTCTCTGGCACACTGTCTTCATTAGGACATGGCAGGATCCTGCAGAGGCAGCATTCTGCTGGGACAGTGTCATTTCACAGCATGCAGAGCATACAGTAGGTGGGTTTGTTACCTGGCAGCACACTGTGTATTTAAATGAGCGTTGGGTTTTTTGGTTGGTTGGGTTTTTCTACCTCCCTTGCATACTGGCTCCAAAGCTGGGGTTCCTCATACCAACTCATACTACACAGGAAGCCAAAATAGGCAGACTTGAAGGGAAACTCTAAGTCTGGGAGAGGCACTAAATCTAGTATTGGTTGTGGCACTGTGTAAGCTAATTCTGGATGGCAGGAATGAATGAGACTGAGTAATGCTGCAGTCTGTCACCTCTCACCCTAGATATTGTGACAGCACTGAAAGACATCCCATGTAAAAATAAAGCATATCTTAAAAAGTGTTAGAAACTGGTATGAGGTGACTTACTTCATTTGAAACACAGTTATCAAAGAAACCATCCCTCTCTCAGTTCAGCTGTATCCATGGAGCAACAGTTGCTTCTAAGAGTGCTGTGGGTTTGTAAATTGTCCATGCAAAATATTTTCCTCTCTCTCCCAATACCTTAGTTTATCTATATATTTAGAAGATGTCCAACTTTCCATTCTTGGTGTTCAGTTCAAGTTTATTTTGCTATAATGAGTCACGTAAAAGAAGTAAAAAAAGAATAATCCTGTGTGGCTGAGGTACTGAGCTGTTTCTATCTTAGTGAAAGGCAGGAAAAATAATGGTAAGAGGTACTTAAGAGGGAAGTGGAAGATTTGATGCACATTTGTCTAACACTAAACATCAGAATATTATCTGCAGATTGGGACATATATTGAGCATAAAAGGAAAAGGAGCAATGCATTGGGGAGAGGAATAATGAGGAGAGATCAGGAACCACCAGGAGAAAGAAGGGAAATGATAGTGGATGATAAAATGGAAGAACCTAATGCTGGCTGGGAAATGAAAACAGGATGAGAAGATAGCTGGGCAGGGGAAGAAAGAGAGCAAGGGAGAGGTGTGCTAAAGAGGAGTCTAGGTCATGAAGCAGAGCAAAACTGGTGCTGACTGGCTGGGTAAAATTTTGAGGTCAAACAGCTGATGAGAAGATAGTAAAAAGACTGTATATATCCTATGTGCTGGAGCACAGGAAAGGGAGATATGGCAACAAGGAAGAATAGATGGTCAGGAGAAGTTGTCCTAGAGCAGCAAGAATGAATAGATATGAGTAGCTAAAATGTCAAATGGGAATTGAGGCTGTCTGAAGAATAAGACTAGGATTGGGAGGAGAAAAGGGACTGTGCATAAGCATCCAGAGATGAACTGGGACCAACGAGTGGAAAGGTTTCTTAAGAAAGATGAAATTTGGAGGCAGCAGCAGGAAGAGATTAATGAAGGCAAAGCTGTGTCAGAGCAGGTGAGACAGGAGGGGCAATGCTGACATAGGATAGGCAAGTAGCTGAGGAATATGGAATAGTACATGTGATATTTAGGTCTTCTCACAGTTCCTCTGCTGTCAGCAAAAGTCTGTTTAAATGCTAGCAGAGTGTGTGTCATCCCACTTCAGTGTTGCCAATAAAGAGGTCAACAACCTACTGCTATAAGCTACTTCATTATATTAAATTACTTAGATCTGTGTGGAAAATTCATATGGTTGACAGTGCAGTGCTTACAAGTAGTTACATGATGGTACTTCTGTTTTTTCACTTTGCTTTCAAAAAACACAAAAAACAGCCAAACTGCACAGAAAATACATATTGAGGGTCCTATTAGAGTTTCATTTAAACACCTGGAAGTTTTAAAGTTTCCAAAGCACTCTGAACTTTGCAATTATGAATACATTTCCCTGCCCTATCCCATAAATTTGCTCTCTGATACCATCTTGAATTGCAGATATACTGGTTTTTTGGGCTTTGTTGGGTATTTTTTCTCCACAGGCCAGTTACTCATTGTGAATCAGGAATGAGTACTAAGGCAAGGTATTGTCTTTAATACTCTTGCTTCATTTGTTACAAAAACCTGTAGGAGGAAAAAGAACAGGTCACACAGCTACGATGGTTGAATACTGACTGGCTTAGAGTTGGATTCTCTCTCTTTCCCTTCACCACTCGGTCCCTGTGCCTTGCCAGGCATCACACTTTTCCACAGGTGGTCACTAATTGTGTGTTCCTCATTTCTGGGGTCCTGACAGGAGACTCTAGGGTCTGGTTTGCAGAAGTGCTGAGCATTCACAGCTGCAACTGAAGTTAGTGGTACTCGTGTTTTGAACACAGAAAGGACTATGGAATGTTATATATTCTGAAATATCCATTTGATAAATTTTAAGGGAACTGGTTTGTGAAGTCAGCTGGCATGAAAAATACAGGGATTTGAATGTGGAGGAAGTTTGGAATTTCTCAAGTCAAAGGTACAAATCTATCTGTCATTTGGATCCCAACAAGGTGAGTGGAAAAGACTTACCAAGAGGGCCCCAGCCCTAACTGGATGAATAACCATCTCTAAGGGGATATTAAGAGTAATCAGGGAGCTTACAAGGGATGGAAAAAAGGATTGACTGGCAAAGAAAGCTATGTCTTGGATGTCAGGAAGTATACAGGCAAAGTGAGAACCACCAGGAATGAGACTGAACTGAATCCTAAAAAAAGAAAATTAAAGCAAGCAGCAGAAAGTTCTTCAGTTATAGAAATAAAAAAAGAACAAGAGAAGAAAGGAGATGGAACTGGAATGCTGTGTGAACTAAAGATTGGTAAGGATTTGATTCTCAAAGTATAACCCAAAGAAGTGAGTAAGTGCTTTACCTCAATTTCTAAATAAGGGTGATGGGCAGGATGACAAACAGGAATGAGAATCTGGAGAGACCAAAATGAAGTGAAGGAAAATTTAGAATGCTTACAACAGTCAAGTGAGGTGGGTGGATAATCTCCACTTCTGAATGCTGAAAGAACTGGCACATGAAATTGCAGGTCAGGGGCAAAGTAATTTAGTAAATCTATAAAAGGGCTAGTGCCAGGTAATTAGCAAGAGTAAATGAGACATTACTATGAAATTATATCTAATATTTCTAGTAAATTGGGAGCACAAGTTAGTTCTGCTGAGAGGAAATATGATTTGGGGAATTCACTTGGCTTCTAGGCTCACCTCCCTAACATGCAGCATTTTAGATTATATTTTAAATATAAGGACAATTCTAAATGGTGGGGAAAAGAACTGAAATGCAGCTGGGGTGTATTAAATTTTGTCATGCCAAGATAACCCGATATCAGTGTTTGATATTGGGTGGATTTTGTCTGGGTGTACTTCACTGAAAATTTCTTGTAGATTATATGTGGATAATATAAGTAGATAAGAGGCAACTGCCAGGGTTTAACAAGCGAAGCTTCAAGGAGAGTAAAGATATATGCAGGAATGACTGGTACACATAGGTTAAGGACAGCTGGCAAGAGAACACCAGTAAATGTTTGCAAAGATGGTTTTTGTCCTTACCTACTCTACTATTTTCATTAATGATGAGGCTCAGAATTAACTGTACACTAATAAAATCTGCTCCTGACTTCAAGATGGGAAACTGTCAAGAAAACGAGAGATCATATACAAAGAAATGTATGACACTGAGAACTGGAATGTTTGTGAGGTCATGTACATAAAGGGCTAAAGCCAGAAATTTCTGCTCTAGGCTGAGAACTCATCAATTTTCCTGTACATGAGGAGGAAAAAGGCCTGGGGTTTTGGGTTACATTGTGTCAACTAATGTTCTTGTCATTGGAAGGAGCCCACGAAGTAGCAAATGAAACCCTTAAACTATGTCAAAGATAACTTCAGTAAAGATAAGAAAGTATTAATACTATTTTACAAGGCACAGGTGAGATCCAAGAAGCGTATAGCATGTACAGCTCTGGCCCTAGGTAGTGAAGAATGATTAATTTAAACTAGAACCTATGTCTAATGGGAGAAAATAAAAACAGCTTTGCCTGCTTTGTCTGGTAGCAAAAGAGAGCAAGGCAGGAAATTGTTAATTGCTGTAAATACACGTGAAGAGGTGGAGCTGGTTTGAAGGTATGAGGGCAATGAGAAGGGGAGTGGTGAGCACTGGATTACAAGAAGAGTTCTCTAAGCTAAAGGAAATGAAAGGCAACAGAATGCACAGGTATGCATTAGTGTAGGAACTGGTATGAGCTTTGTGAGTGTCTGATAGCTACTGAATTTTTGGGTAATTTACCCAAAAACTTTTGGGAAAGTTTTGGGTAGAAGAGAGATGAGCAAAAATGATGTACCACAGCTGCAGCTAGCATCCTTCCAGTGCATACTGAGTCTCCTGCTGCTTTCTCCCTCTGACCAGCAGCAGCCTGGATTCCTCCCTCCAAGCTCCACGCAGGTTGCTACATGTTCCATTTTAAATGTTTGTTGTTGCCATGTCCTTTGTGCCAGTACTTGCTGATTTTCTGAGGCCAGACATTACAAGCACGTAAGTCACAGAAGAGACAAGGAATCTTGTCTTGCCAGCCCATACAGTCTCATAAGTCTCACAGATGTTCAAATATATTGGTTTTGAAATGAAATTCCCTCTATGTGGTTGAATTATTGCTGCTAGTGAAGGACCTGCCTCCACCCTATCTGGCTTCCCTTTATTGTTCAGTGGTGCTTTCATGGTTGTTTGCATGACTGGTGTATCTTATTTCCAGTGATGGCTGAAGCTCAGCGTTCCCAAAGTCTGGGCTTGGTTCCATTTATCGTGACACGTGGACTTTCTGCATTTATTCCATAGTAATATTCATGTTTTTCCCTACCTCTGCCTTGCATTTGTCCACAACAATAGGTTGGGTTAAGCTTTGAGGTCCATCACTAACCCAGTATCTCATTTCTGGGGATGGTAAGGCCAGATGACTGAAGAAGGCTGTGGGAAGAGGGCAAATGTAGCGAGACTTCCTCAAAACACTCTGCAGGATCCAGGAATTTGTGGCTCGGGTAATTCCAGTGCCAAAGATGGGGCCTTTGTTTTTAATAGCTCTGGTGGATTTTTCTTCTATGAATTTGTTCATGAATTTTTAAATGCAAGTTAACTTGTGGTATCCCACGACATCCTGCGGCAAGGGGTTAGCTGGTTTTACTGTGGGTTAAGAAAGGGAAAAACTACCTTTTTATTTGTTTGAAAAATGCTTCCTGCTTTTCATTTGATGCCCTCTGGCTTGTATACCAGAAGAAATAATGTGCAGTTGTTTCCCATTTAGCATGCTTATGCCGCTTGTGATTTTACAGACATCTATCATATTGTCCCTTAGGCTGAAGGATCTTAGTCTATTTAATCATTCCTTAGATGGAAGCCAGTCCATAACTTTTGTCAGTCTGGGTATCCTGCTCTGTACCTTTACCAGATTTACTGATTGTTTGGGTGTAGTGGACAGTGGTTTCCTCCTGTGGCAGTTTGCACTGGGATTTCAGCCAGTGATGAAAGGTGAACTGGCAGTGCCCTTGAATTCCCAAGGTTTCAGTCAGATGGTGTTTTGGTTCTGAGCTCTGTTCAGTCTTGAAGCAGTGCTCTGAGCTGCCAGCGGTGCAGACTTCTTCAAGGTACTTAGCAGTGTCCCTGTTCCTCTTTCACTTCTTTCTGCTACTCCCTTTTCCTTATCAGTCCCTTTTCCTGTATTTATACATCCTCTCTGGCCTTCTGCAGACCTTTTCACCCCATCTTGAGTGCCCCTGTCCCAAGTATAACAAACATAGTTCTAAAAAATAAACTTCTTTGTATCAACAAGCCTTACAACTTCAAATGCTAGCAGGTCAGAGCCTATCTAGTATGCTCCCACTCCTCCTTCCCAAACTTTGCTTGACAGCTCCTGGTCCATCATCCCTCGTACCTGTTTCTCTGTATTTCACTCCCTAGGGTGTCTCCTCCTTGCTGTCTCCTGCCCTTGCACCCCCTACATATGCTAACTTCCCTGGCGTAGCCATCATAGCTATTCTCCAAAGCAGCCTTCCTCAAGCTGATGATCTTGAACGCCTCCCAGCAGAGGGAATGTAACCCTATCAATGTTGTCAACACAAGAGCCACAGGGAAGGGAATACATGGGAAGGAGTAGGCAGCCATCTGGCAGCTGCATGCACAGAGAGATCTTCAGCTTAGCCACAACCCTTGGTCCTGTCAGCTTCCTATTCCTCTGCCGCCGCTGCCTCAAAGTGAATGTCTCATTTTCAAGTGCCTTGTCAGAGAAGGGCAGAAAGCTTCCAGGAAGGAAAAATGGCAAAATAAAGCAGAAAAATGAGAGACAAAGTTTAGTTGCCTTTTTGCCTCCTCTTTCTTGCAATTGTCTTGAGGCCACACAAGTCAGCTCCACACCCCTGTGAGAGCTGCTGCCTTCTCTGCCCCACAGATTGAGGCATTTAAGGATAATTTTACTCTTTTCCAGATCTATTTGGGACCACCCCTTTGTGGCATCATTGTATGTTGTTGTTTAAGGCAGAGCTAGGAGGAAGCAAAATGTGGAAAACCAGTGGGCCAAGAGTGTAAATCAGTGGTTTCCTCCCTTCATCTCCTGGTCTAGGAACTGCTTTTATCTCTCTCTTTCTCAGGTCTGACCAGTATCTCTCAGACATCAGGAGATGTCTGGCTTCATCTTGTCTGCATTCAGATACATTGCACTCCTAGTAGTTGCTTGAGAATTAGTTGTGATTGTTATCATGTGGTTAACTGGATAGCCTGTTCTTGTTACCTTTGGCTACTGCAACAGGACAGTGGTGTGCTACACGCTCAGTACCTCTGGGTTCCTCTAGTCAGTGACACATTTAGTTCTTATCAGAAAATTTGGGTAGCCAGATTTGTGACAGTGATATTGAGACTAATGATAAATGCCAAATAGTCAGGTGACTGGCAATAGGTCCAGCACCACACACCACCTCTGTCAACAAGTGCCCAAAGCACTTTTGGTAGTAACCCCCCAACTTACTGGGGTGTGGAAGTCCTTTTGACATTCTGCTGTGTAACACCCTTCCACCTTCCTTTGAAGGCTTTCTCTTGATTAGCAGACCACTGTTTTGGGTTTTTTTTGGTGGTTTTTGGCTGTAACAGTTACTGTCATTTGTAGAACTGCTGTCAATGACTTTATCATGGCCAGACTTTGAGCTGCACTTGGAAAGTCATGTCTGGCTTCAGCTTGTCTTCCAAGTGTCTGCTTGAAATTTGTCTTCATATGCTGGAGAATACTGAAAAAAGTAATTATTCTTGTTCTTGTCTCATACTGAGAAAAAAAAATCTGATTAGTTGCATGATTTGTGCTGACCTGCTATTAATGGGTTGGGCTGTCAGTGACACCAAATTTTGCACTTTAATATGTTTATGTGTTTGTGTCTGTGTTTGTTTCTTCCTGAAAATTTGCACTGAATAAGAATTGGTGAACTGATAAATTAATCCAGTCTTACATTACTTACTTGACAACGTTGCATTTCCAGCAGACGGGAAGTAAGTCTGGTAAATTTGTTAATTTAACATAGTCATAGACACCTTTTTGGTGGTAGGTTAATTAAATGTTAAAGATACTAACTTACCATTTGCTTGCTACTAGTCCAAGTCTTTGCTGAGGCCAAAATTGGCATCTGTGCGAACCGTTTGCTACATTATTCCCATGGCCTAGTCATCCCTAACTGCCCCAAACCACAAATCATTTGCTCATTCCTGCTCAAACCATCAGTCTAGCCCTCTGGGCTTTGCAGAATCCAGCAATAAATCTGGCTCTGATGACCCAGATCTTCTGAACCCTAACCTTAAAATTAAGGTTAATAGTCCAGAGACCCCTAACAGCAAGATAATTAATCACAAGCCATTTGTCTCCTATAGCTTAGCTTCGAGTCCTACAGGTCATGCAGTACCCAACAAGTGAACTATCTCTTTAGTCCTTGCTGTCCCAAAAGTAATCTGAATCCTAACCTGAAAACCAATATTTGACCCTGGATTAACCATGAATCTTTAGCCTGTGGTACAATATTGTTGGTTAGCCTTGGTGTTGACATCAGAAACTGAAAAAAATATGGGTTACTGTTGCCTGCTGTAAATTTCCATGCTAGCCCATGGACTCATGACAGCAAATCTGAATGGGAAAGGATAATTATGGTTAGAAATGCAACTGAAACTAGCTGGCAGAAGTGCTTGCATTTGTGGCTGTGGTAAGTTGGCAGGTTATAATTAGGGGAAGATCTGGGTATAGAAAATGAGGAATCGATGAATTAGCTTTACAACTGGATCATTTCCTCTTCAATGAGGCAAAGAAAAGGTCTGGAGCCAGAATCTTCTAGTGCTGGAAACAAAGAAGAGACCTAGAGCCAGCATGGGCATATGCTGCCATATTCTTCAGATCTGAAAATACTGACCTGAAAAATCTAATCTTATATGCCTAATGCTGACCTGATCATTATTCCAGTACCTACATAGAAACAATCCTTTCCAGCCTTGCAAGCTACAGAAAACTAGTTTGTCTTCAAAACCCTAAACCTAATCTACCCTACCTCCAAGTGGCCAAGAATACTCAACTACATGCTCTTCCCGAGCTGCCTATCACCCTTTGCCTGAAGGACATTCAGAATGAAAAAAAATTGTCCCATAGTGTCTCCTGCTTGAAATCTTTCCCTTTTCCAAATGCTACTGTTGTCTTAATGCTAGTTTAGAGGCCAAGAACAGGTAAAGACTCTTCTTGTACCTTCTCTAGTGCTTGGTCTTTGAACTGGCAAATCATCAGTCCTGTAATAGGACCTGCTAGGTAACAACAATCTAAAATACTCAGTCCGTGCTACTCTGAATGCTAAACTACATCCAGCAGTTTACCTATGTTGGCAAGCAGAAAGGACACCTTTAGATTTGGGTTTGAATATGAGTTGTTCTGAATGTTAGAATTTAGTTTAGGTTTACAAGCAGCTTCAGAAAGTGAGAAATTCTGTGGCTTACTCTACAGAGAAATTCTGCTTGCCCAAATCTTGCAAGTCCCAAAGGATTGTTAAGGTTGCAGAGAAATGGCTTATAAGTCATTTAAGCCTATTATAAGTTGCAGTTCTTTCTTCAGGTTTGAGCAAGGCTTAGGACTGAAGAATCCTAGCTTTAGTTTTATTACCAAAACTCATGATTTCCAGCGAGGGAAGATGATGGATGTAGCTAGCAGAGACAGAAGTCTTACAATGAGTGTGATTCCTGCCATAGGTTTCAGACCTCTCCTTCAAGGTAGGGTTTAGGCAGTGTAAGCTCTGAAGCTAGCTTTGTTCCTGAATCTTACAGCCACTGAGAGGGTAAGGAGTGGGATGAAGTTAGTAGGGGAAAAGAAGTTATGATTAATTTCTTATCCCTCATCAGACGCGACTAGATTAAAATAGACTAGGACTAAACAACCTGTAACTCATGGGAACCATAAAATTAATCATAAACTATTTGACCTGCGGGCTACTTACCTCATGTTGGTCATGTTGGCAAGTTCCCAGAATAAGAAAAGTCCCTGAAGTCTTAGACTTCCTCTCCTCCATCTTACCTCTGCCCCAAAAGACAGGTTCTTGAAGTGCTGAAATTACTCATCAGTTATTTTTTCCTGCTAGCTGTGTCCTTCATCTTACCTGTTTTGTCTTGCAAGATACAAGCGTAAAACTATTCAGAGACGTCCTCCCCCTCAGCTTCAACCCTGAAAGGGAGGTTTACCTCCTTACAGAAACAAAACTTAAATCATTCCTGTCAAATGAACACATGGCTCTGGCATAACTTGTAAGATTCAAGAGTAATATTGTTACCTTTTCTTTTCTGAAGTTCTTTCTGCTAACTACATGTCTCCATCTTTATCACTGCAAGACTTGCAAGACTCAGAAAGAAACGTCATTTTAGATTTCTTCTCTTCCTTTCCTACAAATCCTCAGCATCTGAAAGAGACGCTTACAAGTCAAGAGAAGTTATTTGAAATTCCAAGGTTTGATATTAGAACTAGCTCTATTTGTTTCCTTTTCTTAAAACCTGATCCTAACCATAGTATTCATTCTGAGCTGAGTCAGAGGCTAGAGAGAAAAAAATCAACCATAAACCCTTTCTCCACACTAACAACTACTTACTTCATCTTCTCTACTAGCACCTGCAAGATTTAGGCTTGTGTTTTGTTCTAGATCTCCTTGTGCTAAATTGCAGTACTTGAGCTGACCCCAACCCTAGCCCAGAGGAAGCAGAAATAATCCAAGACAGCTTACAATACAAATGTATTTTATTTTACATTGCAAATTCACATTTTTAAGCTGTATCCTTCACCTGCTCATTTGAAATCCCAAGATTCAGGAAGGAAAGCAGCTCCTTGCTTCCTAATCCAAACCCTTGCCAGAAACACATTCACTGTGTTGCTACTCAGTGCCACAGTGCCCCCAGGTATCCCCATGCTCTGGCAAGGCAGCAGGTGAGCAGCTGAGGGAAGGGGATGAAGTTCATTAAAGCAACCCATATGCACATGGCTGGCTAAGTAGAAATATCTGCCAGGGTTGATCTTTATAGGAAGACACATGTACCTGGTTGCTGCAGCTGCTCCCTGAACATACACGAGGTAGTAAAGTTGTCCTTCCTAGCTAGTTCCTCGTTTCATCTACTGAAGTTGTCATGGAAGACCCTTTTTTCAGGCAGTGGCAAATTAACTCCTCCTCCAAGGCATGTTGCCTTATTCTCTTTATTGTCCTTTGTCATCAGACATAACACACCCAAACACATCTATATTTCCCCTGTTGCCTGGTAGCAAGAAGTGTGGAAACCCAATGGACACTGCCTGGAGCTCTGGCCTTGATCTCCAAGCCTGTGAAATACACAGGGCCAAGGGTCTTCCTTGGGTACTTCGGATCTCAGGGTGGTGTGAGGAGCACCCAGAGGTTGTCCACATTCAGGTGTTCACTGCCTCCTCCTCTCATCTGACCATGGCATGCTGCTGGGAGTCCTGGCAGAGGAAGCATTCCAAAATCCATGCTGAGAAGTGAGAGAGTTTCCTGCAGTGTCCTAGCTACCAAATCATGCCCTAGAGTTACATCACAGCAGGCCAAAATCACATGTTTCTAGCAGTTTCATACTGTAGAAGAGTGTTTTCCAGTGTTCAGGAACAATTTCATTTAATGATGTTTATGTAGCTTTAGAGATAAAAAATAATCCGTAGCAATTTCCTCTGAAGCTGAAGGCATTGGTGGCATAGGTTTCTCCTGACTCCAATCCTCTTCCTGACCCTGCAGGCCCTGCTGGATGCATCAGAAGTCCTACCTCTGCTGTTTCTGATTTCTGAATTCCAAAACAAACCTAGGTCTATCCCTCAAAGCAGCCATTGACCATATCTGATTCTGCCCAGGCAGAGAGACCTTACAGGCAAAAATTACAACTCTTTCAGAACCTCCCTTCAAAACCTGTATTTAACCACAGATTAGCAGCTCCCAGATGCTACAGGACTTCTGGCAGTGATGGGTCTCTTAGGATCTGGCAATAGCACATTAACCTCTTATTCCAAAGCAAACCCAACCAAACTCTTCCTTTCTTTTTGGAAAGCTGAAGAGCTCTAACCTAATTTGAGGCTGAGTACTGGTTTCTGGATAAAAATGTAATAGAACTGGGCCATACAAGGGCCATGTAAGTAAGCTGGGCATTTCTGTTCTAGAAAGGACAACAGGGAGAGTACAACAAGGGTTTGTAAAACCTTTGGCGGAATGGCAAGGATCAATGGAGATCATTTGTTCACTTTCTCTTTTAATACAAACCTAGGGTAGTCAAATGAAATCAGGAAGAGGCATGCTTTAAACTGCTGAGAAAGTTGATTCTTTTCCAATTGTGCAACTAAGGCACAGAATCCTTTGCTGGATGACCTGTGGATACTGTTTACATGTGCTCAAGGTGAGGTGAGACTAGACAAGATCATGAAAAGGAAATTCATGGCTGAATGTTGGGGGTGTATTATCAGGCTTACTCTTGTTTTATACTCTAGGCATATCCCTATGATTGTTCTCAGAGCCAGGTGGACTGTTGGTTTGACCTTCTATGGCTAATCCCATGTTCCTAAATCCAAATCCTACAATGGCTTTACCAAGTGGGGCCAGTCATCTGAAACAGCCACAGATCCAGGATCCAACCATGGCAACGTTCAAAAGCTGCTCTCACCTGCCATATCAAATCCATTTCCTAGCCAGGCTGAGCTCGCAGCCCAGAAGCAAATCAAACTGGTCAGTCCCTGCTCTTCCAAATCCTAACCCTGATCCTGAACCTAGGACACTAATTATAATCCACTTTTCTTTGAAAGCCATGCAACGAAGGACTGAACATAGTTTCTCAAACACTATTATTTTGAAGTTTAAGCTGATACTGTCGGCATAGCCAGAACTAAAGGTGCCTCCGAATTAATCTTCATCTTTCACCCTTCCTTATCCTGTTCCTGCAAGTCTTGAAGGATGTAGCAATAATGGTGCTTTTTCATCTCCACTTTTCACATCTCTAGTAGTAACGCTTGCCAGAAGCCATATTGTAGTTTTTTGACCCCTTATCTCCCAAGCCATAAGCCTTCTGCCAGTAGTAGCAATGCAATCTTTCTGCTAGATCTGTGAGTGTTGCAGGATCTGGCAATTAAATCAAGCTCTTCTTTTTCAAACCCCATTGCTGCCACCAACCTTAATACTAGTTTCCCCGATTTTTCCATAACTTGACACCTCCCCTCTTTTTCCAATCTCTTCATCTGTCAAAAGCCATTCTTCCTTCTCAACTCGCTGTGTGCTGGGACAGATTTCTTACGCTCTTTGCACTTGTATTCAGTGGCTGAGAATGTTAATTTCTGCCTTTCATGTTCTTCCCACAGTATGTACACTGAGCCATGGTTTTCAGTCTGGCTGTGTCCTGAGTCATTGTCTTTATCTTGTGTCTGTGTACTTGTTCTGCACACTCATGGCTGTCACTGTTTTGATTTTCCCCTTGGACAGCTCCGGTGCTGTTGACATTTGTATGCATTTCCCCAGGGCTGGAGATACTTCTCTTGACATTTTCTCCTGCAAACTGAAATCACATGTCTCACAAACGATGCTGTTTCTGATTAGAGAATCTTTTTTGTCTCTGCAGTTACATGTGGATACCAGAGCTCTCTATTGTGTAACTCACATATCTAAGTTACCCACTTCTTCTTGATTCCAGGTAAAACCAAAATACTTTCCCCACCTCCATCCCAACCCCAATACCTATCCGTGGTATCTTTCTGCTTAAAATCATGTACAGGTATCTATTATTTCTATACTTCCCAGACAAAGCATGGGGAATGAGATAGGGACAAATCTTTGCCTTATTAATCCTTACAGTCAGTTCTGTATTCCAGATCCATTTTTCCTTTGTACTGTTTCAATGATTATGCAATTCTATTTGTCTAGAAATTCAGCTTTCCTGTGGAGCGAGTCATATTGCTTCTCTCCATAAACGTTGCCTTATTCTCTTCTCAAACACACACCCTTCTTCAGTGTGAGTGTCACTCCCCCATCACTTCTATCCTAGGTAATAAAATGGCAGGATTTAATTATCCTTCAATTAAAGAGGCTCTTTATTAGGAGAAGCTTGTTCACAGATGCTGCAAGTCAACTCCAGCTAACACTATGACTACATAATGCAAACAGACTGGTACCTCCTCCAGGCTTTCTTCTCCTCTAGCTCACACTCCATTGCTACATCTCTGAAGAAAGACTGAAGCAATCTACACAATTATTGGTATGGTTTGTGCCCTTTTCAGATGGTGTTAAGACCTCAGCCAGGAGAATTTTGCTTGCAGATTCCTTGTTTGTTGTTTGGCGTAAGCGACTATGTTTCCATGGCTAACCCAGCTCAGCAGAAGCCATTTTCAGCTGTTTTTTTCAGTGACAAGACACCTTTCAGCTGAGTTCCCTGATTCAGTGTGCAGCAGAGGGCAAGGGCAGAGGGAGAAGAAAATAAAACGGGTTGGAAATGTTGGAGGGTTTATTTCTAGACTCTAGTGCTGACTCGGATTTCATTTCTGCTGACATCAAATCATCAAACACCACTACACCCAATTTGTACCAGTTCAAGTAGAATTCAGACTGGTAGGCTCCAGCAAATACTCTCTGATAAATGCATTGATTGCATCTTTCAGTTCAGTTTCTTTGAAAACAACAATACCGTAGTGATGCATTTGGCCTGTTGTTTCTCTCGGGGGATTATGCTCAATTCACTGGTCCCTGAGCTGCATTGTTTTACAGAGAGAGGTTTGTTTCATGCAATCTGTGCAGAATTCATGCAATGTGCCCTCTGATCACTCCTTCCTCCAATCAGTTCCAGTAATTTGGCATTACTGAGGAGAGGTGGACATATTTTGTTTCATTTCAAACCCACTCACACACTTTTGAAATGAGGAACAGAACTCCAAAAGGATTAGATTTGTTTTCCTTTTAAAGGGGGGCAAAATGCCAATTTGGGCTGCTGTAAAGGGGAGGAAGTCCTGAATTAACAATGTATGAGTTCCTAGCCGTGTCCGGAAACTCTTCCCCCTGGCTGAGTTATGAAGAGGGAAAAAAATCCCGTATTATTGGTAGATTCCACTTCTTAAAACTGCACCCCACGACTTCTGGAAAGCCCCCCCCATTCTCCCCATTTTCCCAGGAAGCAGTTCTGTTTTGAACCTAAATTGTAGTCCTCGTGTTTATTCATTTCTGAATGGGAAAATTAATGGCAGCTTGTCCTCTCTATAGCAAAGCAGTTGCTACGTTCATCTGCTTTCAGAGGTCTGTTTTCAGGAGCCACCAACACCTACCCATTTCCTTTTTGGGTTGGTGGAATCTAGAGCAGAGGAAGGGCAGTGCAAGTGGGAGGAGTTGAGTAAGAGAATTATGTCCAAGCTCTGTCTGTCATTGCTGCTGCCACTGTTGCCCAGGAATATAAACTGCACTTAGGGTAAATGGGGGAGATCTACAGCTGAAAGGAGTATGGATGCCAAAATACTGAGATGCAACTGTGGGCAAAATTTTTCTGGCCACCCCAGTGGTATGAAACTTTCTTGGGCTCGTTGGGAAAGCAGTGTCCTTCAAAAGCAGGGGTTTGATTGTGCCAGACCCAAACCAGTCTGACTTTGTTTATGGTGGCATATACCTTGAGTTTTGCTGTCTTATGGCACCTTGTCTTTGTGCATTTGATGCTGATGGAGTTCAGAATGGGGGGCAAAGTCTTGCATGCAGCAGAGCAAGCCTGGGTTTCTTTCATTTCCTTCTCTCAGAACAGATAAGGAGTAAAGCATTCACTTGTTGAACCAGGCTGCTTTTTGTCACAGCAGAAGATTTTTTGGAAGAAGGAAGGCCTGTGTAGCTCCCCGTGTGATGATTTACATGACTTATTTTTTGCAGCTGTCTGAATTACCTCTTAAAAAGTCTGCATATTTGCAATAACTGTACACACCATTTTCCCCTCCACTTCGGCTTAAGGTCACTGCCTCTTGCCACTGTGCAATGAAGCTGAGGCAACAGCAGTGGGGTTTGCAGCTGTGGCCTCAAATTAGCAGAGGTGAAGCTAGGTAATGGTGGGTGAGGGCAAGCAGCTGGCACGATGGAGCTATCTGCTGAGACAGCTGGATATCTCTGGAGAGCAGTAACTCTGCTCCCAGCTGCTGCTGCTGCCAGCACAACTTCTGTGCTCCTGCTCTTATTTTTTTTTCATTCTGTGCTTGGGCTCAGAAAGCTGAGCAGCTAAGCAGAGACTGCTTTGCTGATGGGCTTATAGATAGCATCGTAGTTTCTTGCAGATGTTTGGTACAACCAGCAGTGCAAACTTATCGAGTGGAGAAGTCACAACTTTATTTTCTTTATCCTTCCTCTCTTTTTCCTAAAAGAATGCAAAGATTTCTAGGTAATAAGCTAGTTGCAGGAGCCAAGACATTGAAAAGAAACACCAACTATCATTCTGGGTGCAATAAAACCTGAGAGGCTTGAAAACCTTGACATTTGCTGGCCATTCTCCCCACTCTGCTGCAGGAAAAGCTCTCCCTCAGAGCTGCTTGAGTGTGTCAGCTTCAGTGTCCTGCAAGGTGACCAAGATTTAGAGGTTGAAAAGGGACACTGATATTTTCATTCTCCTTCTTTTGGGACCTATATCACCATTGCCATTATTCCAACAGAAGCAGTGGAGTAGGAACAGAAAAAGGAGAGTTATGAGTTTTCCAACTCTCTCCAACTTTTTTTTTCCCCCCTAAGCCTGGGATTTTATAAAACTCTAACTCCAAAACATATTAAAAGCCTGAGCTGCTTACAAAACCTCCAGCTCCACAGGGTTTGCTTATCCCTAGTAATTATCACTTAATATTTGGCCTGGCACAGCTATCTTTCAGTCTTATAAGGATAAATGTATTTGTTTCACTGCTATCTGAGCTCTTTTTCACCATCAGACTGAAACCTATAGTTTATTATTCCTGGACAGAGGCCTACACACACTATGTGTTACTTCTGTAGTTCCCTCAGTCAGTGGGAAATGTTTTAGTATTATTATCATTAAATATTTTGCCAGACGCTGTGGTCTTCCAGCTTTCACATAGATAGGGAGGCAAGGGATGTGTGGCTAAAGTGGAGGCTTAAGACATGGGAGACAGGAGGTTTTTTTCCTTATCTGTGCCAAACTGCTTAGAGAGAAAATTCCTCTGGTAACAAGAAAGGTTATAAGGCCCTTAACTAGCTACTATCTCCTCGTACTCAGGCTTCTCAACCCATCAAATTAAATGAAGCTTTTCATGACTAATGGTGCATTTAGCAGTAAGGCTCAGGCTTAAATTACCTATGCAATACTTCTTTGCATCATTGTTTTTTGGTATGCACAGAACAGTACAAGCTTGGTTCATATTTTTAAATGAGAAATTAAAGTATCCTCATTGCAAAGTTCATGATTTCAGTAGGTTTAGTACCTTTTCAACCATTGTATTTTTTTTTATTGTTTGGTTGTACATATTTAATCTAAAGGGTTGATCTCAAACTGTAAATAATGGAGTTTAAACGCATAAGAGACCAATACCAACTTATTTAATAATGCTGCAAAAATACAAACTAACAAATAAATTTTAAGATCACATCTTTCAAGGTTTTGAGGCTCTAGTTCAGCATGGAAATGATAAGCTCTAGGTGCTTTAATAGCTATGAGCCTTTAATTTAGGCAACATTTGCAATTCTTATTATATTAATATTATGTATGAGAGTGTGTTAATCTAGAGAGAGATGCCGGAGCTGGGTGAGGCACAGCAGCACATCAGAGTATATTTGTAGGAGGAAACTCACTGATTTCAGACTTCTGAATCCTCCTGTTCCATCACACTGCTCTCCTAATTTGTCATTCTCAGACAAAGACCCTTGAAGCTTCTAATATTGTTTATGAGGGTTCCTTTAGCTAGTGCCTGGAAACAACATGTGCCAATCATCTCATGTGGACTGGTGGGTCTGTAGTTTCACCAGACATCCCCCACTGTTCAGAAGGGGAGGCTTATGGGCAGCACCAGTGGGGCAACAGAGCAAGAAGAAACATTTGCAAAGAGCTGACTCCACAGGGAATGAAGGATCCCTAACTCTCATAGCAGTGGTCTTACCGTGGAAGAAGGAGGGTCAAACCCACACACCTCACTCAGAGGTTCACATCTCAATCTTTCTGTTGGACTGGCTCTCAGTCCCCTGACCTCAGCCGGAGTTGCTCAACTTTGAAAATCAGACCCCTTTAGGTACAATTGGAGCATATTGATTTCAGAGCTGAACTTGAGGAAATTCCAGTCTACTATATTACCCGTCCACCTGCGCTCTGGGAGATGTAACTGGACCAGGAAAAAGCTAGGGCTTGTAGTTTGGCAGAAAGACTGGATGCAGGTGGATGTGGAAGAGCTGTATTGCCAAATGCAATAGGACGCTGATCCCTTCCACCCACCCCAGGAGCCACCTGCTTTTCCCCCAGCAGCAGAGACCATAAGGACCAGAAACTCACACGGTGGAGAGCAAGTTAATAGTTCTCCTAATGGCCTACATGCGCTACACACATCAAATGAAATGAGTATGAAAATGGTTCATTACCTGCCTGAGATCCAAGGTCAGGTTTTTCAAAGGAATCTGGGTACATAAAGTTGCAGGTGGACAGCTAGTAACGTTTACAAAAGCACTCACGTGCCAGATTCCCATGGATTTCAGTATGGGTTAGACACTTGGAGATAGAGTGTCTTTAGGCATCCAAGTCCTTTGAGAGGTGAAGTATTTTGCATTTACTGCAGTTTCCTGCAGGGTGCATAAGGATTATTACTACAGAGCAGCTTGTGTGCTGTGAATCCAACATACTGGCTTACCCTGCAGTGACTTGTTCCTCTTCCCATACCCAGTGGAACAAAATCTGTTGCGTACATCCCACGTATCTACCATCCAGGGAACAATGCCTATTTGTGTTCTGGAAGCTTTCTTTTGAGTTTACTTTTCTTATTAAGAAGGAAAAGAGATGGGGAGGGGGGCAGCAGGCAGGGAGAGAGAGAGGCATCGGTGTCCAGCACACAGCACATTACCAGCTACACTGCCAATTAACGTGCCAGGATTCCCTCGCTCGCACATGTTCTCTTGTTTTGATGTAACTAAACGACAGTTGCATTCAGCTGCTTCTTTCTATGGAAAAAAAAAAACATCTTCAAAAGAGCAGATGAGCGTGACCCCATTTCTCATTTTGTTTCCCATTACTTTAATTGTATATATATTGAATGTATCATCTATCGTGGAAAATTGCTTTCGTCTCTGTAACATCTGCAGGACACTGCGATGGCAAAGACTAGTGCATCTGCTGACACAGCTTTTGCTCTCCTCATTTCTTATTCCATTTCATATTCACAAATTTCAAACCTGTGATCCTAAGGCTAGCCTGCTAAACCCTCTGATTTCACTGGGAAGCGCAGGTGCTCAGCAGCACAGCAGATCAGGCCATTTTTGTTTAGGTGTCTAAATATGCCTTTACTGGCTTAGACATTTGGACTCGGTGTTTTTGCTCTGGGAGCATTAATCTTGCATCTCAAGTGTACACTAAATTCCAATTTGCTTCCTCCATCTCAGTCTGTTAAGAATTTGGTTCCATGTTTTTATTAATACCATTCGGCAGAGTATTTTTTCTTTGCTTCAACCACACTGTCAACCACTGCCCGCTCATTTGCGATCCAAAATGATCTACAAGTGATGTCCTGTGTATGCATGCAACGTCCATAGAAGATGAAAGTAACCCTGATGCTGAGACCAATACTTTTAATTTATTAAAAGTATCCTCTCCTTGTTGTAATCTTTGTAAAGCAGAAGAGACCCTGGTTTGACTGCAGCACTGTAAGAACTTGTGCGATTAATACTGAGGCTAATTTATTCTGTGAGTGGCTCTGTCTAATCCCGTGACTGTCTCTGTGCAGTGCATGCATATCATCCCCAAATGCCTTGGTACACATGTTAACAATGGGAAAAGTACTTGGTGGAAGAATGTAACTTTCTAACTCAGCTGCTGCAGTTGGCAGAGGCAGTTCCTCCCTCAGTTCACCATTTGTCTTACTTGATCTTGTGACTGCCTGTGGAAATGCCCCAAATTGTTTTGCTTGCATTTTCACCTGCAGGACTTTAGAGACAGGAAAAGCATTTCAGCAGTTTTGAAATAAATGTTTTTCTAATTGCATACTTCACTTTTTTAAACTGATTTTTTTTTTTTTAAAGAATTTGTTTAGAGATGAAAATGCACTATTTGGGAAAAAGAAGGAGGTAGGAAACTGCAGAGTTGTACATGCTGAGTTCTTTTTCATCCTTTTCTAGGGAAGTAAAGACAGTTTGCTTCCCTTCAAATGAGCTGTCAGTTTAGTTTCTAAAGCAAGTGGAAGTCTTCCTGAGAGCCATAGAGATCCTGGGATATCTGCCAGGGACAAAGACGTTCAAGACAAGGTTCAGTACCTGGTCTTCAGTACTTGCCTTTTTTTTCATCCACTTGGTAGCATCATCACACCCCAGGGGGTGCATGCACCTTGTGAAGTCAGAGCCAAGGTTAATATTTGGGACTGGACCTGCAGGGCATTTTCCCCACTCCTCCAAGTAGAAGCAGTTCCTTCTCAGATGCCTTAGTAACAGAATCTGCCCAGTGACAAGGTCCTGCACTAGAAACATCCCAGAGGTAGAGGGGTGTGTGTGTGTGTGTGTGTGTGTGTGAATTTTAGCTTTTTGTTTCTCCTATTCTGCCACTCCAGAAGGGACCCCAGCTTTCTGTAAGTGCTTCTCGACCAGTTTATGCCACTTCAATTACTGAAGGCCAGTTTTTTGCAATAGGAAAAATTTTACATATATATATAAAACACACTGTATATACTTATTAATGATGATCTACTCTGATTTCCTTAAATCACAGAAATCCCTGGGCGAACAAAATCCAGGGCAGAGATAGTGAGAGCATTTCCAGAAGCACTGAGCCCTGCCTTACAGCTCCCATCTGAAAGATGCACTTTATCCAGGTCCTGAGGCACAACCTCTACCAGTGTTTCTAAAGCCTTAGAGTGTTTTGAATCTCTCCTATATTGTACCTTTGATCAGATTAATTGAGTTCCTTGTGCAAATGAATGGCTTTCATTTTGTAATATCTTGGGCAAGTAATAATTATCAGGGAATCTATAAAGGAATAATTCAGTTCTTGAAAAGGAGTGAATCAGGATCATAAGTAAAACTCATAGCTGATTTTTTTTTAAATTACAAGATAATTTAGTTCAAACGTCTAAATGCTCACATATAATATATTCAGAAGACTCTGAGTCCTCTAAGAGGCATGCAAGTTCCTAAGCTTCTGAGACTTTCCATGGGAATTAGGCTTGCTAGGTATTTTAAGAACAAGAAAAAAACAACCAAAAGTTGATGCTTCTAAATCACTTTTGGTGCTTTGCAAATGTTACATTCCGATCAACTGAGTCCTTATTTTAAGCACAAAAGCTCATATTTTCACCTGACAACTGGTGCTTTGGTTTTTTGGAGTGTGGGTAATAGATCCGCTGGTCTCTTCCTTGCTTGATAGAACTGGCTTCCTTTTCTTTTCTTTTTTTAATCACAAGCAGAATAGGCTACAGTGGCCAGTAACCCACTTCTTCGTAAAATGAACTAACAAATATTGCAAACTCACCCTCAGCCCCAGATAAGAGGGAGCAGCTTCCATTAGTGCAAACATAAACACGAATTTAGTGTTTGTATGTATTTAAGTCATTTACACATTTACGCCTCATTCCAGTGTGCAGACTAGGAGAATGATAAAATGTGCCAAAAGCTGTGAAAATTGAATTGGAAGAGTCATTGCAGATTTATTAAAAAAAAAACCCAACAACACCTTTCTAAGTTTTTCCATCCCTGGCGTCCGCCAGGTCAATCCTCTGCTGAAGTCAGTGGGAGTTTGCCACTGATTTAGATGGGAATAGGTTGTGATTCTTCTGCTGTAAATCCCCTGTTAAGAGAATCCTACTGATCAGTAGTGACTCATTCAGAAACAGAACTTGTGAGTTGTTTGAAAAAGCCCTTTTCCATATTTAGCTCTTCTTAAAATGTATTATTTAAGAGATCATATAACGAATTAGCTACAACTGAAAGTTCCCTTTTTTCCCTCAAACCCAGCCTCTTCCTCTCTTTACCCAGCTCCTCCCCCCTCAAAAAAGTGAAGTATACAATAATGCCAGTAATTATGTGTTATGTGATTTTTATTGCCTTGCGATTTATTACAAATGCTTTTGTGGGTGGTACAAAGTATTTGAACAGGTTTTCAAACTAGTCAGAAATTTATTAAATATTGGTGATTGTTATTACAGGTTGCGTTTTATGATCTAAGGTTGATTTATATGTACAAAAACCAAAAGGCAACGCAGTGTAACTCTTTCAGCATTCTTCTTGTGGTAATGCTCCACAATACACAGTGAGCCTCTCCGAGCTAAAGGGGCTCTACATAATCTGAAGAACAAAAAGTGACCATTACTGAGGCAGAAACAAAAGCAAACATATTCTGCTTGCCCTGCTGCTTCCACTGGCTCGGGTAGGGTCTGTAGATAGTCAGCATTTCCACAGAATTCTTTGCAAACTTTAGAAAATTGAACTCTAGGTGTTGGATTCAGAACTTTTTTGCTGAACTAAATGTTGAAGATCACTTGAAAGGCACACATAGAAATATCTTCCAAAGGACAAGTCAAAGAATTGCTGTTATGATGTATGTCTGATTAAAAATCTGTATGGCAGATTCAAGGAAAGGCGCAGGGCACATCATGTTTAACAACTAGAATGTCAGGCTGCTCAGATTATTTCATAACACACACATTTTAAGCTGTGCAGTGATGAATAGCAGTCAAAAAAGGACACATGAATGTATTTTCCCTGCAGACGTCTTGCAGACCCCAGGCTTTCTAGCTGATGTTCTCAGAAGTGCTGGTAGACCCTCCATATCCTATCCCATTTCAAATGCAGATCATAACATCAACCACACCACGCCGGGATTCCCCATACATCTTCTCTACTGGTTTATTTTATTTTCCCTATTGGTCACCCATCAGAAATTATTCCCATCCTGACTGGTTTGAGACAGATAATAATGAACAGCAACTAACCACAGAAAATCTTAAATTTGAACAGGATGTTTTCAGATAAATAAGAAACATGCTTCTGCCTGGGGAAAAAGAAAAAAAAAAGGAAATTCAAATGCAATGGCTGTTTATGTACATAAAGCCTTTCCTGACCCTTCTTTCCCCCCCCTAGCTGGTAGAAAACTCTAGATTGCTGATAAACTTAGAATTGGATACTTGTTCCACCCTACTTCATGATGGAAAATCTTGAGGGGAAAGGGCATGGCTGTTGCATGCACTGAGGTGTCATCACCTTTTCTCCACACGCCTGGTGAGGCTGAGCTTGTAGACTACTAACTTGCTGGCCCACAGACTGGGCACTAATTTGTCTTTAGCTGACAGAGGTAATGGCCATTGGGAAATGAGTCACATCTCCCTCTGCTTCTGTTGTTGAAGCAGAGGGATTACCAAACTAATGAGCTGCAAGACTATCTAGGTTTCTCAAATTGTAAGGTCCCAAAGAAAACAAATGCATAGCTTGAGCTTTGGGCCATCTCTATGTACTTGCATTGCAGCCAGCAGCAAAAGGTTTCTGCTTCATTTCAGTCTTCAAAACCCATAGGATTGTTTTTTTCTCACATCCTCAAAAGCAATGCAAAAAGATTGGTATCCCTAAGCATAGAAGGAAGTTGTCCAAGTGACCCTCTGGACTGGCTGATGGGAAAAATTGCAAATCCATGGTGGGATGGTGAAAAATAGTTTAAATTTTCATCTGAGTTTTATTCTGGCCTTGAAAGCAAATATTGTCTAAACCAAGTAAGGATCCACATGGACCTTTTCTCTTCAGCCCCTTCTCTCCACCATGCTGTGCCTGTCAGCATAATCCCAAACCTTGCCTAAATTAAAGCACAACACACATAACTCTCCCCTAGGTAACAGACCAGAGCAATGTCCTATAGCTTAAGCCACCTTTGGAAAGTCCAACAGCATTATACTGATGAAAAAAAGAAGCATCAGGCTGAATGACAATAGAGGCTTTTATTTATTCAGTGGCTGTTGAAGATTTGAGTTGAAAAATTCTGTAAGCTCTAAATCTTTGTTGCAAGTTTTACAGAATCACAGAATCACAGAATCCTAGGGGTTGGAAGGGACCTCGAAAGATCATCTAGTCCAACCCCCCTGCCAGAGCAGGGTCACCTAGAGTCCATCACACAGGAACGCATCCAGGCGGGGTTTGAATGTCTCCAGGGAAGGAGACTCCACAACCTCTCTGGGCAGCCTGTTCCAGTGCTCTGTCACTCGCACAGTGAAAAAGTTTTTCCTGGTATTCACATGGAACCCCCTATGCTCCAGTTTGCATCCATTGCCCCTTGTCCTATCATTGGTCATTACTGTAAAAAACTTTGCTCCATCGTCCTGACCCTCACCCTTTACATATTTGTAACCATGGATGAGGTCACCCCTCAGTCTCCTTTTCTCCAAGCTAAAGAGACCCAGCTTCCTCAGCCTTTCCTCATAAGGGAGATGTTCCACTCCCTTCATCATCTTAGTGGCTCTGCGCTGGACTCTTGAATTGTGGTCCCTGTCCTTCTTGAACTGTGGGGCCCAGAACTGGACACAATACTCCAGATGTGGCCTCACCAAGGCAGAATAGAGGGGGAGGAGAACCTCTCTTGACCTACTAACCACCCCCTTTCTAATGCACCCCAGGATGCCATTGGCCTTCTTGGCCACAAGGGCACATTGCTGGCTCATGGTCATTCTCCTGTCCACCAGGACCCCCAGGTCCCTTTCTCCTACACTGCTCTCCAGCAGGTCAGCCCCCAGCCTGTACTGGTGCATGGTGTTGTTCTTCCCCAGATGCAAAACTCTGCACTTGCCCTTGTTGAATTTCATTAAGTTTCTCCCCGCCCAACTCTCCAGCCTATCAAGGTCTCTTTGAATGGCAGCACAACCTTCTGGTGTGTCAGCCACTCCTCCCAGTTTAGTGTCATCAGCAAACTTGCTGAGGATACATTCTGTACCCTCATCCAGGTCGTTGATGAAGATATTGAACAACACCGGTCCCAGTACCGACCCCTGAGGGACTCCACTAGTTACTGACCTCCAACTGGATTCTGTCCCATTGACTACAACTCTCTGACTTCTTCCCTCTAACCAGTTCTTGATCCACCTCACTACGTGATCACCAAACCCATACTTTATCAGCTTATCTACGAGGATGCTGTGGGAGACAGTGTCAAATCGGGATAAGTCTCTGAAATCTTACTGAAATCGGGATAAGTCTCTGCTGAATCCATTAAAACATAAGGCTGTAGCAAAGAGGCACATCGTTCCCTCTTTAGGCATTTAACTCCCAGTTACATCAATGGAAATTAGACAATTCACACATCTGGTCCTTTGTCTAACATTTCCAACTGTGTCCTTAGGGTTCTGAACTTCAGACACTAAAAAGAACCTATTTTTAATGATAAGCAAGTCACCTTCAGAAGTCTAGGTGCTGTTGCAGTGAACAAATTTGGCACTTCAAAGTGGAGGCACCTACAGTCCCTAATTATTTTTGATCTTTTTGGTATCTTCATTTGCTTTTCTGTAAATATTTGCTATTTTCACTTCTCAAATTTATTACTAAAAATGCATACATGCACGTGTCCACACCCATACATCTACACCCATAATTATTCTTTAGATGATTACACATAAGAGATGTGCATTTTGTTTGATATGGTAAAAGCACACATATTAAAATACAGTTTCATTATGTAATAATTGTAATGTCCATTTCAGCATCGTTCCCATTATGCAACATATGCATTTCAGAAGTATGTTTAAATTCAACACATCTTAAAAGGCTATTACTCTTCTATAAAGAACATATTCTTCTGTGGGTAGGTGAGATGCTTGCTTTTAATTTCTCATCACAAATAATTCTTTCTCATTACAAATAATTCTTTCAAGTCTCTTGATAATTTCATTGTTTTCTGTCTAGAACACTTGCAGGCAGTTAACTGGTTTCAGAAATAAATACAATAATTCAGATGGTGTCAAAACCAGCATGAAGATCCACATGCTGATCTTAGAGGGCATTAAGTGCAATCCAGAAACCATTTATCTGTAGGCACACCCTTGTGTAATTTGTAACCTATGACTGAAACTCTGAATCCACTGAAATCAAAGTTAGATCTTCCTCTGAGCTCTGTAATGCCAGGGTTTCACCCTGCCAGTCTGTAATCAATACGTTGTGAGCACATTGCTGTGCAGCTTGGAAGAGGGACCCTTACCTACAGCAACACCTTACACCCCATGGCAGTACCCCAGCAGGGAACCATCCTCTAGAGCACTAAGTGAGTATTAGGGTCAGATAGCATGACTTTGTTTTGTATCTTCCTGGACACATGTCAGTACATCATCTAGGATCTTGCTGGGTTGGCTCTGCCTCAGAAATAAGCTCAGTTAAGAAGCCACCATCATGCTAAATTGCATTCATAGAAGGAGTTACGAAGCCAGGACTTTGCTCTTTTTCTGAAGTCTGTTTTTCAGTTCCTTTTAAGAGTATCATGTCTGTGGTTCAGGCATCCTTCTGCTGAAACTTTGCTCCTTGCTTTCTCATCGCATTGTCCTGCTGGGGGGATTAAACTGGAAGTGTGGAAATGCTCCCCTGAAGTCCCGGGAGAGTTTCCCAGAAGTGTGCCTGAACCCCACACAGCACGAGGATTCTGGCTGTCCTGCAGGCTTTCACCTCCCTGGAAAAGGGTCAGAAGAGCTCTGGGGCCACAGAGGGAGCACAAGGAGAGGCCATTGGCCTCAGAAACAGCTGGGTTTGCGGGAGGTTGGACCCCATAGATTGAGCCCACTCACAGAAGACTGGTGACCTTACATGATGGGACTCAGCCAGGCTGTGACAGATGGTATCCCTGGATCTGATGACTGGGTCCTGGCTCTTAATGTATAGTTAATTATTTGGGAGGAATATAGAAATTAACTTGGTAAATTGCGAATACAGTATGAAACACTGATTTTGTAGATAGCTTGACTCCTATGCTGGAGTAAAATGACAAGTATAATCTAAGTTGCTGGTAGATTTTAGTGTTTTTCTCGTGGCCCTTGTCAGTTGATTCACAGAGGTAATTCTGGAAGGATGCTGCTACAAGACCTATGAGCTGATGAGGTTTATTGGATGGGCTGGATTGATGGAATAGAGACGTTCTTGGCACTAATACATGCCGCAGTGGGGTTTGTCTTTAGCAAGTCCTCATAGTAAAACTGGCTTGGTGGAGTGTGCTTTTCCACAGCAAACATAGTCACTGAAGTCATGTATCTTACAACAAGTAGGCTGGAAGTTTGATTTCTGAGGATGCTGGCTGAGATGTTAAGAGAGAAAGAAATTTAAGAAAGAAAGAAAAAGAGACAGAAATACCCACTGTCCGCCAACACTGGCAGACATCCCTGTGCCAGAGGGAGAAATGGGTAGATTGGGTTCATTGCTGTGCTTTGGGGTGCAGGCTGCCACTTTGGGAAGGGCTGTACCTGTCAGATGCAAACCAGCATTGTGTGGATCCACAGCAGTGCAGGGAATCGGGGACAGCGGGGCAAGGGTCAGCATTAGCCACAAAGCCTTTGCTTGCAGGCTGGTGAGAGGTCTGGCAAAGAAGCCTTATGGAGACTGGCTGAGGGAACTGGGGTTATTTAGCCTGGAGGAGACTGAGAGGAGACCTTATTGCCCTCTACAACTACCTAAAGGGAGGTTGTAGTGAGGCTGGTGTTGGTCTCTTCTCCCAAATTGCTAATGACAGGATGAGAGGAAATGGCCTCAAGTTCCATCAGGGGAAGTTTAGGTTGGAGATTAGGAAGAAGTTCTTTACTGAGAGGGTGGTTGGGCACTGGAATGGGTTGCCCAGGGAGGTGGTGGAGTCACTGTCCCTGGGGGTGTTCAAAGAACGGGTTGATGAGGCACTTGAGGCCATGGTCTGATGGTCTAATGGTCAGGAATATGATGGGATAAAGGTTGGACTTGATGACCCTGGAGGTCCCTTCCAACCATAATGATTCTATGATTCTATACACCCTCCATGCCAGCAGCTTGCGGGGTATCAATTGTCCCAGCTAAACCTCCAGAGGAATGTCCTCCTCTTTGGTGAGTTTCCAGATAATACACACACTTTAAAGCATTTTTCTATTCCGGCATCGCAACAAAAGGAGCTGCCAGTCTTAGGGCAAGAGCCCCAAACTCTTCAGTGAATTCTTTTGAGATGTGGGTGATGCCAAGATAGTCCATTTACCTCTACAGTGGCTTTTTCCAGCAGGTTTCCAGGAATGAGAAGAACAGCTGGAGAAACTGAATGTTATGCTTCATTGGTGGGGGGAAATTCTCTGTACTGCAATATTAGTGCTCACTGCCTGTTGTGGTCACCAAGCACTGTCATCAAGGAGGTTTCAAGGGGCTGGTAAGGAAGTGGGATGTACTGAAGCTCTCCTGCTTGAGCAATACAAGTCCAGAAGGGTAATGCAGGGAGTATGTTTATCATGTAAACAGTGGACTGTCTGTAAAAAGGGAAGTTTTAGGCAACTCTGGGGATGTGGGAAATGAGAAACCACAAATTAATGAGAAGCCTTACTGAGGTTAAAGTAATTTACTGATTAATTTTTATTTCACATCGTTTGGTCAGAATGGAAGGGGGAGAAGACATAGCATTGCATGATAAATCTTTCATTGGTTTGAGATTATTCATAAGTGAGACTAACCCACACCAGCACCAGTAGCTTATGCTGTACCATTCTACCCAATATTTTGGACATGCCACCTGGACAGATGTTTCAGACAAATTTTTTGAAATCTTATTGGAAATCTTCTCTGTTTACCTGTAAAGCTCCAGTAGGGTTTTCTGGTATTTATTCATTAGGGGGATTTTGGATAGATAAACATGTCACTAAAAATACCACTGTAGTGATATTGTGACTAGAAGCAACCCAACTTTCCAGCCTGATTTCTTGGGACCTTCCAAGTATACTTACAGGGTTGTGTAGAAAAACAGGAATCTCCCTTTTCTATCCCGCCCATGCCTAGCCCTCAAGGTCATGCAGAAAGCTACTTCCCTTCAATATCAGGATCTAATCTGATTGCTCCTTTTTGCCTCAGCAATGTTTTTGGGGGCTATTTCTCCAATTTGAGAAATGGTTGAGAATGGTGGGATGGTAAAGGATAACTTCATTTTTAGGAACAGAGATGAAGCACAATTCTTAAAGGTCTTCGGGTTTTTTAGTGAACCTTCTGGAAACACACAGATGATGTAGTTTATGAAAAAATGACCACCACTGATTATGTAGATATCAGAGTAACAACTTGTAGCCTAAAACAGTGCCATTTGAGATGAGGGAGAGGTTTTTTTACCAGGATTGGGACAAAAGTAGAAACTTATTTTACAGCAAAGTTCTGGGTTGTGTATTAAACCTTTGCCTGCCTGGAAAGTGCTCAGCAGATTACCTGGGGCACTGCTTGTGGCTGAGAGTGCAAGGCTTAGGTCACTGCCTCAGAAGCATGAAGGTATATTTGGCTCCAAAGCATATTGCTTTGTCCTCCCCCATATCGTACCAGCACATGTGGAACACTTCCCACATTCCAGAGCTGGCAGCAGTTTTCAAATCATTTGAAAAGAATCATAGGATCATAGAATATGCTGAGTTGGAAGGGAATCATCATCGAATCCAACTCCTGTCCCTGTGCAGGACACCCCAAGTCACCCCATGTGCCTGAGAGCATCATCCAAATGCTTCTTGAGCTCAGGCAGGGTTGGTGCTGTGACCAGTGCCCTGGGGAGCTGTGCCAGTGCTCAATCACCCTNAGGTTTTTTTTACCAGGATTGGGACAAAAGTAGAAACTTATTTTACAGCAAAGTTCTGGGTTGTGTATTAAACCTTTGCCTGCCTGGAAAGTGCTCAGCAGATTACCTGGGGCACTGCTTGTGGCTGAGAGTGCAAGGCTTAGGTCACTGCCTCAGAAGCATGAAGGTATATTTGGCTCCAAAGCATATTGCTTTGTCCTCCCCCATATCGTACCAGCACATGTGGAACACTTCCCACATTCCAGAGCTGGCAGCAGTTTTCAAATCATTTGAAAAGAATCATAGGATCATAGAATATGCTGAGTTGGAAGGGAACCATCACAGAATCACAGAATTCTAGGGTTGGAAGGGACCTCGAAGGATCATCCAGTCCAACCCCCCTGCCAGAGCAGGGTCACCTAGAGTCCATCACACAGGAACGCATCCAGGCGGGGTTTGAATGTCTCCAGTGAAGGAGACTCCACAACCTCTCTGGGCAGCCTGGTCCAGTGCTCCGTCACTCGCACAGTGAAAAAGTTTTTCCTGATATTGGAAATACATGGAACCTCCTGTGCTCCATTTTGCATCCATTGCCCCTTGTCCTATCATTGGTCATTACTGTAAAAAGCTTGGCTCCATCATCCTGACCCTCACCCTTTACATATTTGTAACCATGGATGAGGTCCCCCCTCAGTCTCCTTTTCTCCAAGCTAAAGAGCCCCAGCTTCCTCAGCCTTTCCTCATCAGGGAAATCATTGAATCGAAACAATCATCGAATCCAACTCCTGTCCCTGTGCAGGACACCCCAAGTCACCCCATGTGCCTAAGAGCATCATCCAAACGCTTCTTGAGCTCAGGCAGGGTTGGTGCTGTGACCACTGCCCTGGGGAGCTGTGCCAGTGCTCAATCACCCTCTGGGGGAAAAACCTTTTCCTGACACCCAACCTAAACCTCCCCTGATTCAGCTCCCTGCTGTTACCCCGAGTGCTGTCATTGGTCACAGGAGTGAAGGGATCAGTACCTGCCCTTTCTGTTCCCCTCGGGAGGAAGAAAAAAGAGAAAACCCTCCACAAAATCATTTCCTTCTCACTTTCCAGATGTAAAAATCTCAAATTAAAGTGACAAAGGCTATGTTAAATGCTGGATTAGTTACAGGATGAAGATCCTTTATCTTGTAAATCACCTAGCAAGAAATGTGTTCCTTTTACCAAATAAGAGAAACTAGAAACTTCCCCACTGAAGTTTTCAATCAGAAGCAGCATTGCACTATAGTTCTGGCAGATTGCGAGATGCCAGTCTTTCACCATACCAAAGTTGTTTGACACTACTTGACATTGCTTGAGCAAACTGGCCTTCCAGTTGGAAAGGCTGGCCTTCATTCATTGTATTTTATTGTGAAATGGTTCAGAAAATTACAAGCTTCACTCCTGAATTTGCCAAGAGAGAACAGTGTTTTTTCTAGATACCCCAAGATATTTGTATGAACACATAAACAAAATTTAAATACAATTTTAAATTTATTAAAATACTGGGGATTAGAATCTCACAAACTGCTGGATGTCACATCTGCAGCCAGTACACAACTTCATATAAGCCTCTTTCCATCTGCTTTACCCTACTTATTTTCTCATTTCTTTCTCATCTTGACCCCTTTTTTGCTCACTACAAGAGCAAGATCTTTAAAAACTTTCTAGTATATCGTCTTTATAATTACATAGGCATAGGATATTGAGCACTATAGTTCTGAAGCATGACTTGCATGGTCACGGCAGACTTCTAGAAAGATGACTTAGAAAAATTATCTGACAACTTGATGCACTGATACAAATTCAAACAGAAGAGAAACTTCTGGCTATAGATGATCTCGATGAGCTCCAGGATGAAGGAGAATTGGGAAATAAACTTTCTTAGAAACACTTGTTTTAGCCTACCTTGGTGAGAGGTAGGAATGTTTTCCCATAGAGAATAGGAAAAACAGGAAAGTAAAAAAACCAGCAACAGTCTCAACTCTTCCAGTCTTCTGTAGATTAAGAGAATAACAAACAGCACACTGTTGTAGAAGTGTAGAGTCATGATGACAGAGCACAATTTGATACCAGATTTGGCATTCCACAGGACATTCTAGCTAGGGCCTTCTGGCTGCACTGTGTTTTTGCCAGCCCTAATATGATACCAGAGTACCTATGTTAAGTTGAAAGTTAATCTGGTTGTTCCATCTTCTGAAGGAAAATTCTTCATTCCAATGATTTGCCTTCAAGATAAAAGTAAATCTAAATCTTCATATGTGAACATAAATTTATTTGCTCTTTTTATTCTAAAGCTGGCCAGCCATGAAGAAATCGTGGCATATTTAGCTCACACATAAGTGCCATGCATCTATTGCTTCTAGTGTGCAGCTGGCTTGTGTTTGCCCAGCTCAACACATGGGAAAAATAAAAGTTGTTTGTTGCATCTGTCCCTTTGGACTTGGCTCAGTTGCTTTTGCTTCTTGCAATGTAAGGTGATCTATGCAGTGTTACTGTAAAAGTGAGGTTGAAAGACATAAGAAAGCTTGGGGTTACTACGGGAATGTTGTTCCTGTAGTGTGGTTGTGTTGCTTGTTGGTTGTTAATTCCTTGAAGTTACAATATCACTATGATCTAAAGGTCCAAATTTGATTTATTAACCAGATAAAAGCATATGAGAAAGAGACAATATTCCCCTCCAGATTGCCTCATATGAGCAAAAAATAGCCATTTGGGAAATAATCGTCTCCTACACACAAGAAATAACAGAGGGGAATTTTAAAAATGTAGTGTCTACACAGATTGAAAGCAAAACTTTTGTAACTATTCCTAACTCTAACAGATGAGACATGTTGACAATGTTGACACCTCCTATCAAACTCTACTTCCAAATATTTTTAACTTTCCAGGTGATACAGATGTGTGGCTCTATTTCAGAGCTTAAGAGTTCACAGTGTTTCATGTCTAGCAGTACAGTCCTGATTTTGTGTGTATAAACCAAGAGAATAATTTCTGGATGTAATCCAGTTTAGGTCAAGGTCAAGTCTGAGTTCAAAGAAATCTAAAGTTTCAGTTCAGATTTGTTTACTGTGAGAACTTGCCAGGCCTCTATTGTCCTTTATGTCCTCTTTGTCTTTTAACACAACAGTTCAGTGATGGTGATGAATTCATAGGAGCCCACAAGGAGCCTCTTGATCATATTTTACCACCTAATTACAAGTAAATTTGAGAGACTTCTTTTCTTCTCATGATACTGATGGAGAAGTGGTGTCCCTGGGACTCATAAAAATGTTCCTATCTGCATCACATTTTATAACAACAAAACTCCTAAAGGAGAAAATCCATCTCCATGTTCCAGCTCCTCGCCACTAATGATGCCTCTTGTGCAATGCTGTCATTATAGTTACTTGGTCTTGTTAACCTAAAAGCTCTGATAATCCCCATACCTAGGCTGAGAAAGACCTAGATACTTCTCAAGATTTCTGAAAAGAACTTCAGAAGACCTAAGTGAAACATTTGGATCCATGAAAATATATAACCATTTTTTTCATAAGGCAGGTCTTTTGTAGGCCACCTGGTAAATGGCTGGCAGTGCTTCTAGTGACATTTCTACCATCAAGTCAAAACATCTCAATATTTCACCTGATATCAAACTGGAAGCAGACTGTTTCCATTAAGAACTGTCTCAGAACTAAAAATTCACAGTGCCTGAATCCAACAGCCCCACTCACCTTCAGCATATGCATGTGATTCCCTCACTACAGAGTGCTGGTGGGTTTTGATTCAATCATCCCCTTGAGACCCACTGTGCAGAAGTACATTAAGTGGTGCTGTATGAGTGGATGTGTCTTTAATAGTACCATTCATACGGTAGTTCTCAGCCTGAGTAATCTAGCCAAGTGAGGGCCTTTTGCTCTAGTTCAAACGTTCCTGAAATCCAGAGGGGGGTCTAGTAGAGATTTCTCACAAAAACAGAGGTATTTTCAAGATATCCAGAACCACAAATCCAGCCCCCATTGAATTTCAGTTTCCCTTACAGGTCATTATTGTTTTCACCACTTTATGGCAGGACTGGCCAAAATCAATCTTTTGCAACTCCACTTCCTACTCATACTAAAAGAAAAAGGTTGGGGCATTTAATTAGAGCAATTTATATTTTCAAAATGAGGAAGACATTCTGAAAAAGAAATTGTTTTTGCAGCCAATTCGGGGACCTTCTGTCTACAAAATCTGCTCTAGACACTTTCCCACCACAACTTTCTTTCCATTATTAGGAACTTACACCACGTTGTATTTAGCTTGGTATTTTGCCAAAAAATGTTCTTTAGGTCTCTATAGTACAAAGTCTGACAGAAAGCATAACACAAGGAAAAAAAGGTATTTTAAGTCCCTACTTTTTTCCATTTTCCCATCAGAAAAAATTTTTAAAAAAATATTAGTTATATAAATCCATCTCTGTTCCAGTTTTTACTCTGGTTATTTATATCCTTTAAATATGATCCATGTAGAGAAGTTCAAAGTTATTAAATCCGTTCAGATAGTCCTTCAATCTATTCAGGAGCTCAGTGTACCTGGCACAGGCACCAAGTATTTCCTTTTGGATTCTGAGCTAGAAGTAAGCCTTGAAGTAAATGATTTTCTGCTAGGATAATGATGGTACTACCAGACCTGAGTGGGAAAAGGCCAGGGAGGTTCCGATCCTGACTCATGTTCTGATATTGCCTCTTTCGTTTTTACCCTAGGAAAACTCAGCTCAGCTTCTGTCTGTGGTTTTCAGTAAGAACAGTGCTTTTCCCTTCTTCCTGCACAATTTTCCAGCCAGATTGACTGAACTACAGAAAGGTCAAATGACTTGCTTGGAGGGTAAGCCGTGAGTCAGTAGCACAGCTAGCATTGAATCAAATCCTTTCCTGTCTTCCAGTCCAACCACTAGACAACACACAATTGCTTTCATTGACCAGAGTGTTTTAATGAAGTCAGCGTTAGCTGTGGTATATTCCAGCATGACTCTCTGAACATTAGTATACATTAGTATGAGTCTTCTACCAGCAACTCATTTGGTATGTGGCAGACAGCAGACCTCGGGTCCCTCTCCTTGCATGCCTTGTGTCCTGCCTGTGCGTATCGCTGCCTGCACACTGAAGTCGTACAGCTGTGTTCTCCTCTGCACTGGGACTTGATGTGTACAGTTCCAGTCAGGGGCTGAACTACAGCCTTCGCTCTCAATCTTTGACTACTGGGACCTCCTACAGGATTTCAGCTGCCCTTCCTCTACAGTCAAGAAGAGGGAAAAGGGCCCATTATTCTGTTCTGTAGTAATATGAGATCATGGTTTGGAAAATGTTCAGAAACACTGGACAAGATAAACTCAACAATCTAGTTTGACCTTAAACTCTACCGATGTTTGGATTTAGCTGACCTAGATGCATCTGCACATATTTTGGCAGATGGATGTCTGGAAATTTTGCAGAAAGATCGATGGAAGATACTGTAAAAAAAAAAAAATAGGGTTGAAAAGGAGCTTGAGCAGGCATCTAATCTAAAGCAGGATGGGCTTTTTTACACCATTTCTAGCAAGCAACTCAACTTCTATCCTCTACTTCCCCAGGCAATCTGTGCTATCACTTCACAACTCAAATTATTAGGTTAGGCATTAAGGGAACTTTTATTGCCCTCCCTCACTGAATTGAGAGTGTGTCACTCACGCATATGATGTAAAGCAATAAAAAAATAAAGTTCATGCAATATGGAATGGTATGTATTACAAAGTCAATGGTACAGAAGTAAATGTACCTTCAGCAAGAATTCCCTTTCTCTTATGGCATGATTTACAGTACAAAGAGCTTCCCCCCCCCTCTTTTTACTGAATAATGCCTGATTCTACCTTTCTCCTAATATGGCTCTATTTACAAAGATTTTCCAAATGTTATTCTGCACAACTGCCTGTGTATGTGAAGAAAAGGTAATATGAAAAAGAAATAGTTTTCGAATGACACTGAAGATTTGACTTTTTGACTTTTCAAAGCCAGGAAATTAATATTGAATCATCTGTCTGAATTTGCTGTGCTGTACTGCAATGTTTTAGCTCATATGGCACGCAAGATAACCACTGTTCAGAGACCCTGCAGTAACTCAGCAAAATACGATGAACGGAGGATGACGTTTCTGCTATAAATCACCAGGTCTATTGTGTATATGTGTAATAGACAGGACTTGGGAAGCAGGGAAATATGGGACTGTTATGGAACACCAGAAGAAACTTTTTAGCATGTTTCTTTTACTGATGACTGGTTGGCAGCTCAAAAAAAAACCCCTCTAATATAAAATCACCATATAAATTAGAAATGGAAAGAGCTACTGTTAGATCATCTTTTCCATCCTTCTGTCACTGTGGAATGTTCCCTACAGTGTGTTCTTTAGTGTTTTGTCCAGTCTTCTCTAAATAACTTAAGCAACAGGGTTGCTTCTCCTTGGAATCCTACCCCACGCTGTAGTAGATCCCGTTAATAGGAAATGTTACTCTAAAGCATAAATTTTCCTGCTCTCAGTTTCATCTCATTAATTCCACTTATACTCCCTTCTCTGGTCCTAATCAATCCCTTTGCCTCTTAAGTGTTTATATCCTCCTAAGACTTACGGGGAATTATCATACCCCAATTAGATATCATTCAGCCAAGATATGTGCAAAGCCCATTCCCTTCATTTTCTTTCAGCCCACATCTAAGCCTTTGATAATTTTTTCCCCTCTCTGAAGTCCCTTCAGTTTGTCATCGAGTCGCCCTCAATTTAAGTTGAAGAGAGTTCTGGTCCCTACACTGCAGCCGGAGACGCGGCGATCAGGTTTCCAGAACACCAGCAATCCCCAACTCACCACAAAGTCAGATGGAGAAGAGTGGCCACAGAGACCACTCAGGAAGAAGAAGAAAATAAAGGAGAGTGGCGGTTTGCAGGGAAAGAGCGATGTAAAATGCCAGCAAAACAGCAGAAGCAGTGGCCTTAGGGGGACAAGAGCACAGCAAACCCTTGCAGGAGTGCTGGGAGCTGTGTGGCCCGTGGTGGGTAGGGTATGACACCAATGACTGGGTGGCAGCCCCCAGTAGCACCGGTGGGGTAGAAATACCCCCAAGTCACTCTGCACCCACCCCGTGCTGGTTGTGCCCGGCAGGGCTGGCGTCACTGTGAACCATTTCCCAGTGTCCCAAGCCATGACCTCATGAGCACCAGCAACCTGGGAGAGCGCGTGTTTCACAGATGGACAAAGCTCACTCTGTGTACAGGTTTTTTCCTTGTGGCTGTAAAATTAAAGAGTGGGAGAGAAACCTGGGCTGTATCATAGTCTCCTGGTGGTCCACCCCCTCCGCCCAGCCCTGCAGACTGTCCAAAACGTTGTCATTTTACCCCAGAAGGCAAGCAGGCCTGGGGTAGATCCAGAACGGATTACAACATAATCCAATTCACAGGGAGGGGTATTTTTGAAAGAGGATTATATTTATTTTCTGGCTGGCTGCCAAAAATAAATAAATGCTGTAAGTATAATGTAATGTTTTTAGAGGGCATGGTGATGGAAAGAGAAGGCTCGTTTCCATATTGAGAGCAGGAGGGGGGTAATTTGATTTTTGCAGTGGTGTGCAAAGCACTCTGAGGGTATGTAAGGTATAAATGCTGCTATTTCACACTGGAATTTCAAGCACAGTATTAGCCTGAAGAAAGTAGTGCTTCATTTCTATTCAGAACAATGTACTATGGGGTGTTTGGCCTGCATTTTAGCATCAAAAAGCCTCCGCCTGAACCTTTTGTGACCTTCAGAGAGTTTTGCATAATTAGCTTGATTAAAGACATAGCACAATTTTAGCACCAGGGACCAAAAACCACAAATTAGTGAGGATCGCATGTTTTGCAAAATAATACCATTCATGTGATTATTTGTTTTGCTCTAATCATTTTTGAAATATTACCCCATTGCTTCGACTTGAATTGCTGGTTGTAACAGATAGCTGGTTCCCAAATAAAGTGTAAGTCTCTACAAAAATATTTCCATTGCATGAGAAACCGTTATTGGAGTTCTCTAAAGTCATAGGGCTGAGTTTGGTGTTTGCATTAGGGATATGACTGAAAAAGGCTTGAAGTACAAATACTTTTCAGCTATGTATGCTGTCGTTTCACTGAACCTTCCTCAGACTTTGCTTTTACCATTTTGATTTTAGTGTGTTAATCTCAAATTTTCAGTGTGGCCAATCCAATAAAATCCAGACCCAGAATGTATGGTAATAGATAGCCAGACTTTTGCATCCAGAGAGCATCAGGTCATCTTACAGAAGGGACAGTCTTACAGTCTGGGGACTGCTTTCATCAAGGAATCCAAAAGATAAATATGGGGACTTGTGATGAAGTACCGCCCTAATGTTCCTTGGACCACACAGGGAAGAAATTGAGTACACGGCGCATCCCCAAAGCACTGTGAGCATGGAAATACCTGTCCATATAATGCATCCCTCTGGCAAGGCGACCCACCTACCTCCTGCGTGTTAAAATGGAGACTGCCTAGTTGTTTTCTCTCCACTCACACAAGAGGTAGTAATTTCCCACTGCCTGGGGGTGGTGGAAAGAAAAATGCTCAGAATGTCTCAAGTGTCCCAGGCCCAGATGGAGAGCTCTTTTATAGGATCCTTATCCTCTGCCAAACACTATTTCTCCACACCACTTTGGTACGGAGTGACTGTGGATCCCTGCCCACCCGCTTGCCTTTTCTAACAGGTTTCCTGACACCCTCCCTGACCCTCAAACAATGGAAAAAGGAATCGGGCAAGTGCAGTTGGGTTCACACAATCCGTGCTCACATGCCTGTGTAGCTGTGTGGGGCCAAGCTTACATCCTGCTCCTCTGTCCGGTTTCCAGTAGCTTCCAGACTGAAGAAAATGGTCAGCAAGCTATTTAAACTAACCCTGCCCTTGTCCACACTCTACCTACAGCCCTCATAGTCCTCTGGCCTGCTGCACAGATTTGTGCAACCCTCTGCTGTTAGCACACCCTCATTGCTGCAAAAGATCTCTGCTCGAGACCTTCATGTGTTAAAAGAAATTAAGGAAGTTGCAAAATCTGTTGGTACAATAATAACAGTGGGTGTTCTTACAGAAACCAGTATAAGCTGGTTGAGTGGCACATCTGGGATGGTTTTAAGAAGAAACTTGTTTAATACCACAGATGACTGCTATTTAAAGCCACTCGTTTTGATGCGTAGTTTGGGGGAGGTTCAGTTTACCCCTAAGGAAAAAGCAGGAGTTAATAAAGACAGCGAGCGTACGTGTTGCGTTGGGCAATATTGATCACTGGCAATTTAGATTTGATATTTTAAAAGTGGGGAACTTGATTAGAATAAATATAAGGAAATTCCATTAGGGCAAAATGTGCAAGGAAAACAGCAGCAAATCCCTCTCCTCTTTGGATCAGAGATTTAAGCTGAAGATCAGGTGAGATGATCTCATTCAGAAAGTAAAGTAAAGCAGAAATTAAAAGCCAGTTACGATGTCTGGTTAAAGAGGAATCTGCTGCAGCTCACCCTACAAGACTAACAAGAAAACAGAAACCACTTCACCCAAGGAAGGTGAAGTTTAAATGAGAAATGAACTGGGCCATTACAGTAGATACAGGTAGGAGAGCACATGAGGATAAGTCCACAATGATAATTTCTGCTTGTTGGATACCATGTATGACAGTTGAATGCCAGTGAAAGTGGATTTTTGGAGCAGATAAATACATTTCTGTGTTGGTCCTTTGTGTTCAAAGATTCCTGTTTCCAACACTCCACTTGCAGGCATAAAAGATATGACCAGGGTTGAAGACTCTCAGGTTGGAGGAACTTGGAAAAAACTCATGTTCAGTAGAGTAATGAGATACCAGAGTACTCATCCAAGGAAATGAAGTGTGAAATAATAGGTGGGATACTGGCACAGATGTATTTTCTAAGTAATTACTAACCAGTGCTAGGAAGTCCACACAGTGACTATTTGTAATAAATCAGAGGAAGAACCTGGAAACCTTTTACTTCATAGGGGTAAGCTTCATATGAGTCCTCGGGGAAGTGAAAAGTGAGGGGTGAGTCAGCAATAGAGTGAGGTACAGTTTACAAAGGGTCAAGGCCACATAGACTCTACTAAGGAAACTCAGCTCTGCTCTTTGCCAGAGAGCCTGATCTGAGTATCTCTGCTCAGAAGTAGGTGAGGATGAGTGGTGAATCCTCCATAATGCACTGGAACTTTTAAACAGCCCTGTGACAATGTCTGTGTCTTTGCCGGTCGGGAGCAGGTTCTCCTCTTGGTATAAGAGAGGTTAAGTTCAATGCAGCTCTTGGGATGAACAGGTTTTAGGCAGCACTCAGTTCAGCATAAGGTCTAGTTACGGCACCATATGGAAGGTGATGATATTATAGCAATGGATATCATGGATCTGATTGTGATCTGGCTTGTGCCAGTTCTAGGCAGATGCAACTTCTTCAGCTTTAGTGGCCTTACCAGAGCTTCACACTAAATGAAGTGAAACAGATTTCAGGTACAATATATCTACATTAAGCAGTGAAAGACTTGTGATTTGTGTGATATCTTTTTAACTTTTTTTTTTGCCTTAACTAAAGTGCTAGCATGATGTGTGGGGAGACATTTCTAAAGTGCTAGCATGATGTGTGGGGAGACATTTTTTATTCTTAATAACAGTTGCCATGTTGTTTGTTGTAAGCTGTGTGTGGGTGCCTGTGCAAGACAAAGGCATGGCACTGCTCTGGCTAGGGAGCTTTGTGCCAGCTCTTCACTGAGGAACTTCACAGCAGTTTTGGACACATTTTTCTTCACTGGGTGTAGAGGGAAGAAAACAGAGCATGTGTGCACAGCAAAAGCAAACTTTCCAAACCTGGTTAATCTCATTGTGCTCTTGCTGTGCAAGCCCCGGCAGCTGTAAATGAAATGGAGCTGGGAGAAGCAGAAGCACAAGGAATAGAAGAAAAGAAAGGAGAGAAGAAATGGAGAAGATGGGGAGATAATAAGCTCGGGAGAGAGGAGCACCGAGCAGCAGGCAGGCTGTGATAGCAGAAAAGAAAGAAAAGAAGAAAACAGAGGGAAATATTTCTTTGCAGATAAAAAGGCTGAGCTACTTGGAGCTGTGCTGCCTTTCCTCTGTGTGAGAATTTGCTTCCTGACAATCCATCTCCCACCACTAGTCATCAGCTTCTCCTGAGAATGAGTGGCTGGGGTCAATGGGCAAATGCTCTTCTAAAAGAAGAGCTTCCAGCTTGGTCTGAGATGTATATGCAGCTCCCCCTCAGCTCTTGATCAGCAGTCTGCTCTTCCCATAGCTGCATAAATTGATATTGAGCAGCAGGTCGCTTGCCCCCGTGATCAGCCCTGAGTTTGGAAGGATAGGGAGGAAAATGGGGGAAGGTGAACAATGGTAGGGAAGAGGAGAAGCAGCAGAGAAGGCCAGGACTGAAGAAAACAGCAAGAAACTCATCCCATGGCCCTCCTCCTCTTCTAGCCTCCTACTTGGCTGTGGCTGGAGCACATCTGATGTGTAGGCAGCACTCAGGGCCCAGGAATTTGTATGTCCTTGCCATTTGCAGGAATATACCATCTACAGTAGTTAGAGATGCTTTTGTCTTGTCAACATGGGAAATGTCCTGGTTAAGTCCAGGCCTGGGAAGCAGTCATAGATTAGGGAAATTGTCTTTGGAGTTGTCTGTATAGGTCAGTGTCATCTGAAAAGGACAGTATGCTGTTGTTTTACCTTTTTTTGGCCACAGCTAAATAAAGAAAATATGTTGCAAATGTAAGAGGTCTACTTTCAGCTTCACAGACTTAAAAAGGTCTGGATAATAATTGAATCTTGGGATTTCATTTTTCTATGAGCTACTTTGAAGAAACATGAAGAAAAATTGCCTTTTAAATGTTGTCCTTTGTGCAGAAAGGCATTGCTGATTCTTTCAGCTGATCTGCTGCCTTTGCAATTGCTAGCTGGCTGTCAAGTAGAAGTCAATAGAAGACTGAGCTGCAACAGCAAGGTGGAGGGGCTGGAGAGGCAGCCCACAGGATGACAGCATGTGATACCCACCTACCTCCACAACTCTCCATGCCACAGTAATGGTACAGAGCAAGAATAACTCCACTGAACTGCACTAGTATAAAATCAGCTGCAGAGATGAGAAGTTTGATGAGAGACATGATGTGACCACAGACCACAGCAGAGCAAGATGCACCGCGAGAGCAACTCCTCTGCTACTCCATCTCTTCCTCTTTGCACACTCAGTGCCCAAGTTCACTGAGCCAGATTCAGGCCAGCCAGCAGCTGCATCATTTGTCTCATGTGTATCTGTTGGACCCCATGACCTGTCAGAAAGGGCAGAAAAAGAGAAACTCATTGACAGCGCATGAAAAGGGGAAAATGACAGCTGAACCAGTGAAGTCCCTGTGGGTCTTGGGGAACTGATGAGGTGGAATTGCAGCACAAGGCACATCATGTGAGTGCATTAGCCATACTTGCAGTCATTTGGGTTGCCACAGCAGCCCTGCAATGCCAAGGGCCAGGGCACACACCTCTGCAGAGCTGCAGGAGGGAAAACAAAGCATTTGTTCTGCTCTTAACTGCAGTTGATGTCAATAGAGTCACAATCAAACTGTGTGAAAGGAAAAACATTCTTGTCTTGGGTTTTGAATGTTTTGCTCTGCTCCATGGTTCTATCACCAATAACCTGCCTTTGAATGTAGCATCAATCCACATTTCACTCACTGCAGAGCAATTCTTAATAATATAATTTTTTCTAGTATGTTAAATGTTGCTAGGAAGCTGCTCCTCAGCGAGGGCTAGCCCTGTGCAAGGTTCCAACCCTTGGAGTTCAGCTGGTTTTAATTACCCACACAGATAAGTGTAGCCATTTATTTTGTTTGAACTGCAAAAGGTTGCTTTACTATTTTTAACCCCTGAAGATGGCTGAGTAATTCAAATTAAAGTCCTCAGTCCAGAAATAACTTTTTTTTTTTCTTTTCTTTGTGCCCTATGAGGACCAAACCCAGTTTCTCATGAGCCAAGTTTTAACCCATACCTACCCAGTTCAGTTTGGTTATATTCAGGTCAAGTTTTCACAGCTTGATAAGAACCATAGGATCTTCAACTTGTCCAGCAGGGCATTGAGCAACACAGCTTGCATCTGTCTTTTAAGAGAGAGTCCTCTACAGCAATGCTCACACAGAGAGGTACTGCTTAGCAGGACTCTTCATTGAGTAAGATGCTACTCAACATGTATAAGGGTGACAAGATCTGGTCCAAAACAAACATGCATGACCAATTTTCCGAAAGAGCTCAGCATGTTGCCATTAATGTCACAATGGGGAGAGACTGCGTGCTAAGCACTTAAAAAATCTGTCCCTTGTTTGGATGTGAATGGGGGCTTGAGCTCTTCAGAAAATCTGGCTGCAATTGTGGGTGCTGAGTACTTAGGAAGCAGTGGTGGTCTTGAACCAGAGCTGCCATTACTCCCTGATTTACACCATAGTCAGCTATTGATTTTCAGCAGAGTTACACCCTTCTGAAATTGAAGCAGCACAGTCAGACTGCCATCATTTATAGATCAGAGCACATATAGATAGCTTATTTTATTTTTTATCTTTTTTTGTAAGAAAATGTTTTTGAAATATTACCCTGTTGCCTGAATCTGGGCTGCTCCTGACCGCCTGCCAGCTCCCAGATTAAATGTAAGTCATTATGGAATGTTTTCCTCACATGGGAAAGACTGGAGTGGTTCGGTGTTAGTTTTGCCCTCCAACATTAATTCTAATTACCTCAAAATGCAAACATGTTTGAGTTTCCAGCAGATGACATTATTTTCTCTTTGACATCAGACATCAAAGAAAGAAAAATAAACACGGGACAGTGACAGCATTAGGCCTCCAGTCATTTTTCAGAAGGTTTTTCATGTTCTGTTCCAGACTGGTTCTTCTTTAAGTCTTGTCTCGGATGTTAGGGAGGGGAAAGGTTTACAGACTCAGAGACTGATGGAGTCTTTTCCTTTCCAGTTCTCTTTAAATATGAGGGGGGTGAGGGGAAGGAGAGAAACAGTCTGGTTTAGATCAGGGTTGGAGTCTTGGTTTTTAGATGCACACACCCCCCAATACTTGGATTATTTTCTTAAATTTATTTTTAGCTTTTCTTCTGAATGTTCATGGATGATACTGCTTCATTTCAAAATTGCAGTAATTCAAAGAGAATAGAAAATTGACAAATTTTGACTTTTTTTTTTTTGCCTGTGCCTAACAAACACAAGAGCAGAACCTCAGAATTTTGCAGATGTGTAATACTTTTGAGACTACATTGTTTGGTCAGGTGTCACTGCTGCTGAAAGCTGCTGTTGCCAGATTTTCCATCTACAGAACACTGACCTTTCAGACATTCCAAGTCCATAGGATTCAAAAACGGACAAACCAAGAGAGGTGCCTCTCCTTCTGCTTGTCAGGATTTGGGATGCTGTAGTTTTTACCCCAATGGCTTTCATGAAGCCTTGGCACTGACAGCTCCAGGTCAACCTTCATGCATCCTGAGACAGTGCCAGGATCCTCTTGCCTCCAGCCCTGCCTGCACTCAGAGCCCAGTTCTTCCCAGTTTTGTCCAGGCTCCTGAGGTGACCCTGGAGGTCGTGCTGGAGTCTCTCTACATCTGAAAAACGGAAATAATACCACTGCTCAATCTGACAGGCACCGTGGAGAGAAGTAAATGTTCAATGGTTAGAGACCCTGACTGTGCTTTGGTGAGGCAGGCTATAGAAAAGTCTATACAACAAATCAGATCATAAGAAAATTACAGAAGTTCCTTCCCAAGAACTGGGATAACAAGGTCATTGCAGGACATAGCTAAGAGGGGAACTCGGGCAACACATCTATGCTACTTGTTCCTCACTTTCTTGAGCACTAAGACTGATTCACGACTTTTAGAAGAGGTCAGCTTGTGATGGACACAGCCTGAGGGAGCTGGTGCCGTTGCTGTGCAGTGCCCCTGTTCAGCTTGCCCCTTTCTCCCCCCGATGGAAAAATAGCTCCTTCCACTGCACAGAGCAAGGAGTAGTTTTTTAAAATACACACACACACACACCATTTAAAAAGTGTAGAAACAGATTCATTTTCAGTTAATAAATAACAATAAATAAATAAATAAGCACGGCGCTCTACAGTTGTTGCCTGCGGTGTGAGCTGTAGCGTTTTGAAGTGTTCTCATGGGGACACCACAAATGTTTGTAATAAAGCTGACTGGCAAAATCTTGGGCCAGAGCCTCTGGGCTGCTCAGCCAGCTTCACACCCATCCTCCCGACCTATTTTCCCTTGCTGCGTGCCCAGGGTAGGCAGAAGAACCCCAGGGGCCCTGCAAGGGCTGTGAGCTGGGGTGCTGGGCCAGTGGGCACCAGCCAGCCCACCTTGGGCTCACTGGAGCACATTTATCCTCATGCTGAGATATATGAGGACGGTGGAAAGATAACGAGGTGAAAAGATACGCTGAAATAATTTTTGCATCTCTCCTCTGTTCTTGCAGTGGACACATCTGTTGCCTAGAGCCTGATGCTGCTGGACTGAAATTTTCCAAGAGATTTTATTTAGTCATTCTGGAAACTTCGCTGCAACACTCCTTCTGGCAGGAAGCGTTGTAAGGAGGACCATGGATTCCTTCACAAAAGGTAGAGAAAATACTTGATTGAGGAACATGCTTTACCTTTCCAAAACGGCCTACAGTGACTCTGGGAGAGGTCTAGCAGGAGACATCCTGAAGGGCTCTTTTGAAAAAGAGAGTGCTGAAAACTTGCCCTACAAGAGTCAATGTTTCCATTTGGGCACTCAGAAATGAATGTACTTAAAATCGAGCTTTGTAGGGAAATTTGAACCAGCCTGAATACTAATATTGGCAACAGCTCTGCATGTTGGTAGGGCATACCAATCCTCTCCAGGCAGAGCGTATCGTTTGGGGATGTGTTTTCAAAATTAGATAACCAAAATGTTCTTACAAATGGATTTGATTACTCTGTCTGCACAAGACCAGGTTTTTTTGTAAGGGAATGGACAACTGCCTGAGGAGAAATGGTGGTGGAGTACGTGAGTATCCTTTTTTGCACACATCAGTGCATATTTGGTATATGAGGTGGTGCTTACACAGTTTTCCTTTCACTGTTCAGACAGACAGTTTTTAAAATGTGGCCTGTGGTGTTTCTGTTTCTTTGATGTTTTCAAATGAGATCTAGTTACTTTAGCATGTCCATTATACCTAATTCTTTGCTAAGGCCATCTCAAGGCTTCAGAGGAAATCTGGATAAGGTTTTATTTTGTCCAACTTATTTTGCCCATCTCTAATTTAAAATAAAAAAGAGCTGTATCCTCTGGTAAAATTAAATTCACAACTTTGTGTTTATGATGTGAGAGATCCTCTTGCTTCAGAAATATACAGTCCTCCCTTTCTAGTTAGCAGAGTGTCTGTTAGCTGCTAGAAACATCAGGCCAATGAAGAGTGGGTGAGTTGGTCCCATCTCTTCTGGATGCTGAGTGATGGATAATAGTCAGTTACATGCACACGGTTAGAATCAGGCCAGTGCTTCACTCAAGGTCAAAAAATGAGACCAATGACACTGGAACAGTATTCAATCTTCTGTGGAGTCTGAACCAGGCACTGTGGGGACTCCAACACAGGAACAACCTTTACCCAAATCAGTTTGTGCTCAAGCCGTTGCTGTAAATCAGCTGTATGCCTTGTAGGATGTGGGATGACTGTGTACAGCACAGGCTTGTTCATGAGGAGTACTGGGCACCCCCAGCCCTCTGCTGGGTTCATTACATGTACAGAGATTGCTCAATCATTCCTCAGGTTAAGTCCTCGCTAAATTGTATCCCTAGCAACAACATAAATGTACAAAGCTGTACCAAATGTTGTATGTGTGTGATAAGTAGCAATGTGTCTATTAATATTGCGTGACTTGGTTGAAGAGAAATTTTTCTAGTGCAACTTCAGAAGTGCTTAGGACAACAAGATATTCTCTGTGGGAGCCGTCTACTTTCCACGTGGAAAATGCATGATGGGGTTTTGGGTAGGATTGGATATATTTTGCTGCTTTGAATTACTGTCTGGATGAGTCAAGCTATTTTTTGTCATGTCTGATCTCTGCGGTGCTGGCGAATGGTTATTTCTGCATGGACAGTGCATTAAGGTTCCCGTTAACGGTCAGGTTCTCTTCAGCTGCATGTATTCATCTTTTTAAATGAAAATAAGTATTTTAAAATAATTCCTTTGCTATCAATACCTGTTTGGCATTTTCACTCCTTGTGAAACATATGTCTGGATAGGAGTCAGAGCTGGTTTTGGAAGAGATGGCTTATTGCCATATCCCCTTGCTGTTTCTTTAAAATCTGGCTGTAGCGCATCTTTAAGCTTTGTGGAGGGGTTTTTTCCTCTCTCTCTGTTTCATGCCTAGCAGTGGTGCTTCATACAGTCACTAAGAATGTCTGTAAATAAAGATAACAAATTTGGGAAACTGTAAATATCCTTATCTCAGTTGCTGGTGTAGGTGGAATGAGTACCCGGGAGAAAAATACTGTTTTGTATGAGGCAACAGCTGCCGTTGCTGTAGGTACTGAGTGAGGCTGTGCTGCAGTCATTAATCTTGTACTCCTCCTGTAGATTTTCACTAATGAGAAATAAAAGCAGAGACATTTGGGGATTAGAAACTGAAGACTGTTCCATTCAGGAGGGAAGACTCAAATCCACCACTGATAGTAGCTAAACATCTTTTCAGACAAAGCTTGGTCTTCTGATCTAACACCACCTAACTAGTACTATCTCTTGCAGAGAAATAGTGTCAAGGTGCTTTCAGTTTTTGGACAGGAGGTGACCCTCACATGCATGTTCATATTAACTGGGAGGGTTTTGTACAAAATAACCACCCCTTGCTGAACCTGCCAGCAGCCAGAGCCTGATCACAACGGTATGGATGCCAGTAGAGACCTCCCATCGCAAGCTGGTTTCTTATCCTGTCACTATGGAGTTAGTACACCAAGGAATGATTGCAATGAAAAAAATCAGTATGATTTAGATACTTACAAACATGATATTTTATATTTGCTTGGAATTTTAAGATCTACTGGAAAGAAAAACATGCCTTCCAAACCCAAAAATGTGCAAGAAACACGAACAATGTGCTCTGTGCTGCTCTCTCCTACCATTGGATAGCAGTCGCTTGCTCCTGTCTCCAGAGATTTAGCTGGCAATATATCTACAGGGACAACTACAGAAGTTCTTCTTGGGAAATAAAACATAAGTCAGACAACAGGCAGTCAGGATATTTTAGTGATTTACCATGTGCTCTCTGGCCAGAAAACAAGTGCCCTGGATGCCTAGCAAGCCTATTGAGTGTGCAATGGTGATACACCATGCAAACTGGGCAGCCAATTCACCTTGAGGTCCTCAGGAAAAACTGGTTAAGGCACGTTCTGATACTGGTTAAGGTAGGTTCAGGTAGCCACTAAACCATGCCACATATCATGTAACATGCATAGTGCTCCAATTGTTCTATATGGCCTCTTGACAACCCCACTTCATGAGACACCTTTTGCACATGCCTTTCTCAGCACATCTGTGAATTCCTGCATGTGCTCTGGGAAGCACAGACCAACCTAGTGGCCTTCTATGTCAGAGTGACTACACCAGTGGAAAATGGAAACACTACAGATGTCACCTATCTGGACTTCTGTAAGACCTTTGACAGTCCCACACAACATCCTTCTCTCTAGTTTGGAGAGATATTGATCTGATGGATGGAGTATTTGGTAGATAAGGAGTTGGCTGGATGGTCATACCCAAAGAGTAGTGGCCAATGGCTCAATGTCTGGATGAATATCAGTGATGAGTGGGTGTCTCTCAGGGGTCCATAATGGGACCAGTACAGTTTGATATCTTCATCAGTGACATAGAGAGTGGGATCAAGTGCACCCTCAGAGAATTTGCACATGGTGCTAAGCTGAGTGGTGAGGTTGACGTGTTTGGGGCATGGGATTCCATTCACAAGAACCTGAACAAGCTCGAAAAGTGGGCCCATATGAAGCTCATGAGGTTCAACAAGGACAAGAGCAAGGTTCTGCACATGGGTTGGGCAATCCCCAATATCAATACAGGCTGGGGATCAAAGAATTGAAAGCAGCCCTGCGGAGAAGGACTTGGGGGTACTGATGAATGAAAATCTAGCTATGATCTGGTAAAGTGCACTCACAGCCCAGAAAGCCAGCTGTGTCCTGGGCTGCATAAAACCAAGCAAGATCTGCCGGCCAAGGGAGGTGATTCTACCCCTCTATTCCGCTCTGGTGAGACCCCACCTGCAATACGGTGTCCAGCTCTGGAGTCCTTAGCACAGGAAAGACATGGACCTGTTGGAGTGGGTCCAAAGGAGAGCCACAAAAATTATCAGAGGACGGAAGCACCTCTCTTCTGTGAGTTGAGGTTGTTCAGCCTGAGGAAGAGAAGGTTCTGGGGAGACCTTATTCTGGCTTTTCAATATTTAAAAGGGGCTTATGAGAAACATCAGGAAAGACTTTTTAGCAGGGCCTGTAGTGATAGGACAAGCGGTAATGATTTTAAACTAAAATAAGGTAGATTCAAACTAGATATAAGGAAGAAATTTTTTATGAGGGTGGTGAAACACTGGAACAGGTTGCCCAGAGAGGTTGTAGATACCCCAACCCTGGAAACGTTCAAACATCTTGTTGTGGGAAGAAGATCTCTGCCTGCCCATCTCCAACCAATCAAATCCTCCTGGATAAGATACTGAGGACTTACCGGAAAGGGATGCATGAGCTGTGCTCCTTCCTGGTTTAAAGGAGCCCCTGCAGAATGTGCAGCTGCTTGGTATCCTCCAACTTCCTACACCAGCACCAAGAAGAAAGCAGCATGTGTAGCAGTCGTGGCAGCTGCTTAACTTATTTTACACCTTTAAGTTGATATTTGGAGTATAAAGAAGGTGAGGCCAAGGTTTGCTAAATTGGATAAAATAAGGCTTCTAGAGCCATGCTCATAGGGGTGTCTAATTCCTTTGGATTTCTAATGCTTGTGAAAATTAGAGCTGACTTCCATAGTGTGGCACCAAAGCAGTCTGGCTTTCAAATGCAATGAGCACTAAATAGCCCGATTGAAACTAAGACCTCTCTTACCAGGCTGTTTATATAAAATATCAACAAAAAGCTTCTCTTGGTATGTGTAAGGTTCCTGTTTGTTCACAGTTCCAGTCCTTCCTATAGCCTTTTCATGGCACACACATACTCCATGTGTATCACAGTACGAAGCATGTGCATGGATTAACAGAATCCAACATCCACAGCTTGGAACGGTGCTCATCTTTCAACAGATCATTTGGTAAGAAACCTAAAGAGAGGCATATTGTCTTCTCAATACTACTGAGTTCAGCCTTGAACTGTGGGAAGAGAAACCCTTCTATATGTTAACATAGGAATTGCGGCTAAGCCTGAACAGATGGGATGGAAGAAAAAGAAGGACTCATCTGTACTTCTGGGACAGTAAAATGGTACCAGGAGAAGCAGGATGGACCAACCACCTGGTTGTTGGGAGAGGGGGCAGCGTTTCACAGCAGAGGCATGTTATAATAAGAAGTTCATGGAATCCACTGTGATTCAACAGCTGGTTCAATCAAACCAGCTGAAACTGCCTTCAATACCATCCTGGACCAGATTTTTCAGAAGAATTCAGCAGCTTGGTAGCTAAGCCCTTTTGCAAAACATCTTGCCACTTACTGTCACAATAGAAGCCGCTGGATGCTGACCACTTCAGAGAAGCTGGACCAAATACGAGATGCCAAGCACTTGAAACTCTGGCATTGAGCTCTGTGGAGAATTTGATCCATTATGTGCTGCTCCACTTCAAAGTGGGTAGCAGCTTGTGACAACCGTACAGCATCACAGCAAATGTCACTTTTTGTGCAAACATTTAACCAACAGAAAGCGGCTTTTTAACATGGTAGTAAATTTCACCCAAATTTCAATTTGCTTTGATTTTTTTTTAGAATTTTCACTGAATGGAAAAGAAGTACTGGGTTTGGGCCTTTCTGATGAAAATATTTACAAAATTTTTCAGGGTAGCTTGGGGTGCAGGAATGACAGAGGAAAGTAGTGTTTCCTCACCAAGTCTTGTTTACTGTTTTCTGATACAACAAAAAGAATATTAGCAGGACAAGTTTAAAACCAGAAAGAGAGATGAAACCTAATCTGCTGACATTTTCCATCATTTTCTGCACGGATTCATGGTTTAACCTTGGGAGAAGAGAAAGGACACACACCTTCTCAAAGGAAAGAGGAAGACAGTTTAGCACAGACTAAGAGCTACAGTTTAATTCTGCAATCTGGGTTCAGACCCCTCTCCAGTATAATCTTTCTTCAGATATTCTTTTTTTTTAAAAAATCAAAAATTATACAGCTGCTGAGATAAGAATAATTAAGAACAATGCATTTCCTTTTAAAGCTCCTCAAAGGATAACCTCTAATAAGATGAATTGAGCGTCTCATTCAGGCCACACACAAATGATGGCTCATATTTAGTAACAACATTTTTTGGGGCAAAGATAAGCTAATTTTGCTCAAGAACAGAGGGTGGTCTTTAAGCCTTGCATTTGTCAAAGAAACAAGCACGTTTTTATCTATCGCATATAATCTTCCCCAGCTCAAGAGGAATAATGTAGGGGGAGGGAATTTCAGGCAATGTATTTATGTTGGAGCACAGGCCTGAGCATTTGAACGGAGCGTAAAGTTAAAGAGACAATGGGCTAGATTGTGCAAACCTCTCTTGCACTCCAAGACTTATATGTGCTGATGCTGTTGCTTCTGTAGGTACTGAGCCTCGCAAGTAAGTGCTGGTTGATCTGTGACCTGGGTGTCACAAATCCAGATTTATAAGGAAACTGAAAATCAGTTTCTCACAGCCAACACCTCTGTTGTTTTCTTAATGTCCTTTTCTTCCTATGGAAAAGATTCACTACTGATCTACACCTACCCTCTACAACTACCTAAAGGGAGGTTGTAGGGAGGCTGGTGTTGGTCTCTTCTCCCCAGTTGCTAATGACAGGACAAGAGGAAATGGCCTCAAGTTCCATCAGGGGAAGTTTAGTTTGGAGATTAGGCAGAAGTTCTTTACTGAGAGGGTGGTTGGGCACTGGAATGGGTTGCCCAGGGAGGTGGTGGAGTCACCGTCCCTGGGGGTGTTCAAAGAACGGGTTGATGAGGCACTTGAGGCCATGGTCTGATGGTCTAATGGTCAGGAATATGATGGGATAAAGGTTGGACTTGATGACCCTGGAGGTCCCTTCCAACAATAATGATTCTATGATTCTGTGATATGTGGAATATCAGGAACATCGTCACAGTGAAAATGATCCTGTAGGATGCCAGGGGATACCCGAGGTCTTCTGCTCCCTTACTAAACCTGCTGGGATCTGTGCCCTGTGGGTGCTTAGCACTGGATAGCCCTGCTCTTGCAGGATCTGGAAAGGCACAGTCAGACAAGGAATTAGGACCCATGTCTGGTACGCAGTCCCTTGTTCTGAACACTCGCTAAGAGAAAGGCTCTGGGCTTGCTCCCATGCACACTGGTGTGAATCCAGAGAAATGCGGTGAGATGCTCCTCACTCCTCACTGCAAAGTAGCCTTTGTGCAGGGTGTTGGAAAGCAACATAATCTAACGTCGGTTCTCCATGCTCATGAAACTGGCCTCATTTGGAAGAGATCATGAGGGACAGCCTTACTATGGAGAAAAGGCAAGACACAGTGCAAAACATACCACTGACAGGTTCTCCTCCTCCCCTCGAGACATTTCACCTGAAAAAAAGAGAAGTACCAGTTGGAGTTATAAATTATTCCAGCTCCTAATTGCCAAATGCTTCTCCTCTCCCCTTTGTATCTGTTACAGATGCATCATCCACATATGAATGTTTCCTGGAATTTGGTTCCAGAGATTTGAGTCTGTGAAGTTTTGGGGCCAGACTTACTCAAATGGAACTCCCAGGGAGCAGAAATTGCTTCTCTGTTTAAATCAAGAGGCTTATCAGGGAATGCTACATGATTTTTTTACAGCTAAAAGTCAAAAGATCTGACCAGTCTTCCCCTTGCTATTTGCTGCATAGCTTTCAAATTAAAAATAAATAGAAAAAAACAACAAAAAAACCCCCTCTTTTCAGTCCCCCTGGTCCTCCTGACAGCCAAGTCTGTTCCTGTCACCACCCTTCTAATTACTGGAAAGACCCCACTTGGCTGGAGAGATCAATGCAGGATTGTTTTACACCAGCCCAGATATTTTGCCTGCTTAAGCAGAATCTAAAAGAGGAAAAAAGTGATCCATTAGCCAATCAAAGAGCATTCAATCGAGCAGTGCTCTGCATTTATCCAGCATTTTTCACGAGTGGCAATTAAGCGTTCATTGATTGCAAGCATTAATTAGGCCTAATCACATGGCTACAAATGAGATGTTATGAAAACATGAAAATGAGTGCTGTGTTTTAAAATGGATTTTGGTGGTAAAGAAGGAGATAGACCTCTCGTGGGATCCTCAGGAGCCCCTCATGCACAAAACTCATAAAGTCAAGGTACTCAACCCCCGAGAACAAGGCCCCGCTGGTCCATCCCAGGCAGGGCTGTCAAACATTAAAGCCTCTGATTTTGTTTTTTGCTGAACTCAAACCACTAATACCCCAAATATATTACCCCATTATAATGAAAGAGAGCGCAACAGGGGAGAACAGGCAAAGGAGCTGGAGGCCTGGCAGCACTGAGATCAGTGGCACAGCCGCCCTGGCCAAGGACCACCCACTGAATGGGGAATTGCCAGGCTTGGGAGTAACTCAAAGCAGTTGTTGAGTTTGTCAGACTCCATAGGACTACCTGATGTGATTTTGCTGACATTTTTAATCCAAGAGCTGTTTTTTTCTTCTTTTTTTAAGGCAATTCAATTCACACGTTTGCCTATATGTATTTAATAGATTTTAGCTAAAGGTGAGGTTGTCAGGTTTGTGCCTTAGACTCAATAGTAGCTTACAAAAGCTCTTTTAGCAACTCTGTACCTGTCTGTGCTTTCTGTACCTGCTGGCTTGGTATTTGATGCATGCTTAGCATGGATATAAGACACTGCCTAAACACATAAAAGGGCTTTTCCCTCCCAAGCCTGGTCCTGCTTTTCACGACCTCAACCTTCTTGTTTTTCACACTCCTCCATTCCACTCTAATTTCCACTGTTTTATCTCACCCAGCTCTTTCTGTCCCTCCCCTCAGCAAGACACAACAAAAACAACAGGCAAAGCCTTCATTTTGCAATGTTGCAGAATTGGATGGGTTCATAGGAAAATATCAAAAGAACAAAAAAGGAAACCCAATCCTTTCTCCCAGCACCCATGGCTTTATTCCAGGACCGAGAGAAGAAAAGGCTGCAAGGCTGCGTTTGCAAGGGGTTGCATGGGCACCTGGCTGCATGGCTGCAGGACTGCCAAATTGCTCCCAGGGAACAGCGTGAAGGATGGGTGAAGCCTGGCTCCTCCACACAGCATGCTCATGCTTAGCTTGATGCACTTGGGCTGTGCCATTCATGTCCCTACACCCACTCCTCCAATGAAAGTTAATCAGGGGCGAGGAGGTGGGGACACCCGACGTGGTTGCGTGAGTAAGATCAGTAGGGATGTAAACCCAGCAGATCACATTCCCATCCCAGGATAGCCTGTTCCACCCTTCCTCTGTGGATGGGGGTGGAAAGTAGATGCTCAGACTGACACTTGCTCAAGGGCTGTCCTTGGTGTTCAGCATGGTTTGCACCCAGCATAATTTACACGCTTGGCTTCTTTTGCATGATACAGCCATTCTTGCAGCACACAGATGGGAAGGCTTAGAGCCCTAATGTCACTGGTCCCAGCACATTCAGAAAGACCAACCTAAATGCTGTTTTGGTCTTGACTCTTCTCTTGCCAGCATAAATGGGGAGGGAAGTCAGGGGGCTTAGTGCCACTGTAAACCAGAACATACGGCCCAGTATGTGGTGGAAAGGCAGTCCCTCATCAGGGGTGATAATGATTATGCTGGGGTATATTGCAATTAGGATATCGGAAACGGAGCCCTTCATCAGAGAGAGTGCTGCATGAGCTCCAGCATTAAAGTGGTTGCAGTATGTGACAGTAATTTAAGAGGGAAGGGAAATCTGGGCACCAAATGGTACAGCAAAGGACCCTTTAAAGCCTGTGAGCTGTGACGATGTGCAAGTGGCAGAATACAGATGCTGACATCCTTGTAATACTGCAGGAAGACCCAAGCCAGATAAACTGCTGACCTCTTACTCCTGGAGATGGTCACCTCTGGACTCATGGATAAGGCAATGATCAAAGCAGATCACGGAAGACCTTGCCAGTGTTACTGCTATTGCTCAATGGACGAAGTGTTTGGGAAATACATGCTGTTTCTTGGCATGGTAGGTAGGGTGGCAACATCTGAGTCTCCACGTTCTTCTGTCAGTGTTTAATGACTCCAGAGGTCTCAGTGGAGTTGCCTCCATGTAGAACTGGCACATCAGCAAGCCAAATCAGGCCTCAGCATCTGTAAAGCTGGATAGGTTCACAAGGATTTAATTCCTTCTTAAGTATGTACAAATCACATGGGATGACACTGCCTAATTCCCCGCGTTTCTATGTAGCACAGTACTGCCACTATTCACTGGGAAAGAATTTCATATTTGCATTTTCCCAAATGCAGCAATACTGACATTGCTCATCTTCTCCTAACACTCAATAACAACAAATTCTCTCTCTGTCTCTGGAGAAAAAGACCCAGATTTTCCATATTGCATTGTACTGTCTATGAGGGTCCTTGTCCTGGTTCTATCATGTCTGAGGTGAAATGGAGATCAAGCAGAGAGTAAATGTAGGTAACCTTATGCACTTAAAAATCAGAAATAAAATCAAACACAGTTTTTTGCCTGTGGCACTCATAAAGCTTCAGGCCAAGCTGAAGTTCTGCCTGCAGATGTCTATTGGTAAGTGCCACCAAGTAAAAGAGGCATTGAAGAGTAAATCAACATCATGCAGTGGATGCTTCCATTACTGACTCCACCACCAGCTCCAAAGCTGGGAGTACTACAGAGCCACTGGGGACCAGGACTTCTTGCCTCAGGTGCATTACTAATAACCTAGTTTTTCTTTCATGAGTCACACATGGGTGCATGCTAAGCAGCTCACTTGTTGACACCATGTGCCACTAAAGGCAGTGTGTCTTGCTCTGAGGGTGCAAGTAGGGTTTTCCCCTTGAAGAGACATAAGGAGTTTGTATTTTTTTACTTGGAAGGTTGTGTGTCTGTGCAGCCTTGGAAAAGAAGGACGTGTGGAAAGTGTGATACACTGGGCTCTTTGCTTAAATGACATTCCAGCTCAAATGCAAGAATAGAGTCACATCTTAAATGCCCTAGGGTGTTCTTCTAGGTGCCAGTAGAGGACATGTCCCAGTCCCAGGCTGATGCCTGAGGTCCTGTCAAGTACCCGAGAAGAGCCATGTGCCCCTGCTAAGTCAGCTAGATCTACTTACATGGATTTCAAACTGCAAAGGCATTGCCTAGGTGTTGAAGAAACAAGAGTTACATGTGGTACAATCAGACCATTTCAGGGCAGGTACACCTGTAATTTAAGGACCTGATCCTGCTCTATTGGTAACTAGTTATTGGTCTTAAAGGACAGCATCTGACCTTTGTCAATGAAGGGTTGACACTGCTACCCAGAAGAGACTTTCTGAAAGGGATGTCTCACCAGAGGGTGACCAGGAGCTGTGCATGTTAGGTGGTCAGGCACTGGAATGGGCTGCCCAGAGAGGTGATGGAGTCACTGTCCCTGGGGGCGTTCAAGGAATGGGTTGACGAGGCACTTGAGGCTATGGTCTAATGGTCTAATGGTCAGGAATATGATGGGATAAAGGTTGGACTTGATGCCCCTGGAGGTCCCTTCCAACCATAATGATTCTGTGATTCTATGTTTTACCCATCCAGCCACACTCAAGCTTGTCTCATCCTCAACCAGGCTTCTCACACCTAGGAGGGCCAGTCTGGAAGGAGAACTGAAGGCCACCTGAAGGAGAACTTAAAGTTTCTTTTCACCACAGAGTCCCCTGTCTGTCAGCGCAGGCAGTGGCAGACTCGTCTCCTCCTGTATGGAGACCTGGTGAGGGGGCACAGTGCCATGTGGAGGCAGAGGTGCATCCCCAGGGGTGCTGCTGTGTGATGTTACCAACCCACCCTGTGTAAAGGCTGTGTGGCACCTATGGCACAAAATTCTGTACCAACATGTTTGTGTAAGAAATTTTACCTCCTGTGTTTGCCACAGCACGCTGGAGCTGTGCACATTTCACCGAGGAGTAAAAGGCTGTGCTGATCTGGAGCAGGGTCATTCCTAACCATCAGGAGCAGTAGAGGAGGGAGAGTTGGCTGTGGTTTTTGCTCCGGGTCCAGCTCCCAGAGGCTGTGCAGATCCTGTACCATTAAACAAAGCTAAGCTCATGAGCTACGCTTCTGTTGCTATTGTCTTTGCTGCTGTTTTTGTTGTTAATACCTTGGCTGCTGCTATTATGTCTGGTGTTTTTAGCGTGGGAGCCAAGAAAACAGCATTAACTGAACAACCTCAAGACAGCAGAGGTTGCCAGGCTGAGAAACCCTCTGATGCTGGGAAACAAAGTGAACGTCTCTCCCCACTTCAAGGCTGTGACCTGTGTTGGCTTTCAACCATGGAAACCCACACAGCCCCGTGGCTGAGTGACAGCCGCGGTAAGTACAAGCGTTAGTGGTGGGTGCTTGAGTTTGATGATATTGTGTGTAAGTCACACCTGCTGAAGGTGAGAGCACAGGCATTGGACAAACAGGCTAATTGAAAATACATAGCCACTAGAATGGGGGAAAAACAGTTGGTGTATCAGGGATTTTTTTAATTGCTCTGAATTACTCGCAGTATCAGTGGTTTCCTGTGACATCAAGCTTCTGAACATTGCCTGATTGCCATGAACTGCAGTCCATCCAATTTTCCATTCCCAGCTACGCCCAAGCCACAGCTCATCTGAAAAGCTGCTGCTGCAGGAGACGTGTCCCGGCTGACAGCAGAGTAACTGGTGAGTGGGGGTGACACAGAGGTACCTGGTACAGGGCACTCAGCACTGGCGTGGATGAATCCATGTGATTTCTTCCATTGAATTTCAAGGGAAATGATGGTAAAACAGCAAATGAGTCAAAGGGAGGAAGTGAGAGCAGAGGCTAATGAAGAGTGTGTGAAAGAGAGAGCTCGGTGGACTGCTCTGCCTGTGCCAAGAGCTGTGGAGAGTTTCTGTCAGCTGGTTGGGAAAGTTGAGCAGCTGGAGAGTAAACTACTGTCTTCCCTGCATGTCTGTGTGTCCGCAAGCACCACTGCCCTCTTTTGGGTGGAATTAAACCTTCTTTGTCCATCAGCACACGCTCCTGTGATGCCTGGGTGCTAGGAAGAGGGACTGCTCCTGCGGCGATGCTGCCAGTGACCCTCCTGTGAGGAGAGCTGAGCAGCAGGATGCCAAGGTGGGGGGGGGGTGAGGGGGGGGTGCTCTGCTCAGCAAGGATGCTGCTGGTTGCTAGCACCGTGGCCATGGCATTACAGATGTGGCATATCAATCTGCTGGCATGCTCTGAGCTGGCTGTGGCAGGCTGCTCAAACAGGCTCCAGCTCCTTTGGGCAGTGCTTTTCCCCATCTCCGGCACTGCTCTGTCCCATCATCTGCTGTGTAAGAGGAACAGAAGATAGCTGAGAAGCTTTTGGCTCCAGCCTTGCTGCAGGCAGGTAACTATTTCAGGTGTTGCACACTGGTGCCAAGTTCTGCTGAAAACAGTACATCTGAGACCTTCACCACAGAGGTGTCAAAACTCATTATGTTGGGGCCAGGCACACCTTGAGCCAACCTCTCCTCCTTTGTCCAAGCACTTTGCTGGACGGCTCCTCCGCAGCTGCAAGGGCTGTTGTTAGCAGAGGCATAGACTCAGGATACAAGTCGACCTACCAGTTCAACATATTTTGTGGCCTGTGTCCAGCAACAGTCAGATGTTGGAGGAAGCATGTAGTGGTGCTATTTGTCTCAAACAAGGGAACGCATCCCTTTGAGAGCCAGCTCATGCCCCCAGAAGTATCTGATTACACTTAATTCCACTTGATTCCACTATCACAGCTATGAAATTTTATCATGCCAGGTCACAATCTGACAAAGTCCTTACAGTGACCTAATGATAAAATTTGACTTGATGAGTGACACCTTTTATAAGACCAACTGTTTCATTATGAAACTTTTGAGGTTGGAAAAAAAAAATCACAAACAAATAAGATCACGCCACTGTTAATAAGGCCGCTGGTGCATTTTTAAGTATCCTCCTTGCAGCAATTGTGGTTGCGTGCAGAAGGCAAGCATGCCTTGTGATCGTGAGAGAGTGGCTGAAAACCATGAGTCACACAGTAGAACCTTGTGACTTGGTAGAACTGAGGAGGTCTCCTTAAAGGCAGTTTGTGGAAGAACTGGAGAGAAATGCAATTTTTCAAGGTCAGCCAAAGGCTAATGAGCACTCTTTCATAGTGTGATTGTATTGCCTGAATTTCTGTATTTAAAAGCCAGTCTAACTACTTTATTGCTGAAGCACTGTAACTGAAGAGGCTGTAATAATATTGACAAGTAATCCTGCCAGAATCTGAGATGGTATTCAGCATAATATGAAACATTTTCTCCTTGCCGGGACGAGGACGGAACAAAGAGTTAAACAAATGTGTGGTTCCCCCGAGTACCACTTATCTTTCTTCCCAAAGGGCATGTGTACAGATGCTTTGTAAGTTGGGTTGTCAACAGCTGAGGCTTGTGGCCAGATTCACATGTTCTCCACCTTTTTGCTTGTGAGCTGCCGGAGACTCATCTCCAGAGGGACAGTTTTTCATAACTTAATTAGATTGGCGCCATTCGCGCAGCTACAGTTTCAGGTTGGCTCAGTTTTACTTCTGCTCCAGCTCTCCAGTTCAGGGGATTACAGTAGCACTGAAATTGGTTCTGAACTAAACGTTTGGCAACTACCTCAGGTCAAGGAGGCAATTCGTGTTACTGCTGTTGCTAAATTAGAAAGAAATAAATAATGAATGCGTGGCCCTTAATGAGAGACCAAGAATGAGAGACAAAATGATTTTGCAGCTCTCCACTTTGTGTGTATACAGGAATACATTGCATTTGTTTCCCATGAATGAACAACTCTAGACTAGTAAACTACTTTAGCTGAAGGAGAGGAAATTCCAGTTGCATCCTCTTAGCATGGATTTACACCATGCTTATTTCAATGTAGCTTTAATTGGCTGGCAATCCTGACAGGATAACCAAAAATCAGCCAGAGCGGAAATGTTCCCACTGGAGTTGTCAGTGGTTTAACTGAACCAGTTTAGAAATGAATTGGAGAAAAATCACTGAGATTTTTAGCATGGAGACAAAGCCCTTAGCCTTGACTAGCTGTGTGTTTCACGCTGCTGAACTGCAACTCAAGAAAAAGGAGATTTATAAGCAGTGAGCATAGACTGGAGGAAAAGAGAGAGCAGGGGCCACCTTTCCAAACACTATGTGTAAAAAGGGTGCCTCCTGCCTGTGATGTGCAGATGTTCATTACAGAAAACAATCTACAAGTGTGAGTATCTGGGCTCACTTCCACTGCCTGTGAGCCACAGAGACCCACAACCCACCCCCGACCCAGCTTCTTGGCATGGCTCATGGGCTCGCTGAGGTTTTCAGGTTTTACCTGGGCAGCCGGTAGCTGGAAAGCTGCATGCTTGTGACTTCTTCACCAGTTTCAATGATGGATTGCTACCCATCCATAGCAAGCAGTTTTGAAGAAGTCAGATGATAAATGGCGCTTCCACGGGAGCCAGATGGAATAAATTAAAAGGCATCTGGCAAACCTTCTGTAAAGGAAGAAATATAGGTGTTAGCAAGGATGGAGAAAAATGACCACTCCTGGTAGAGAGCTAATAAGAACAAAAAAAAGGTGTCTTTTCACATCACTTCTGAAAGTAAACCAAACACAGACAAATCCACAGTCCAGATTTTCTCACCTGGATATAAATAAATGGAATTAGACTTGATCTGTCCAACTCAAGATTTTTGGTGCAAACATTCTTCCTGCTACTGTGCTTACAAGGCTGGTTTTACCCACTTGCTGTGGGTACTGATTGCTTTATGACTTTTCACTTTGTTCAGTCTGTCATACTGAACAAATACTTGATAGATGGATTCAAACCTGTGCTGTTTTTGTGACCTGTCTGGGGCAAGTGTGCTGTTCAGGATCTGAATTCTATTGGTCATTGCTGTATCTGCACAAATGGCCACATGCACAATTTGCACCAGTGCCTGAATCCTGACCTTAAGAGAGAGGCTGAGGCACTGATTTTTCTGTAGAGGGTAGGTAGGACTTTCGTGCTACCCAGTTGGTTACCCGGCACACATCTGGTCTCCCTAGGGTCCCTCAGTAATCATGGTGGGGGCAGAGAGAGAGAGATGGGCTTCTCTGGGGGGCAATTCAAAGCAGTCACTTAATTTAGGTGCACTGAATCATCCCGTGCAGGAGATTTTATCTTTCTCTGAGGACCAGGGAGTGGCTAGAAGGACTGGCTGAGTGACTCAGCTGACCACAGTTGGCGGTGTGAAATCTCTTCTTGCTGAAGCCAATGAAAACATCAAGAAACAGAGCCACCCGCCACCTCTCTAATTTACTCGTCCTCATTCTTAACACTTGGTGCCAGCTCTCTCATTTGATCTGGTCTGGGTTCTCCCCCTTGAACTGTTGTGATAGCTTTCTCTGCTAGACAGAGAAAAATTTAGTAGAGGCAGTTTCCGTCCTTCACACAGAAATCGAGGCGCCTCTGAATCTTCTTCATGATGACAGGAACAAACTCCTCTCCAGAAGTCTCAGATGCAGTTTTGCCATTTATTGTGTGGCTTTTTGGCAGATTTTTAACACTTCTTTGGCAGTCATGGCTTGCAGCCGCAGCCAGAGCTCCAGGGCCAGAGAGCAAGGCTGCAGTGCCCCGCTTCTCCTCTGCCCCCCCTTCTCCATCCCAGCTCCTGCTCCCAGCCCAGGGCAGAGGAATGTCTCTCTGACTGGTTTTTTGCTGACCTTGAGCCCAACCGTGTATTACAGTGATATTTCTGAAGCAGAGCTCTTTGCAGGATGCCTCTTGAGACCCCTTTGGCACAGCTCTCAGGCAGAAGACACTGCTGAATATAAAAAGTTCTCCATTTCCTAATGGACTAGAAGATAATTTGCCTTCTCATATAAAATAAATCCCTTGCCACTCCTTTTCAATACAGAAGTAATAGGTAACTATTTCAGCCTTTTCTGCATCAGCATTACCAGCTTTGCAATTTCTGTCTGTCATTGCTAGGATTATAGTTTGTTCTCAATGATTTTTTTTTTATTTCCTTGTTCTTCCTAAATACGGGGAATCTAAATATGTTCTCCACTGAAGGATTATTTCCATCAAGGCTCAGAGCTTCCTTCGCTTTGTTACTGCATTTCACAATGTCATCAATATTCTTAGCTTTTCCCTCCTTCTCTGTTACCTATTTACTTAGCAATTTCCTTGGGAAAGCTTTCAGCTTAAGCTCCAACCTTGATTGTGGAGAAAGGGCGATTGACTAACTATTTGTCTTTTATTTTTATTATGCCTGCACAATGATCATTCAAATTTCTTCTATTTAGATTTTGCATCCTAACTAATTTGGCTTGTAGTTTTCAGAAACTTTGGGAAGCCTCTTTGATACAACAGTTGAGTACATTAATCACTACTTGCAAATCTCCTCTCTTTGTCCATAGAGATTGCAATCACGTCACAATTAACGGTTCCTACGCAGCCAGCCTCTGCCAGCTCGGGAATCAATCACCTGTTTTCTGCCTCAATGAAGTCCATGGTAAAGTCATCTCCTTCTGTGTGCAATTGCTGTGTAACTATTATCTGCTAGTTTTAGAAACTCTAGGCTGTTTCACCACTGTATCAATGGGACCTCAAAGTATTTTTCTTGAACTCAAATCACCTATAACAACCAACAGAACTTTTTCCTTTCCTGTGTAAAAGACAGCTGCTGAAGGATTAAATCAGTCTTTTCTTTTCCTTGGTCAAGTGATCCTGAGAGATCCCCATCTTTCCTCTTGGGTTTTCTCTATGAGACCAGTCATCAAATTCAAGATTCTTTGCTCTCAGTGAGTAGCTGGAAGGCGATGGCACCCAGAACATGTTGGTCTTATTGCTTATTCCATTCCCGATGAAGTTACAACATCCTGGTGTTGGAGTTGTTTCAGCCAGGTTAATGCCATTTTTTATCTCATTTTCCCAATTCTCAGAATTAATATGTAATCATCTGAAAAAAAATGCTTCACTCTTTGAGTTCATTATCGGATCAGATTGATTCTTTCACACCAAATTTGAGATTCCTCTCTACTTGCCTGGAGTTGCTAGTTTAAAATCATCCAGAAAATATGACTGGAAAGATCCAAGCCCCTTGGTCTGAGATGTGAAGCACCCCACCTGATCTTCCTACTGCAATGTGGGTTTGCCAACACTAACACCGTCAGCTTCATACCAGCCAACACAGCCCCACTGTTTTCTGCCATCTTTATCGTCATGCTCAAAGAACCAGAAATCTTTGTTACTATTGCTTGAGTACTTTTCTTCCTCATCCCCTCTGGCATTCCTGCACATTTCTATATGCAGAGCATACCTTTGACACAAAGAGTTGCAATGCTTTGATTATACAAAAAAAGTAGACACCACAGGTGAAACTTTTTTAAGTTTTTCTTTTTTTTCTCTGACTTGCCTAAAGAACCTGACAACAGCTAAGCAGTTTATTAAAGTGTATTTCTGAACAAATAGCTTTGTACATCAAGCTTCTAAGCTGTTGTGAAAGTCCCAGTGAGCATCAACTTTCAACATTTTAACAACAAAAAATATCCAGCCCTGCAGACTTGGGGTTTCAGATGAGGCTTCTTCCTAGCATGGTGATGCACATACTGCTAAAATACATACAATTAAATTAATCTAGCTGTATAATAAGAATTTTGCCTTGCATTTATCTTTTAATAATTATTTCTAGCCAAATGGAATTGCATGAGCTTATAAATGAAATATAAAACACACGTATGTCTTGTTTAAAAATAACATAACCAAGTATTCTACTGATTTTTTAGATCTACGTAGGCATTTATATCGTTATTTGTACTTTACAATCATAACTGAATTTGTAGTTGATTTTTTCTTTTACTAGTTAGCAGTTCCCTGCAGTTGTTTCCATGCAAACGATGCTTGATGTTTAATAGGAAAACCCAACTTTGAAAATGTCTAGGAAGGGAAATGGGAAACTTCATGGTTCTTGTGGAGTCTGACTTGGTGAAAATTTCACCAGCCATCTCTCAAAGTTGTATGTTTTTAGTGAGGGCTGCATTTTTTTGTGAGCAACAGTTTCTCATGTGTCCATTTTGTGCACTCAGGTTTGCGTGTTATAAAGAACCTGATTTTCTGAAGGCATCAACCACCTAACTTCTTGCACTTGGGTTGCTTTAGTGTTTCAAGTTGAGCCCCATGAAGCTGAAGCGATCAATAACTATTAGTTATTCTATTGTTTTTTTGGTTTTAGTTGGGCCCCCATTAGATTCATGTGAATGTTTTTGTTTTCTGTTCTTGTTTGAAACGAAGCCAGATATTAAAATCTGGAAGTCCTTTGCAAGACAGGGCTTCCACACTTCGTGCAGATTTCTGGTTACTTTATCATGAGTGCCCAAGATGAAGCTGTGAAAAGAAGACAAAAGTACAAATCCTAGAAAATGAATTGTGCTTTTCATTATTCTTACGGTGTTTTAACCATTAGCAAGTTATGCCTATAGATAGTGGATTTATAGTGATTTACCTTTAACCTGGCTTTGGCCGCCTTTACCATAATACCTGGCGATTGCCTGAGCACCTGGGCTTTCAAATGAATCATCCACACTGGCTTCGGAAGGAAACCTCAGTGAAATAGCAGCAATATCCGGACTGGCCATCGGTTTCTAGACTCAGCTGATATATTTCATATGTTTTCATAGCTGAAGCTGGGCCAGGACTTCTCTAGCTTTGACAGGAGGGCTAAATGAGAGCAGGGAGTTTTATGTGCCTCTTCCCACAGCATTCCAGTAACCGTGCAGGAAGTCATTGATCAATGGGTTTTAGGCAACGTGCACTAGAAAGGTACGTGTGTGTGGCCTGGTGGCCTTTGCAGCCTGTGCTATGATGACAACACCCTCTGATTCAATAAACGAAGGGATAAGAAACTAGGTGGTAAGCCACACACACCATGTTTATGATGCATCTCTCTAGCCAAGCAAATGCAGTGTGGTCTGGTTTTAAAGCCCCTTCTATAAGGCTGCATGCGTCTTACGAATGCTATGGTTTAGATGTGGTCATAGCACAGCCATTTTCCTGGAAAATTACTTAGTGTGCTGTCACAGGGGGCAAGTTCCCTGACCTCATCCTACCCCGGGAACGGGAATGGGATCTGACCTTTGACAGATCACTTAGGTTTGTTTTATCATCCTGATTTCTACAGCTCCTCCATGCCATAACCCAGGAGAAGATCTGAAAAGTCATGTCATCTCTTAGCAGGCTGCAATGCATTCGGGCCACACAGCACAGGGAGGGTAAAAGGGCTGGTGTGCCTGCACACTTGAGTCGGAGTTGTTAAGCAATAATGGTTTTGAAGAATGGCTCTGCCCCAAATGAAGTCAAACTCATTCCTAGGATAGGTTTGCTGACCTTACTGAAGCTGCATGGGAAGAGTTTTTATCCTGTCATCATATTGGATATGCTATGGATATAGTGAGTGGGCAAAAAAAAAAGGTATTTATTCAATAAATGTACGTAATTTGCCTGTAATGGCTTTAGGGCATTGGAATTGCTGCGGAGGGCTCTTCTAGTCTCTACCTGTCCACATTGTACCAAGAGCTGTTAAACTAAAGGAAACCTCACTGCAGCAGTTGGTGTGTGCTAGCTTGGAAGCTGACAGTTCATTTTTTCATCTTTCCTGTGCCTCAGTTTCCCCATTTGGCTCCATTACATGGCTCAGGGTAGGATGCAGCTGCGCCAGGGCAGGCAGAGAAGGGGTTGATGTCAGTTCAGCAGCTCTGTCATTGCATGACTTGGAGCATAAACTAACAAAGTAAATCTGTTTTCCTTCTCTCTCTCTTTCTTATCTGTGATTTTCCATATACAGAGGAAATGGAGAGGGGGAGGCAGTGGAGGTTGTTATCATGCAGCAATGAGACAGGCTGTGGAGAAAAAGATGCTACTCCTTCAGTGATCCCAAATGTGCTCCCAAATCTCAGAAGAGCTGAATATTTCAGCTGAAAGGGTCAGCTATGAAATAATCTTTTCCCCAGACACCGAAATAGTTGTCATTATTGCACAGCATCAACAGTCCATTGAGCTGAATGAGGGTAGCCCGTGCAGAGCTAGTGTTTCAGTCTGTCCACCTGCAGCCCAGTAAATAATGGTGAGGATAGTTTACTGTTACAGAGGGGTCTGAATTGCCTGGCTGAATGGTCACAATACAAGAAAATGTGTTTTAATTTAGCTAAGTGAAAAGTAATACATCTGGGAACAAAGAGTTCAGGCAGTACCTACAGGACAGGAGACTGCCTTGGAAAACAGGATTACGGGGTCATTGTGGTGACTACCTCCACAATAGCTGCTGGTTCAATGGGGCTGAGAGATTCAGCTGACTCTGGGAACCTAGAAGCAAATAATGGGACTCAGGGATAGCAGAAGCATCAGCAGGAGCATCCCTGGGCTGCAGCACCAGGTGGTGGTCTCACCAGGTGTCCACATCTTAGCGAGGACACAGAAACGCCAGGGAGGATCACTGACATGGTGGCCAGGAAAATAGAAGGGTTAAAGTGTGCAACCCAGTCAGCTTTTCTAGGGCAAGGTTTGGTATGTCTTTGTGACACTGGGTCACAGCATTGCAGTGAGGGGACACTGAAGTTACTCTGATTTAGCTGTGACTTGGAACCTTACTTCCTAACAGTGGGTGATGCTGACCAGGCAGGAGATGGTAAAATCACCTCCAAGGGTTTCCTTAGCAGACATGACTGAGTCCACCGTAGGAGAAAAACTCCCCTGCATGAGTATGAAACATTTAAATGGGGTTATCATCTCTGAATTCTCATTCCTGTCCCTTTCTGTCGAGGTGGTGGGAAAAAAAAATGAATAATCTGCATTTCCTTCAATTTGCTCACCGAGACAGTGCCAGTGCCCAGCCTTCAACTTTAAGGTTTTGGGCCACAACAAGCCAGAGATTTTTTCTTCTCCAGCACAAAACAGGCAGTGTGTTGCAGGACATTACTCGCTTTTCTTCACCTTCTTCTGAAGCACTGGAAATAGATCAGGTAAATCTCTCTCCCTTTGGAACCCGGCTGTGGTCCTGCATGTGACTGTCACCTCCCCTAGGACTTGGGGAGGCCTCCTTGCCCTGTAGCTGGGCCCCTTGATCACCTGCCATAATCACTTGGGCACATTGCATGAGCCTGTCCCCTGCCTTGGTCTCTTGATTTTTACTTGTGGCACAGAGCAGCTTTGCTTTCAGAGGGCTGTGCTGCCTTAGTCTAGCTGAAACCTTCAGGCTCAACATAGGCACTGCTGACCGGCCTGTGCAGCAGAGGAGCTTCTGTCAGTTGGTCATAACAGGCTCATCTTCAACCCCAAGAGCTGAGAGGTCAAAACATGACTGAAGAAAGCATCTAGTCATATCAAACAGGTCCAGTTTTTCTCTGTGACTAAAGGACATGAGATCTTACAGTACACAGAGAGAGATTAAGGCCACCTAGGCAATATTCTGGTACAGAGTCCTGCATTACTGCCATTAACTTTGATCTCTGCTTTGTCTCATTTACTACTTCTGGAAGGCAAGGCAGCAGCTGGCTTTCCCAGTCTTCCTTAATGACTTTCTTTCCCATTGAGGAGTGCAGAAAGATGTTTCATGCTATGTCAGAATTTGAGTCTTTGCACTTTGCCTTCTCCCACCACAACTGCAGACTGGTCTCACCTTCACAGCTTGCACTGTGACTTAAATTGGAACTGTTCTAGCTTTGGACCTTGGGTTTTGGATCCACGCTTTAGCAAAAGGAAGGCCAGCTGAGATGAAGGGGTCTGACTCCCACTCCAGACCTTCCCAAACCGTGGGAGTGCTCCCCTTGCACAGCTCTGATCCGGGCCCATCTCTAAATATAACCATAACGGAACAAAATAATTTAAAATAAGAAACTAAGAAAGAACTGCAACCTTCCATCCAACAGTGGTTGAGTTATTACCACAGTTACATCACGGCTGAAACAGGTGCAAGGAAATAAGCCTCCCAGAAGTTTCTATTCAGGAGGGAAATGACTGAAGAAAGCAGAGGGAAAGGAGGAAGGCGGAGGTGAGGGTAGGAGCCAGGGGACAGAGTGGAAGTTGTTTCTCTTGGGATGTGGCCAACTTACTTAGTAGCTGTCCAAACCCAGGAGATGTCTTGGATGCTCCTTCTGTTACTGTCTTTGCTTTTTCCACATTCAGGCTGCCTGCTAGCAGAAAGCATGATAGCACCAGTATTGTGCTGCCCTCTGAATGCCCTATTGCCTGGGACCTCCACAGCCCACTGAACCTGATGCGAGCAGACGTACATCCTTCCAAGCAGATTTTGTGCAATTTTCAAGGAATCCTTCAAGGACTCATCAGCCTAAGCAATTCTCTCTGCCCCAAAACTATGGGGAAGGGAAGCGATTATGAGAAAGCTCATGTTCCTCCAGCAGCTGCAGCCACTTTGGGTGGGATTCATCTGACTAAACATAGATGTCTCCATCTGAGCTAGTCACGCTAGGCTCCCTTTACGGAGGAGAATATGAGGAAATATAGGCACAGCTATGAGTCATCCCCTCCCCAGGTCAGTGTCTAAAACAGGTCAGGCGAATCTTGCCCATTTCTCTTCTTTGCTTGTAAAAGGAGTTTCAACGAAGAGGCCAAGTGTAGGCCTGTAAAGTGAGGTGAAGCCCATCCTCTATCTGGTGTCCAAACCAAATGATTTGATGTGGGACTGAAAGGCCAAGCTGTGATGAGGACATTGCCAGCAAATGCCGAGTAACCACAGCAGAGGGGTGAATTGGCTCAACTGGAGCTTATTTCACGGTGGGACAGGAGGCAAGGAGTGCAATGCTGGAGAGGAAATGGGCTAAGAAAAATGCCTGTAAAGTCACTGCGGGATGTCACCCTAGTGCCAAGACTGTGTTTGTTTTGAACCAGAGCAGGTACCTCGGCTTCACTGTTTGCAGGCTAGAGTTACTGCCTTCCTGACACCGCTGCAACTCTGCATCACCAGTTCCTTCCTCGCTCCCAGCCTCTTTCCCTCCCACCTCTCCTCTCCAGACTTCAATACAGGGGGCCCATCTTCACATCCCCCATCTTCACATCCCCTCGGAGCATCGGGGTGCTGCTGAGTGCTCACACCCCCAGGCAAGTCTGGAGCTAAGGATATTCACCATCGATGGTGGAGCTGTGAGTCTAGGGCACTTCCAAGTGCCATGGACACTTGGGCATCTTCTAGTGGGACACTGGCTGGCTGTGCCCTGTGCTGCATCTCCTGATGGCTCAGCTCTGCCGATGTCCCCTGCCCAGCCACCTGGCCTAGCGCTGAGCCGTGTGGTGAAACAGAGGAGCATTTCCCATGCTGAGAGAGCATCAGGGGTGCGTGGGGAAAGGAAGTGCAGCAGTTGCCAGAAGCACCAATGAAGTTACTTTATGTTGTTATCTGATGAGAAAAGTAATGAAGCAAAAATGCTCTGAGCATGCCTGGAGCCAGCTCCTCTGTCGAGGGATTACTGCTGAGGACTCTCCAGACCTTCTGCGCACCCATGACTGTAACCCATGAGTAAGAGCATGAAGTATGCACACAAGGTAAATAAATGGTTAGAGGGAGCTGTTCCAAGTCAAATTCCTCCCCCCACTTCTTTCTTTCCCTTTCTCATCGTTGAGAGACAAACAAAAGCTCAAGCCATGTCATGGGGCGACACATCTGGCAAGTTTCTTGCTGCTGTGTCCCAGTATGTGACAACCCCATTTACTGACACTGCCTTTGCATTCGCCAGAGGTGGCACCTGCAGAAATCACAGCAGAGCCCGGCAGTACGAAGCAGGGTGCGGAGGAGAGATGAGGCTTTTCACATCTACTGCAACTGGTTCCACTCAGTGCTAATGCGTGGGCCAAGGACCAAATTTCCAGCTCCCTGCTGTAGGTCATTGACTGACAGAGAGGGGCTGGTGCTGCAGGAGCCTTTAGTTCCACCCCCTGGAAAAATCAGAGATGTGAGTTAATTTGCTTAAAAACAGAAAACAAAAACCCCCATATGTGTATATACCTGCCTTTGCACATGCACATGATGTCCTTTGGAAAGACCTAAGGAGTGGAAGTCCACAGAAGCTAATGTGGGATTTTAGGACCTCTCCTGAACTCAGGATGCGGGTTCCTCAGCCTCAGCAGCACGCTGAGGTGGACAGTTTTGTGCTCAGACTTTTCTGAGATCCTCTTTTCTCTAGCTGCTATGCAGAACTGAGGTTCTGGTGCCTTTAAACCTGCCAAAGGATTTGGTATCAAGGCAGCTCCTTGCTCTGTGCTTGGATATGTCTGGGAAAGCGGCTGGGAGGTAAGGAGAGGTATGTTCATTAAGTGCCCACACTTGGAGTTAAAGGGCCAAGCACCTTCCTTCTCCCTCACGATGCTACAAGAAGCTCATGGGGATGAACAAAATGGTTAAAGGTGCACGATGAGAAACCAGCCTGGTACTGCATTACCCCCAGGGCAGGGTGGCTGCCAGTCACAGGTACTGAGGTACAGCCCTGAGTGAAGCAGGTTCTTGTCCCCTTCCTCCTTCCAGTGTCCCTCTCCAGCAAATAACATCTTTGCTTCTCATTCACTAACACCCTGACTGCGGGATTCATCTGTTGGAGCCAGGAGTCACAATCTGATCTGCTTTGTACAAACAAAACAAGCTGTCCCAGATCATCACCTCCCTCATCGGAGGTGCAAGCGCATGGGGTGGGACCCCCAGGGACCCTGCATACCTGCACCCCATGGCTGGATTGGTACCAGTGCCTATTAACAGAAATAGAGGGAGGGATTAGGAGGGGAGAAAATCACAGCTCTTCCCTGGCAGTGCCTAGTTCTGCTGGGGCAGGCAGCCTGCCCTGTGCTGCTGGCTCACTGCAGCACATCACCCTGGTCCTTCTACACCTTTCTTTCTGTCTGTCACCTACATCAGGCTGTGGGGCTTTTTGCCTGCAGGGAGCTGAGAGTCAACCACACACTGCATGGCCCTCCATGTCTCCTGAGCAGTGAGTTTGCCTCATGCCAAGGAGACCAGCCCACCCCATCCCAATTTGCTCCAAGGTGCATCGTCTTGTCCCCTTCCCTCAGCAGTTTGGCTAAGGAGCTTGAGGCTTTCCTGAAGGCGATGAGGGGCAACAGCTGAAACCGTGGATCTGCTTCCTTCACTGAGAAATCTATCCAGAAATGTTTCACTATTTCAGTCCACTGGAAAAGAGAGTGGAATTGGACCCTGTGCAGCTCTGGGCTTGCAGCGCTCCGAGAGCCAAGCAGGCATGTAGGCACTCTTGCTTTAAGAATTGATTTCCTAAGTGAACTGTCAGCTCCCGGTGGCTAGAAAAATCTGCAAACAATTTCTAGTCACTGAACAAAGCAAATCTTTGTACTGTGCTGTAATAGTTCATTATTAAATAAAGGCTCCTTTGTTGGGGTGTAAGAAACGGTGTGTGCTCCACCGCTCTTCACAATGTGCCTCGGTGTGACTTTGCCCTGCGTATAAAATTGTATTTCATGTCCCATGAAAAGATTACATAGTGGGCTGTTTTGATTTCGGTAGGAAAAGCTCAGGGTGAAGCAGAGATCATAGCACAGCTCTGATGATTGAACTTTATTGTTGATGCATTTGATTCACGATCATACGAGAGGACCCCGGGACTGGACTTTCTCTTATTTACAGGGTAAATGAGGAACAACGTGGGCAAAATTACTGGTGAGGAGAGTGAGGAAAAACTTCAGCAGCTGCAACTCCTACAAGTTCTTTTACTTACTGGGCTGTCTTTTTGCAGTTCCAGGCTTAAATGAGTCAAAAACGGGAATCAAAGGGCGTCGGTGTTTTCCCATCCAGAAAAGCAAATTTGTTTCCAGCTCCCTCCCTTCTTTCTTCTGCTCTGCACCCAGCGAGCTCCTGGTGATCTGCCAGTTTTGGCCCTGCAGCTGCAGAGCCCTCTCACCCTGCTCAGCTCCTGCTTGTGTCACACGTTGGCATGGTCCTGCAGCAGATCCAGACGTGGCACAGACACAGCAGCCACAAGCCCTTTGCCTGTATGAGCGGGGCAGGGGATGAGCAGACCTTGCCTCACACGTTCCTCATCCACATGGCCTGAAATGCTTCCCTTGCCCCCAGCTTTGAGGCATGGGATCCCCCTGGAGTGTGGGTCCTTAGGCTTCAACTCTGCTAAACTCAGTGTTTTCCTTTGCATTTCATTTAAACACATTTTGCCAGGCTGTGGCCTTTTAACCAAACCCACCAGATGGCCAGGTAAGCTGGTGTCCTCCCATAATTTTCTCTCTTGCGATGGTCTACAGTGCATGAGCAGAGCTGTAGTTTTCCTGCTCCTTCCTTCCCCACATCACATTTTCAGGGCCATGTGAGATCCCCAATGCCGATGCTTCCCACCCAGCTGGAAAAGGCAGCAGCCAGGGCTGGAATAGGCCTTGGGCAGAGGGTTTCTCTGAGCCCTGCTCACTTTCAGCTCTTGGCTGGGCTCTAACGGGGCTTTTCCCATGAGCGGCCAGCCCAGCTCTGGAGAGGCTGCTCCCTCCCATCGTGTGGGTGATTCATATGCCATCTAATAATAGCAGCTCCCGGCCATGCCAGCACAATAACTGACCATGGAAAACTCCTCGCTGCTTTGGGCTGCCGGCCCAGCGGCGCTCCCGAGCCGGGTGGCTGCCATGGAGGGCAGCGTGGTGCAGCTCCCCCACAGACACAGGTCCTGTGAGCCCTCCGTCCCAGCCACAAAGATGGGAGGGAAGCAGACTGCTCCTCCTGCTACTTCACATTTAGCAGTCACTAATTAATCACCTCAGATAACTGCACTCAGGCTGACTGCCACCCCCGGCCCTCCCAGGGCAAAGCCGTGCTTTGCCTCAGTTGCCATCCCCAAGTGCTGTTTAGAGCATCTGCAAGAAGCTCCCACGTGGCTGGCGAATTCCTCTTGGCAGCAGGGCTGCTACTGCTCCTTCTGCTGTGAGACAGCAGGAGGTCTGCTGGGAATGCCTTGTTCACTTGGGATGCTCCCAAGGAGAAGGGGTGATGGCAGGACAAAATACCACCTGTGTCCCCCAGCCAGACACCTGCACCACCTCCTCCCGTGTGCCTGTGTGGCCCTGGCCCGTGTTTGACCACCTGAAAAGGAAGGCAGGAAGGTGGTGGTGGAGGCTGCAGAGGTCTCAGCCCTGGGAACGTGTGGCTGAAGCCTTGCCAGGCGGTGATGGGTCTGAGTCTTGAGTGCAGACTCTTGAGTGGGGCTGGCGAGGGGGTGAGAAGCACACCAGTGAATGAAGTTAATGAAGGTTAATGAAGGATGTGACTGCGGTCCCCAGCAGAGCCCGTGTGGGATGCCCAGGCCGGCTGGGGGTCGGGCCAGCACCGCACAGTGAGCCGGGACTCCCACAGCGTGGCAGCACTGAACTGCTGATAGAACCTGGGACCTCGGTCCCAAAGATGGCTCTGTCCCCGCTGCTCCGAACGTGTGAGCGGTGCTGCGGCCCAGGGGGTGACACACAGGGGACATAAGGCCACTGCTGAGCCCTCCGAGGTGAGCGTCAGCCCCTGGAAGAGGATTCATTAAAAGCCCGAAAGCCAAGGTGTGATGGAGCTGCAGACACGCGTGTGGCACTGGGCACGATGGGCAGCACGGCGAGCGGTGCCACAGCATGGACACGGCCCCTGGCCCTGCTCCCAGCTGGAACCACGGGCACAAGGCAAACCCCTTCCCTCCTGCTGGTGAACCCCACGGCCATGAGCGGGGCTGCCCACGCCAAACTGACACCCCAGCTCTTCCCCTTGCCATTGACCGGCAGGGATGGCAGCCAGGCCATGCAGGTGATGTGCTCCTCGGCCACACCACTGCCCTGCCCTTGTCTGCCCTCTGGGACAGGCTCCCAGCAGTCATGGGGACAGGGCTGTGTTGTCACATCACCCACATGACAGCTGGGGAGTTCTGTGAGGTAGCTGGCTCACCAGTTTGCTTTTGCCATTTGTTTATCTTTCAAGAAGGTTTTCCTCTGGTTCCTGCTCTGACCTAAGCTGGAGCTGGGGTTTTCCATCCCTGGAAGCAGGGTGGCACGGGGCAGGTCCCTGCTCCAGCTGCATTGCCTGGGGAAGGACCCCAAAGCCAGGAGCTGAGGTCCAGCTAAGCCAGCACCAGCAGTGCTCAGGCAGTTGTGGTGCTCACCTGCCGAGGGTCTCAGATGTGCTTTTAGGAGCCCTCCTGTATTGTGAACAGCATGAAATGGTCCCTGGATGGAGGATGAAGAGCTGGCCCTGGAGGCAAGCTGCCACAGCCCTACGGATGTCATATGTGGCTGAAGCTTTCAAGGACGCCCCTGATTCCAAACTGGGTTGGTTCCATTTTTGCTGAGTGCATGTGGTGGCTCTAAAACAACCAAATGCTGTCTTTTTGCTTTGTTGTTTCTGCTGCTGTTGTTGTTTTCCTCTAAATCTGATGTTTTCATTGCAGTGGACTGGCATTTACCAGGAGAAAGACTTTGACCAAATACTCATGTTCAGCAATCCTGAGCAATGTCACTCTCTAGAGCACACTGGGAGCAGCATTTGGGTTTCTGGGGCTCTCCATTTTTAGGTTTAGCAGAAGGCCAGGCAGGCATGGGCTGACTTTCATGTGCCTGTCTGCATCTCTTCTAAAGCGAGGAAATTCGCATCCAAAACTGATGGAAGCCCTGAAGTTTTCAGGACAATGTTGACATAAAGTCCATCACCTGGTGCAGGAGCAGGGAGCAGAGAGCCTGTCACTGCAGTGTGCTCTCCTGGAGGAAAATACTTTAATGACTTGCACAAAGAATGGAGGATTGAGTTCAGCAGTGCTCATATTAAACTGGATAAATCAAAGCCTTTACTGCTTTCTTTGGGACTGTAGATTTTTTTTTCTGTGACTGGCAGCTCCTCCACAATAAAAAGTTCAAAGAGATTTTGTAATTTCCCAGGTTTTCTGCAAAATGGGGCCTTTGCACCAGAGCTGCTAGGTGAACCTTGGCAGAGGGGGTTTGCACAGGAGCTGCTCAAGGCAGAGCTGAGGCAGCAGCAGGTGACCCCCAGGTGTGGTTCAAACAGAAGATGTAAAGGCTGCAATCACAGATCCCAGCCCAGGTGGACATCTCACATCTCAATAGAGGCTCTGCCTTCAGCATCACAAGGAGGTTGCTGAGTGGTGGTGAATTCTCTACCCCGTTTTGCTGGCTGATGCTCCAGCCCTTTATTTCTCTGCTGTTGCTCCAGACCAAGCAGGGCTGGGCAAGTCCCTGCTGCCTACACCAAGCAAAGCTCAGGTGAGGAGCCGATTGAAACCCAAGCCCTTTCAGGACATGGAGGTGAGTAAGAAATGCTACAGGGGCTTAAGACTGCACTCCACAGAGCTAGGAAAGGCATTGCTGCCTCCCTAATTGTGTGGCCAGCCTGTGCACAGCTTCAAGCAGTTCCTGTAATTGGGAGAAAACAGCAGCAACCTCCAAGGGAGAGGAAAAAATAGCATGCAATGTTTTTGTTTTTCCCTTATGCCACATCCCAGCCTCGAGGAGAGGAGGAAAGGGCAGGGGGAGGCATCCAGGGTGGGAAGGACACGGGGCAGGTGTAGGACCTGTGCCACCAGACTGGCTCACACAGTGCCATGCTGCAGCGGGGACACATGGTGGGCATGGGCTGGGGATGTCGTGCTGGGGACTGCAAAGTGACACAAATTCCTTGAGTTTAGCAATAAAAGAAACAAGCGTGGCATGCTGTGTCCCCAGTAACGGTGCCCAAAGGAGAGCACTTGCCAGCTGGGTCAGCAGCTTGAGCTTGCCGGCTCCAAGGGTGATGTGCTGCTTCTCCCTGCGTGGCTGCAGGGGAGACCTTCACACTTACTGTTGCTGGAAGGGAACCAATCCCGATCCCCACAGGTGCTGCAGCCCTGCAGACCTCCACCTTCTGCTGCTTCACCATGAGCACGGGGACCTCCCATTGACGCTGTGCCACCAGGTAGTGACGAATGCGAGGGACACTGCAGGTGAGGAGGCTTCCAGCCCAGGCAAGCAAGAGCCTGATGGGCAGCCATATCTTCTGAGGAGCTTCTGAGAGGTACCCATTTGCCACTGAGCTGCACAGCTCTAAGGGCTCAGTGCCTGATGGCTGCTTTCACACAAGGTATGAGCTGTGGGGTGTTTTTAGCCCTTCTTTACCTCTGTAACCCTCTAGTGAGAGCTCAAGTTCAGCTTCTCCAGCAGGAATGGGGATGGGGATGCCACTAACCTTTTTTCTTTTGCCTTTGAAGCTCTATCCCAAAAGCCATGTTCTGGCAATGTCACTGCATGGGGTCCCACAGACAAAATTGAAGTTTATGGAAAGCATGGACTGGGGGCTGCAGTGGTCAGCAATGCCAGGAGTGAGACTTAACCTGCCCTTTCCCAGCAAAAGACTTCTAGGCAGACAAAAAAATTTGGCTAGTGAAAACATTGTCATGACCCTTTGGCACTGCAGGATGTGCTGTAGGACTTCAAAGCAAAACTGCCTCAAGGCAAGGCAGGAGTTCTTCCTATGGCCTGGGAGGGCTGGCTGCTCGTGCCATGGAAAGGTGCTGCAGGAACGATGCTCAGGAGGGGGAAACACATATTTGCAATGGTCCTCTCTCAGAAGATGCTACCCGGAGCCACAAGCCTTTCTCTGCTCACCTAGAGATGCCTCTTCTTTGGGGTTTTCATTAAAGGTTGCTATAGGAACTGAAGTACTTCTGTGCACCCAGGTGTGAGCAGCTCCCTGCTCCCACTGCCCCTCGCTAGCGTGGGGCTGGCAACGCCGAGGCTCTGAGGACAGTGGAGGATGCTCAGGTACAGCAGGAGTGGGGTCTTTCATCTCAGCTAATTCAGTCCTTGGTCTTTTCTCAGTTTGTATCCAGGTGGGGCTCCTTTTGGTCATTATGGAGCTTTCCACCCTCTTGTTTTTCTCCTCTGTCTTCCAGATTTTTGCCACTGTTTCATGCTGCTGCCCAAGTTGTTTGTCTCTTCTGCCTTGCTCCGGTCGTGGGAACATTAGTAATGTTTTTCTGCAGAGCAGGGTGGTTTGGAGACCGCCTCTCAGACCTGCCAGCCATCCTAGAGCTGCTGCCAAAGGCTGGAGCCAGCCCTTGGGAAGCGATCCTGTTTATGGTTCATCACCATCTGATCTACCCACTGCTCCTCACTCCTGCCTGGACCCAACTGTGCTGCTGCCGTGCTCGGCCAGGCAGGGAGGTGCAGTCCAGCCCTCTTGGTCCCTGCTCTCCTGCCACCACCACCACCCCCGTGCGTGGCTGCCAAGGGAAGCGTGACTCACATCGGCCTCCCACCCATGAGTAAGGGTTGGTCCATCACGTTCCAGCCAGCCGGGGCAGCTCACAGGGAGGGCGGCTGCTTCCTTGGCGAGGCATGAAACAGGTCACTTTGTCCCCAGGCCATGGGTGAGACAAGGGATGAAGACTTCAAGACATGGCAGCACCGAGCATCCTCGCCCCAGAGGAGGGGGGCAGGCAGGGAGGTGGGTGTGCAGCCAGACGTGGGCTGCAGGGATTCCTGCTGGACACCCACTGGCAGTTCTTCCTTCTTCCTTGCCCAAACTTGCTCCTTTTTTCCTGCATGGCCCCAGTCTGAAGCCAGGGAGGGAAGATGGGCAGAGACAGTGGGAACATCAGGGGGAAACACAAAGTGGTTACGTGCTTCTCGGGGTGGAAAGAGGCCCAGGTTATTAAATAGCAGGCAATTTTAGCATGAGTTATTAATATTGGTTGTTTGTACTGGGAAGTGGTGCCTAGGGGCTCCCATTGCACTAATCATGTAACAAAGCCGTGTTCCCAACACAAATAGCTTGTGTTTCAGCCTGCAGAGAACAAGCTGTCTCCTTCCCATTACCCCCTCTTTGAAAAACCAGTATGAAGATTGCACAGTCGAGCCCACAAAAATTGGGAAAGTCAAAAGATGGCATTGGGCTGTCCTACAGTGCCATCACTCACAGCCAGCCCAGAAACTCCATCAGGACCTTGGGCCAACACTGCCTGCTCTTCCCTTGTGGCATCCCTGACCCCGGCAGGTCTGGCCTCAGCATGATGGTGAGTTTTGGGTTGTGTTTGGGTGTAGCAGCATCATGTCACCTGCTTAGGATACTGGGGGGGCTGTGGGGTGGGCTTTTCCCTGCCTCACTGGTCGGTGCTGTGTATCTCTGCTGTATTCTGATCAGGCTTTGCAGGTCTCTTGGGTACATGTCCTTCTGAAGTAAGAAAACAATTTTATTAGTCATTTAATTCATTTACAGCCTTGGCACTAAAGCAGAGACTAAAAGTCAACACCACCCACTGATTTGGGATGGTACAAACCACGACTGCCCTGTTTGTTTTTGTTTCCCTGAGGACTGGGCATTATTTTGAGTTCTGCCACATGGACACACAGGTCCTCCTGCTCCTGGCTGCAGCTTTGCATGTGCAGTTCTTCATCAGCCCGACCTCAAGTCAGGCTGGAAGACCAGAAGTATGTCCTTCAGCCCCAGCTCTCTCCGTAGCAGTGCCACCTCTGCAAATGCTGTGGCCCATTCTTGATGCAGGCCAAGATGTCATTGGCCTTCTTGGCCACCTGGGCACACTGCTGGCTCATACCCAGCTCTGTGCTAAATGACAAAAGCTTAATAATGGCTGAAGAGCGAACAAAGGGAAACCCAAACTAAACCAAAAGAAGTTAGGATGAGCAAATAAAATTGCCAGGTTACCTCCCTTGGCCTAGGAAATGGCTCACCTATTTTGGCCACGGAAGAACAATGACAGAAACTGAGCACTGGCAGCTCAACAGAGCAGTCCAGGTCTTGCTGAGGTATGAGCAATGAAAATGTAAGGTCTTGAAATGAGAACAGCTCAGTCTCATTAAAACTAAGCAGCACTACAATTTTTTCTATGTTTGCCACAACGAACTTGCCATCACCCATGACTGCTATGCTCAACAGGAAGACTCTCACTACCTATGTCCAGCTCTGAAGACTGCATCTATGGTTTCTGCAGATCCCGCAATAACCCACCAGAGAGGACACCTACAGACTAACCCAGCTAGAAGAGCATCTCTGCCTCCCTCCTGTGCTTCCCCACGGGTGGCTGAGCCTTTGCAAGAGACTCTCAGTAAGTGAGGTATGAAGACGCAGCCCCCATAGAATCATGGAGGTTGGAAGAGATCTTCAAGATCACCCAGCCCAACCCCTACCTACATCACCACTCACCCACATCACCCAGCGCCACATCCAGATGCCCCTTGAACACCTCCAGGGACAGTGACTCCACGACCTCCCTGAGCAACCCATTCCCATACCCAATCACCCTTAGAGGGAAGAAACTTTTCCTGATGTCCAATCTGAATCTGCCCTGCTGCAATTTAAGGCCGTGTAAGAGCCCGGAGCCTTATGCAGCTTGGCTGTGCCCTCTGAAACCACTGCTCCTGCAGCAGTTAAGCAGGTCGCTCTCTCTCCTCCTGTCATCTGTGTGACACTGCATTTTCATTTATTTCTCCACCCAGCACCCCTCAGCCATTTTTCTTTAGAAACGCCCCATTTTGCTTCCCAGATGCTTTTTAAGATGTGAATGAAGCAGAAGGAGAAAGGGAGCGACCGTGAGCAGAAGCGCCATGTGCTGGCTGCACCCAGGCTCTCCAGCCAAACGAAAAGCAACTCCCTCCCCCAAGGAGATATTTTAAAAGCTGAAAGCTAAGAACTTAAGTACAAAGGCTTTTGTGTTTTTATTGACATTGTAAGAAACATTTTTTTTTTCTTTGTTACAAAAGAGCTAAGTGGTTCTGAAAGCAGAAGTACAGTTCATATGTACACGGTGCTACAGACCCTTCAGATCAACCTAAGGCTCAAGAGACATCAGATCATAACTGCAGGTTTATCAAATGAAGACCACTAAGGCCCGTTAGAGCCGAACACTATTCCTACCATACGTAAATGTATTTACATTTTCTTTTCTTTTCTTTTCTTTTTTTTTTAAAAAAAAGGATTACAAGCTTCATTAAAAAAAAAAACTAAAAAAAAAAAAAATAGGAAAAAAAAGCAACACATTTTTATCTTACACATCTGCAGGACTGACAACAGTAACTGTTCCATAGGAGACATTCCACCAATCCAAGGACAATAACACGTGAATACCGGAGGTTTACAAGACGTCTCGGACACTACTAACAGTGGTGTGTGCTATAGCTGAATGGCGAGTACAGCCGCATCGGGAGAATTTGGCAACACATCTTGGTCCCTCTCTTTTACAGGATCAACACAAAATAAGGCACATACATTGTGAGAGTATCAACACTGCTGTTGGGAAGGACGAGCCCTTGCGCAAGAGGCGCGGGCGAGCCAGGCGGCCCTTTCATCAAGGGGCAGGGGGAAGCAACGACTGAAAGGGAGCGAGCCAGCATCTTCATGCACGTCCCACTTGGGACCATCCTCCATGGAGAGAACATCATCCACCAAGAGGCTGCACACGGGGCCATTGCGCTCACCAGCAATGCCCCTCTGGAAGCCCCCTGACTCTTCTGCAAAAGCACCTTTCCTCTGCCCAGCTGCACCTGATGAATGAACCATCACCAGTGGTTCCCACTCTGCAGGGAGTAAAACTGCCTGGGGAAATACTCACGAGGCCAACATGCCCAAGGCCAACAATAATGAATCTGGAAGACCCTCACAGAGCCGTTTAGAAGAAAAAGTGATCCAGACTCAGGCTGCAATGCTTTAAAAACAGGAAACCAATGATATTTTCTAGTACTCTAGGACGAGCGGTGGTCTCAGACTGCTATGGCACTGCCAACTGATGTGCCAGATGCACAAAAGCAAGCTTTGGCTCTGTAGCTGGAAGAGCAGGAGGTGTCAGTAAACGTGTGAGCAAGGCTGGTGGGGCTGTCCCCAGACTGACACACACTGAGGAGGTTAACAAGTGAAAGGTGGTGTTCACACTAACAGCACCATGCTCAGAGAGCCCGGGCTACCGTATCAAACCAAAACCAAAACCCAAGGCAGCTGGGCTGTGATGTGCTGTGACTCTCACAGGTACTGGAACAAGCTCTTGAGCATAAACGAGAAAAGCAGGAGAAGACACTGCAAGCTGAAAAGTGACACATGAACACAAGTGGCACATACGCTTAATGGCGACAATGGCAACCGATTTGCACAAACTCCCCAGGGACACGGTGGAGTCTCTGGTTCTTCAGCTTCACCTAATCAAAACGGGATGCCTTTCTGGGCATGTGGTTTTGGCCAAGACACACTGTTGGCCCGAGACGGGGGTAAGTGAGTGACAAAGGTTTGTCAAATCCAGGAAGGCAAATTAGCTACTCAAACAGTCCCTTTTAGCCTTGAGCAACATGAATGGCTCCTTCTAAGCTCTGATGGATCACATCTGTTAATAGCTTCCCAGCTTCAATTGGACCAGCAAATACAATTATGAACTGGAAAATTGAGTATAAAAAAAAATAGTTTTTGTTTGGGTGTGGGGTTTTTTTTTTAATGTATTGGCTCTATAACAATAAAAGGCTTCTCTCCCAAGCCACCTACTCCCAAGCTGGTCATAAGTCTCCCTGTTGAAATTGTTTATAAACATGTAATTGATGGCTTAATAAACAGCCAGTGATTGGTTACCGAGAACCATCTGAAACACGTCTAGCAGAGCCTTTCCTCATGCATGTGCTGCTGCTGCTCTGCAGGGGTGTGAACTGGATGTACTGCATGGCTCCTGAAGCATCCCTGCTCCCACGATGACCTGCCCGGCCAGAGGCATCCCTCCTGGCCCTGGCAGCAGGCAGCGGGTCCCCACAGGGCTGCCCCTGGGCGAGGAGAGCCACCTTGCAACAACAAACCCACCACTGGCCACGGGGAGTGGTGACCAACTCCCTGTGCAGGAAGGCTGTGAGAGTCGTGGGCAGGGAGGCTGGGAAGGGAACCAGCAAAGGGCAGAAAGTGGGATGGAGGAATAGATGTGCATGAGACAGGGGAAGGAAGAAATGCTTGCTAAAGATATGGAGAAAGACAGGAGTTGGATGATGATAACAGCTGTTGGATATTTATATTTTTCTTAATTTCTGATGTTCCAGCTCACAGTGCAGATCAGCTGGTATGTGCTGTGATAAGGCCAAATAAGGCCCCAGCACCAGGTTCCTATGATGTTTTTCTACTGATTTACAGCTTCTGCTAACAGCTGTTAATAGATCAATGTTATCCGACAGCTTCACTGAGGTTGGGTTCCTACACATTCCTCAAATGCCATGCCCTGAATCAGTTCGTATTTCACCATTTTTTTCAGTAAAAAAAATGAGTGCTATGGACTTCTAGCCTATAGAAATCACCTTCTGGTGCTACTCCTAATTTTGACTGGGCTAAAGTTTATCTGTATTATTTCAAAACTGACCACACTGCTCCTTCCCATTCTATGTCTACTATAGCACCAGCTCTTTACAGACTGTAATCAATGACTGTAGGTGCCTGCATCATTTACTTCTCCTAGCAGCATTTTACTATTGGGATTTAACTGAGAAGTCTGCAAGGGCTGGACTTGTGTGCAGCTTCTGGGAGTGGGTGGATTTAATCCTCGGTCTTGTAACTCTTCTCCATCCCAACCTGTTCACCCAGGAGCACCATGTGTTTGCAGGTGCAGACGTGGAGCCCAGCCCAGCACAAAACATGCTCGAAAAGCACGTCATGGAGCAAGTGCCATTCACCTCTACCAGGGAGCAGCTTCACAACCACAGCGCGTGAGTTCCAATTTTTGCTGGTGTAACTGAGCTTGGGAACTGACCCACTGGTTTGCTTTGGAATGAAATGCATGTTGGTGTCACCAAGAGCAAGGTTGGATTGGTCTTTCTGAGTTTTGGTCAGTTACCAGGCATACGTATTGTTCTGCTTCCTTCTCTGCTGGTTTTCATGGCGAATTAAATGTCTTGATTTTGTAAAGTCTGGATGCAGTGGAAAAAACATTTAAGATTATCAGATTGCTGCACTTTGATTTGTTTGGCTAGCCTGAGAACTGGGCCATTCATTCTCTACTTGTTTCACATGCCAGGACTATGATGACTGTGTTATGTCAACGGGCACTTACTCGTTTTAAAATATACAATCCATCCATGAAGTTTTAAGTGCTAAAACAGATGCACAAGACAATTCTCCCAGCAAAGGAATTGTTACTGCAAATAAGAACCAGTGGCTCAGCAAATTACATCTCAACAATTCGCATTTTAAAAAAATAAAATAAAAATCCCCATTATGGAATACAGCAACTTTGTTATTTCATTGTATGAAATAATCCCTAAGACCCTGATCGTCTCTCCACAAACGTGGTATGCAATGAAGGGATCATGGACTACCCAAATCGCCAAACAAGCCCCTAATTTTACTATCCAGTCATTTAGAAAAGGAGGCTGAAAAACAGAATGCCAAATACTGCAAAAGATGAGAGCTGGACTAAGAGTAGCTCTGTGGTCCCCTCCTTCCTCTGAAATGGATCAAACATGACACAGTCTCCGTATCATTACACAAGGCAGTGACAACTTTCTGTGTGTGTTTTCAGAAACCTTAAACATTTGCTAGGGATCAAAGGGTCGATGCTTTTGCATTTCTCATTTGCTTGAACCTCCTGATTTCTTGACTCCGAAACTACAGCCTAGGGGGACCGTGGCAGTGCATTTCTAAACTGGTTGTCCACCTCAGTGCGATGTATCCAATGCATCCGGAGAGGATTTCATCACTGTGTGCTCACTTCACACTGTGCCTGGTTATTTTGTGCCTGTATGTTTAGGGGGAAAAGCTGCAACAGCTTTACAAGGTCTAGTAACAGAAAATTACAAAGTCATCTCATCAGACCTTTCTTTAAAAAAACCAAAACGAAACAAAAACATGCACTTCACACGTTTACATTGGTTTACAATTAAAAAAAAAAAGGAAAAAGGAAGCATACAGACATTCAAAAAGGGGGAGAGAGAGGAAAGGGGGGGGGGAATGGGTGTAGCAATACTGATTCAAAACTGAAATGGAAGACAGTTTCTCCCTAGAACACTTTAGGGTTTTCAGAGTCCTTATTCCATAAAAGGAATATACTTGAAACTCATCCCATTTAGGCGAGATGAGATTGCTAAAATACATACACAACTAAAAAATATGAGTCTTTTCTTTTCATCTGGTATCTCCTAAAGGTTTTTTTGTTTTGTTTGTTTGTTTGTTTGTTTGTTTGTAATGTCTATTGCATAACAGCAAGAAACTTGCTTTCTTCTGCCAGTGAGGTCAACAAAGAGCTCATGTCCCCAATAGCCATGTTGGTTGTGCTTACGGGCATAGCTGGGAATGTAAGAGACGCTCGGGGAGTGGTGAGGCGTGAGGAATTGCGGGACAGATTCTGAATGATACTCGGGCTCAGGGCTCCTGAAATTAAGCTGACGTGGTCCCCATCATCTATGATAGCATCAAAATCAATCTGCACACCCTCTAGGCTGCTGCTGTCAATGCTGTCGACTGTGCTGGACACTTGGTTGGCCCCCGGGGAAAGAAGCTCGGATGAGTTGGCAGTCGCAGTCCCCTGAAGCAGGCAGTTAGCTTCCGAATCAAAGAAAGAACCTGTTTTCATAGCTTGGTGGCTAAAGCCTGTCGTTTGGTCATACAACTGACCAGAGTAATTCTGCACGTTAGAGCAGAACTGCTGTGATTGACCTTGCATCTCCATCTTAATGGTGTTTACCCTGTATGTCTGGTTGCCATCACTCACGAGTCCTTGCTGCTGTGCCAGGTTGTTTCTCAACATGTTTTGCCGTCTGCTGCTGCTGTAATTAGAGCACAGCTGGTAACTTTTGGCCACCAACAAACCTGAAGGCTGGCTACCAGGGGTGTGAGACACGGGTGGACAACTCTGTGGCCCTTGATACAGGTTGCTTTGTGAGGTAGGACTAACCTGCCCTAGCATCATCTGACCGGCTTGGTTGACTCCCTGGTAATGAACACCATCTCCGACTGGTTGGTTTTGCAAATATTCCTGTTCCATCATATTCCTGCTCTGCATCCCATTCGCCATACTGGTGGCTTGATCGCTGGATGCCATGGGATGGCCAAAATTTTGCTGGTTCCCACTCACTGGCATGTTGCTGCTTCTCAGCTTCTGCCCTTGAACTGCCAGGCCACAGGAATTGTCCATTGCCCCAGGCATCACCGCCTGCCTGCCCATGCTGTCACTGTAAGGCTTGTTGGGCTGCACACTGAAGGAATTACCAGCTCCGTTGCCCAGAACCCCATTCTGTTGTAAACCATAGGAACCATTGCTCTCTGCCAGGTTCTGATAGCTGTTCTGCTGGACCATGTTGCTTCTCTCCAGGTTCTGCTGCTGAACCATCATATTGTTATACAGTCCAAAGGCCCGAGACTGCTGCACGGCCGAGCGCTGACTGCATTTCAGTTTTGGAGGAGATAAGTCAGAACTTCCTGAGCTTACTTCATTCCACTGAATGGGCAAGTCACTCTTGTTTGCCTCGGAACCTGCCTGCTGACTGCTCGCTGGAGGGGCTTGGTCAAAGCTGCTGGGATTGTTGTTTCCTAACACTGAGCTGTGATGCATTTTGTTGCTGTCTAGGACATTGTTCAACAAGTGGTCGTACATGCCCTGGTTCTGGGAATTCAGATACTGAACCACGTCATCTGGCAGGAGATCCTCATCATTCAGACTGCCACCAGCTTCCATCGTAGCAGCCTCCAGGGCGACGTTCTCGCTGATGCTTGGAGGACAGGGGGAGCTGAAGCCGCGGAAGACGCCGCCCTCCGAACGGGCGCAGTTCTGAAGAACAAGGTTGCGCTTTTCCATGGATGGAGGCAAAGCAGGAGGGTTAAAGCTATTAAGACTGTTGAAACGTTGAACTCTAGGGACAGAGAGGTTGTCGGAGGCCATTCTTACTGGATCACTGGCTCTCCTCATCCCATTTCCTAGAGCATCATGAGACAGAAAATGCCTCCTGCTGTAACCATTTGCCCCACCATCACTACATCTTCGAGGGGCATTCACTGGAGGCAGTGGAGATACTCCGGACTCCCTGCAGTCACCCAAGAGTGCCATCCTTGTTTTGAGGCTCATCCTCTCCATGTTAGGCAGTGGAGTTGGTGGGGGTCCACCAGTAGCTGCTGCATATTTAGCTTTCAGCCTGTATTGCTGGGCTGGGGTGAGGCTGAGAAGACTCGGCAGGTCATCAGACTGGCTCGCTTCACTGGAGCGCCGGGAGGCATCCGTTGAGATGGGGTCATAGGAGTCTGCAGCACTCACATTCTGAGGTCTTCCCTCCGCCTGGGAGGCGTCGCTGGACCTCCGGCTGGAGAAGCAAGGTGAGATTCCAGAGGACCTGCGGCTGCTCAAGTAGGCTGAACTGATGGTGCTCGTATTGCTGTCCCTCCTGTTCAGCATGTTCAACACAGTGATGTCCGTACTCGAAAGTTCGTTCCTGTTTGGCAGAATTGTCATGGATCCTCCTACACTGCAGCTGCTGTTTGACTGGGTACCTGGAGGCAAAATTCACAGTTAAACAAACAGGCATCACCCAGAAACTGGTACAGAAAACACCCAGTAAAGAAGCAAGAAGAGTGTAGAGGAAGAGCCTGCATCATCACAGCAAACCATAGCTGTGCTTTTTTTTTTTTTTGAAAGAAGTAGGGATAAAAACAGTGTTCTTAGGTTAAAAGCTAATTCAGAGACTCGAGGGTAACATTTCAGTGAGAATCCCAGCACAAAATTTATAGGCTATAGCCACAAACTGTCATCAGCTGGCATAGTGCTCCAGACTGCAGTGCAGCGCTGCTGACTGATGTGCCAGAGGGACACATTCGTGAGGGAGCTTTTTATAGGCAAAATATAATTGAACAGGCATTTGCATGGAATGGCAAAATATACAAACTGGAGGCTATTCAAGGTCATTCCTAAGACTTCTTGAAATATTCTTGAAATAACTCCTAACAACTGCAAAACATCTTTGCTGGTTTCCTTGCTTTGTTTTTAAGTAAACAGAACACATTTCTTAACTCTCCATAGTTTCTTCTTTTGATTGAATGGGTTTCAGAAAACCTGGGCTGTCACTGCAGGGTGGAGCACAGGAACCTACGAGCACGTTGTAGGGGCAGCAAGGACATGCATTTTTGGCAATGAGCAGCTCCTTGTATGAAAACTACTATGGATCTTCAGAGTTCAGTCTCACCTTGGTCCCATTTGTGGACATCTGCCCTTTGTAGCAGTAGTATCTGTACATGTGATTACTTATAGGAGTGGAAAGGATTTATTTAAAGGGCAGTCCAACACGTCTATGCAAAGGGTGCCTTGCTAAAGCCTCACATGAAAGCCACCCATAAACTAGGAGGAATTTATTTCATCTGCCTTGCCTCAAAACAAGACAGGCTGATGATGATCATGGGTCCAAATCTTTAACTGCAGGGAATATTTAAAACATGATGCATGGCTCCCTTGCTGAGCATCAGTTCTATGGGACTATCAGACTTCTCGCGGGGTGGGCAGTGGGACTTGGAATGAGGGCGAAACAGAAAATGGTCAATTTAGGAACCATTCTCACAGCTGCTGAGATTCATAAGCTGCACTACTCTTTTGCAAGGGTTGCAAGACTGAGCTAACAAGCAAGCATTTAAGGACAAAAAGGTGTTACCACTCATGTGTATCTCACCATTTCCTATGAGAGGCGGCAAGGTCGGGGCTTTGGAAGGTGGAACGGGGTTCAGTCTTGGAAGCATTCCATTAACTTGTTTCAACCTTTCTAATTTCACTTGCTCCATCCATTTGGTCCCTGTCATATTCCTCCTGGCCTGTAAGCCAAGTGCTGTGGTGGCTGTGGAAATGGTAGAGTCCATGATTGGGGTTTCATCGATGACACTGAGGTCTCCTACACTACCACCACCAGTCAGAGTAAGCTCGATCCCATTGTTGGAATAGTTGCTGATGGGGGACTGTTCGCTGCTGCATGTAGACTGACCACCAGGGCTTGGCTGAGATGTCTGTTGGAATGAAGTAAGAAATGAAACAACGTGAGGATTAAGCAAACACTGTTAACAAGAGCACCTGCAGCAAATGCAGGTCTAAATGGAGCCAAAGAAAACCAAATGTAAAGAAAAGTTCAGCATTAAATGATGACAGTGATAATTCATTAAGAGGCTCTCTAGATACTGATTTTAACTGCAGTGAATGCCATTGCAAAACTCAAGACTAAAATGCACTTCAGTATCTTGCCTGCCCTGTATCTGCCTTCATTTATTTTCACACCAAGCATTGCCTACACAGTTTAACTATTCATTCAGGTCTACTTTTACTTTCCCTGAGCAAACAGAAAATTGATATCAGTTGACAGTGACACTTTCCACTGATACACTATAGCATATCACAACATTCCACAGCAAACTTGTATGGTGAATCTTACATTTATGTTTCATCATTACCAATTATGTTTAATTATTGAGCAACCTGGTACAGTGGAAGGTGTCCCTGGGGTGGGGGTGTTGGAACTAGATGATCTTTAAGGTCCCTTACAACACAAACCGTGATTCTATACATCTACACGAGACATTTATTTCACTTATCCCCACAACTCCTTCTATGGTTTCTTGTCATTCATAAGCACTTGTGTATGGATACTCTACTCTGGGTATGTGCTGTTCCCAACTGAAGTGGCACCTCAACAACCAAATCAGAATTCAGCCATGTTATGAAGTCTAATTTACACTGCTGGGCTTGCAGCAAGCAAGCAAACAAACAAGACTCCAACAACACTGGAATTTGTTTTTGTTTTTTTTTAATTAGATTTGTGGCTGAAGAATGTAAGTATTTTCCAAGCTTAAGGCTCATTGTTACGAGCAGCGGTTGGCCTGAAATGTTGGCATGTAATAAAACAGGGACAAACCACCAGTGCAAAAAAAATACTGTATCCTATTGTCAGCATCCTGTGACCCCAGCAGCACTAGGGGCTAACTTACACCTCCTCTGTCACCTAACTAATACCACCTCTGTCCTGAGTCAAGAAGGCGATGATCTACTGCATCAAAACCTTGGTTTCATTAGAATTTAAGAATTTAAATTTAAGTGCAGAGCACAGGCTGCCAATCTACGGGGATACCACAACAGCTTGTTCTTTCTTAACAGGACAGTGTTCCCTGCTGCTCCAGCAGTATCCCTGTTGTGGGGAAACACGGTCTTGGTTTATTTTTTATACTTGTAAAGTTCTTGTAAAAGAATGGGAAAAATCTCTCTGACAAACCAAAACACTCAGACAGATGGACTGACAGACAAAACAGACAGCAAGACAGACGGGGTCTCGGGACACAGTATCTCACTGTAGGCTGTAGCAGTGTGAGCACAAATCAGTGGGGCATGCGGTGTTATTTTGCTCCCAAGAACAGTTTCAAGTTAAGTATTTCACTTTTGGGGTTTCTGCTGTGTTTTACAATTTTTTTTTCTGCCAGCCTGTGACTTTTATGCACATTTTACTGACAGGTGCTAGCTAGAACTTCTGAGGTAGCAGTGATGGCTCTCACTTTGAACATCAGTGAATGAAGACACAGATTCACGGCACTGCTGTAGCTTCATACGCCCCTAAGGCCTCCAGTAAGATGCAATAACTGTTTTCTTATTTCTAACTTGAACGATGATTCTTAGAATTTATGAGGCCACACTGAGCAAGTTCAGTTCCAAATCCTGGCCATGGCAGCCTTGGTGACAAGAATAGAAATAAACAGTCATCAAACAGAAGAGAGTTTGTGCTTCTGGACTACAGCTCCATGCCACATGGAAGAAGAGTAACAATGGTCAGAAGCCTGTTCTTGTAGCCATGTGTCAAGGTCACAGTGAGGTAGGTTACAGAACTAAGAACTTCACTATGGGGAACATACATTTCTAGATGTGCAATACAGAAAAACAATGGATGTCTCAGCTAGAGGGGAAGGTACAGAGCCATTTCTGAAGACATTTCACCAATATAAGCCAGATTTTTCACATGTCAAGTGTTGCAAAATGCTCACAGCACATTACACTTGGGAATAAGTTTGATGGATTGCACATTACTAAATAAAGGAATGACTGGACAACAGGCAGAAGACTAAAATAAAGACATAAATAATGTTGCAATAAGAAAAACAGCAGAAAAGTTAAAATGCCCTCACCTTATTACCCACTGTCCTTAGGAAGTTAGAACAAGACATTTAAGAGCATTAGACAGAAAAGATATTGGATTAGTTGGAAAAACAGAAAACGTATCTTAATTCATACACACAATGAAAAGCAGGAAATAGAGAATTGGTTTCAGTAGATATTTTTCAGTGAGAAATAGTTAATACTATGTAAGCCATCAGCATTAACACCCCTCTCCTGCAAATGTTATTCATGCTAAAACCATCTACACTCCACATGTCTCAATAATGCTACAGATTTACCTAGCTAGGCAAGAGGGGAACGGGTTTTGTTCCTTTGTAATCTGAAGTAGTTATATCACCAGTGATGGCAGAAGATCTCCTTTAGACTTCAGTGGGAGTTAACTCTGGGTCCTTGGAAGTTTCTGAATTCAGGATTAATACTCCACAGTTTGAGCAGAAGCCTTAGGCACAATATACCAGTAACTCGTATTTCAATGAGTAACCACTCTGAATTGCAGCGTGATTAAAAATATGAGCAGAATTTGGAGGGCTCATATTTGTAGTCCCTAAGGGTTGAGTCTAAATGAATCTTAGACCCAGATGTGGAAGAGGATGGCTGCCTTTGCTAGTTTTAACCCTTGTGGAGAGGATGGATGGCATGTGAAATGGAGGCAAATGAAAGAACAACTTCTTTATCTAAGCTAGCATGTCAAAAAATAGGATAAGGCTCTTTCAGTGTCCAGAGCTATACTGGTTTAATGCAATAATACACTGAGGCAAAGCAGTGAAAAGACCCTTAATTCAGCTCAGTTTAGTTAAATTAGAATTAAGTTAACTTGGTCAAGTTAAATTAAGTATCAGAGTAACATAAGAAGTCACATCACAATAAAGATCAAACATTATCATAAGATCTCCTCCTGCTGTTTAAGAAAGTCAATTTATCCTGATTCTGTTTGATCCATGGCCCATCAACATCAAGCCCCCAAAATCTGACTGTTTCCAAAAATTATGATCATCAGTATCATCATTTTAGCCTTTTGGACTTGTTGGGGTTTTCTTCCACATTCTGGTTTTGAGCCTGCAGGATTCACATTCTCTAACTCTCTTCTGTAAACAGGAGAGCGGAAAAGAATGCCTTGTTAAAAATGAAAAACTGTGATTTTCTCATAATATGCTGATTCCAAAAGACAAAGCTTTAAGAGAAACAATTATTGTGAGAGCTGCCAACATTGCACTTACTGCATATTGCACAGACTAGATGTAATCTCTTTATTTGCTATTTCTTAGGCTTTAAAAACATTTTACAATGTAAACAGAAAAGAAAAACCTCACAAAACCTAACCTTGTGAGCTAGAGTTTATGGGCTTGAGCATTTCATAAAGGGGTTATTAACTGGCTGCAAGGAGAACAGGGACAAAGGGAGTACCATGGTGTTTTGCATACCATTGGCTTTTCCGACTTGACCGCTTTCACTTGGAGGCATTCTTCACGCTTTGAGGTAGTGTTGCTGAGGTCCTTCTGCTCACCAATTGCACCCTGAGTCTGATGGCCTGGTGACCGGGTCTGAGAGTGGCTGCCTGGGTCCCTCGGTGGCGGAGGCCTTGGGTGGATATCTCCCCTCTGCTTCTTGGTGACGTGTGCCTCCGGGCCGTGCACGGTCTTCACGTGCTTCCGCAGGGAGCTGGGGTCTGTGTAGCGCTTCGTGCAGCCTGGGATCTTGCAAACATAGGGTTTCTGCCAAGACAGGAAAAACACTCAAATTAGATTTAATTCCACGTGGGACTCCTGAAGAGCTCCTCGGAGCACAGCTGGTGTTACAGTTATACACTCTCATTGTGAATTTATCTAATTTATGGTCTTTACAGCGATTGTACCTAGCCAGACCTATTAATTCCCCTTGGTATTGAAGGTAACCTTGAATGCTGCACAGTTTACAAAGAGCAGAGCCTCTCATGATAAGAACTGGCACAGCTTTGACTTACGACAGCAGAAGAGTCAACAGAGCATTTACAAAGACTGGCCTAATTTTCTGTCCTGTCCATTGCCCTCAGCAGTTTGATACCCTATTTCTAGTATGCCCAGTACCTACTCCTTGGCATCCTGAGGCAAACCAATCCCTTCAAAACATGTTGGGGCATTTATTCAGGCAGGATTTTCTGATTTTTTTTTTTCTCTGGCCCCTTCAGCTCATCAGTAAAGTGTGAAAGAACAGGACACAGTACCATAAGCATTTTTACACTGCAGCAATATATGCACCACTACTATTAGTGCCACTAGCATAACTAATCATTCACTTTTTAAATACCCACTTCCTTTGTCTGTGAATTTCTCTACACTAAGCAATGTAAAATAAAGTAAATTTACTGCCTTACAACTTAACAAAGACTTTGTTCTTGTATGATGAGAGGATTAGAAAGAAGAGTTGAGCCCTTCCTAAACACTTGAGTTGCCTTATGAAACAAAGCATCATTCAGTCACTTTTATTACCAAATTGTTTCCAAGAAACTGCTATTTTAAAGTCTTATTTATACTAGCTCTCAAGGAAAAAAAAAAGAAGACCCTCATGCAGAGTTCCTCAAAGGGGTTCTCTGTCTGCTTACACAAGGCACTGTGGAGCCTTTGACAAATGTGGCTTCTTCATGGCTATCCAAGGCCTGAGCCTGCTTCCACTGGCATCAGAGGAAAAAAAATCCCATTTGAAATGAATAGGAGCAAAAATGTCCATCGTGAGCAATTTAAAAGCTGATGCTGAGCTGCTGAGCCAGGTTTTCTCAAGATGCTATAGAATTATCAATCAGTTAGCTCTCTCCCCCATGTGTAAGGTATACCTGCATTAAGATATGTCACCTGCTTTTAAATCTGTCTATGGGTTACCTACCTACACTGAAATGGCACTGTGAGGAAGTACTGAATTGAGTGCTTTCCACAGTATTCACAGCACTCCGTCAGTATACACTGCCTAAAAATATTGTCCTGTTTCATTGTGAGATAATGGTGAAGGAAATTTTTCACTTGCCCTTGCAGCTGCACCTACCAGAAATGATGCACAGCAGAAAGTTTTTCTTGGTGACTTACTGCTAGATGTGAAATCCCGATCTTATATAGGTCGTGTCTTTAAGTTTGAGAGGCTCTTACTCATCAACTAGGCAAGAAACACATTGGTTCAAACAGTGAATGAAAAACAAGCTCAGCTATTGGCAAGATTTGGTGAACTTCCTTCCATCATGGTGACAATCCACAAAATTGCTGCTGAGCTTCAGTGCAGTTAGTTGGGCTGCTGAGGGCACACATGCAGGGATGGGGTGAACTCAGAGGTATGTGATGCTCTCTGCTTCCCCTGTGACTCAAGAGATGCTGCAAGGACCCAGGGAACTGGAAGAAGATGAATGCCCCCAGGAGATTCTGCCAGCTCTAGTGAATGCCTGCCACAGACCTGACAAGACACCTAGAGAAAGATACAAGTCTTGTAGAACTGGATATAGCTGCTATGGTTTCCACACCACATAGTCACCATGCTGGTATGTCTTGCCCTTCCAGTACTTCCAGGTTTAGGCTGGAGGTGAAGGAGTGTAGGGACAGGTCGAGGAGGAGAGATTGGGCTCCAAGATGTGAGACTGAGCCAATGTGACTCCCTGTGTAACTTTTGAAATGAGGCAATCAAACAGGGATAAGGCAAGAAGATCTATGATTCTATTTATTTAGCCTGGAGAAGAGGCGACTGAGAGGAGACCTTATTGCCCTCTACAGCTACCTAAAAGGAGGTTGTAGTGAGGCTGGGGTTGGTCTCTTCTCCCCAATTGCTAATGACAGGACGAGAGGAAATGGCCTCAAGTTCCGTCAGGGGAAGTTTAGGTTGGATATTAGGAAGAAGTTCTTTCCTGAGAGGGTGGTTGGGCACTGGAATGGGCTGCCCAGGGAGGTGGTGGAGTCACCGTCCCTGGGGGTGCTCAAAAAACGGGTTGATGAGGCACTTGAGGCCATGGTCTGATGGTCTAATGGTTAGGAATATGATGGGATAAAGGTTGGACTTGATGACCCTGGAGGTCCCTTGCAACCATAATGATTCTATGACTCTGTGATGCTGTGATTCCTGAAAGAGTGGGCAGCAGTAACAGGAAACACACACAGTAGTAAAGAGGTGTTACACTGGGAGTCTGGGAGATGGCTGTGACTGCCACAGCTCCTTTGCTCCAGAAAGATCAAATTCCCTCCACTGCATCCCTACTCCGGTGAGGTCTGTTCAGGATGGAAAGAAAGAGTGAAACAGCCCAGAGAAGAAGGAAACGGAGGAACTCAGAACTTACAGGACAACACAAATTTTCCAAACCCTGGAGACTTCCCTAAGGGAGGCTGCAGGACGCTGTGGGAGCTGCCACTACTGGCCGGGCAGGGGGATGCACCCAGAGTGGGGCCAGTGACCATGGCAAAAACCATACCAGTGCTTCAGGGGAACCTGGATCTGTCCCTGGTTAACACACCTGTTTCCATTAGACCCCTCCTTCAAAACGCTCTTATTTGTTTTATTAGTGGCTCACAGCCTCTCCAGGTCCTTATCACACAGGAATGATTCTGCTGGTAAAAGCCATCTAGAACTTTATTCCTTTCTGGTTGCTGAGGGTTTCCGTGCCTGCCCTCTGTGACAAAATTGCTACAATCACATTGTAAGTCTGTTCAATGCCAAATTGTATTATTTTTTTTTGAAGCTGTGCTTACTTACCTCATTGGAATGAGTCCTGTTTTGGTGCTTGGCCCTGTCGGACGCGTTGGAGAAAGCTTTGTTGCAGCCTTCATGTTCACACACATATGGTTTCTCTCCAGTGTGAGATCTCAAGTGCGTTTTCAAGTTTTCTAGTCTGGAGTAGGCCTTTGTACAACCTTCAAACTGCAGACAAGAAGTAAGTCTGGATTAATTTTAATCTTTGGACGTGCAGGAAACAGTAAAAGCTGATTTATAAAAGTTTAGAAACTTTCCAAGCCTTTATAACCTTGCCCAATGTAATTTTGTTTTGATTTGTTGGATTTTAATTTTACCCAGGCGAACCCTATCACAGCTCAAGTCAAAATGCTTCCAGCATTATGTAAGTCTCCTCTTAGAGGAGAGCACAGTATTTGTGTACTTCATCTAAGACAGAAATCCATTGCAAAGTCATCAAGAGGCTGGTGGCCAGCAATAATACCCAGCTCTGTAAGAGAAAGTGCTTTTAAGTAATTAAGCAACTGAGCCTTGTTTAATAATACCTTCTGGGGCTTCTTTACACTTCTTAAACTTGAGGAAACAGGCCAAATTACCTAGTGAATGCCCTCTCCTAAAGCTTCTGTTGCCTGGTCGAGCTGGTTAATGGAGCAGATGTAGCAGTCTCTTCTCAGACAAATGTCCAGTGGTCAAGAGATCGGAGAACGCAGCATCTGTGCCACTCTGTTCCCTGCACAGCCCCAGCTCCCCCGTCCAAGCCTGGAGCTCAGCCCCCTTTACTCACAGTGCATTTGTGTGGCTTTTCCCCTGTATGTCTCCTCATGTGGACCACCAGCATATACTGGGCTTTGAATGGTTTCTGCTCCCGGGAACAGTCCAGCCATCGACACACAAACTCTTTCTTCTCACCGTGTATGTGGTCATTGTTTATATGCTGTTTGGGTAGAAGAGAGATCACAGCTTAACAGCAATGGAACAGCATCAGCCCTGCTGGAACTTCACATGGGAACAGCATCAGAGGCTCAGGTGTGAACCAGGATCCTGCAGTACTAAAAGAGATCGCAGGGTTCAAATTATAGATCTCACTGGAAGTCCACCAAGGCCCATGAATTTTTTTCTCTCTGTTAAGTGGATCCTGGAAAATGTAATGCACAGCACCACTTGCATGGTTCACACTGAGTAATGCTTTCTCGGGTCAGGGAAGCCTTACTGCAGTGCCACCCAACAGAAACAAGGTTTACAGAACCTGGCCTTGGAAAACAAGTCCTCCAACCTGGAAAACCAACAGAACTGCTAAACCAAGTTTTCACTAAAACTTCTGACTCCCCACTCCCCGTATTTTCCTTCTGTAAAATTATTGTGTTAGTGGACACGTTACAGCAGGGGAAACAAAACCGTGCACACTGCAGTGACAAAAAACTCCGGGGCACCAAAGCAACCTCCTAAAAGGAGGTTGTAGTGAGGCTGGTGTTGGTCTCTTCTCCCAGATTGCTGATGACAGGACGAGAGGAAATGGCCTCAAGTCCCGTCAGGGTAAGTTTAGGTTGGATATTAGGAAGAAGTTCTTTACTGAGAGGGTGGTTGGGCACTGGAATGGGCTGCCCAGGGAGGTGGTGGAGTCACTGTCCCTGGGGGTGTTCAACAAACGGGTTGATGAGGCACTTGAGGCCATGGTCTGATGGTCAGGAATATGATAGGATAAAGGTTGGACTTGATGACCCTGGAGGTCCCTTCCAACCATAATGATTCTATGATTCTATGATTCTATCCATCAGGCCTTGCTTTTGCCACAGCCACGTGCTGAAGGCCTCTGGGAGCAACATCCAGCCCAGGCCTGTGGACACACGTGCACGTGTCTTGCTGTGGTCAGCGTTGGCTGTGTGAGCGTACCCAGAGACGGGCTAGGGCTGTGTGCCTTTCACTCTTCCAGAAAAGTAGCTTGCTCTATTCCCCTCATGAAGATCCAGCTCAGCAGAGCATTTAAATATGGATTTAATTCTCACTGATTATGTTTCTGAGCAGAAACGGGCAGATGAACCAGGGCCAGCCTCAAGACTGGTTTGTTTTTTCAAGGTTTAACTGTTTGAAGTTTTTTTACACAACAAAAGCCCCCTACCCTGGGCTCTGAAAGGTTAATGAGAGCTGGAATTTCAGCAGGAGCTATCTGACTCATCCTCCGGGACTCTCTTGGAGAAACCCTGCCGCAGACCTCCCCATTGCTGTACTTCCTACCACCACTCACTGGCTGTGCCACTAGATGGCCGCATTTCTCAGCAAATGTCCTTGTTTCCATTAAGGTACCAGACAAAATCCTTCCAGAGCTTCTATCTGATCACAGCACAGGGATGAAATCTGCTCTGTAAGTAGCTGCCAGAGAAAGCTGCCCGTACAGAAACTCAGTAGTTCCTACAGGAACTCAAAGAAGATAATCCCCATCTTTTCTGAAGTCCTGAAAACAATCAGAAACCCAAATAAAATCACTTATGTTCACGATCATGCAGCATTGCCATGGCAAACAGATGTGCACTGCCTATAAAAGACGACAGCTCTTTTTCTCAAAACTTCTTTATTGCCATTTCTGAAAAGCGGTGCTGGGGTGCAGAGCACATGGACAGAGCAGATGTGCTGGACAATGTACAATGTGTAATCTGCAGGAGATGACATTTCAAGTGCAGATCTCGAGTCCACACAAACTGCACATGCCTGTACCCAAATGCCCTGCACTATGAAATGGAATCAGGAGAGTACGATGAGGTTAACGTGTGCTCTTCTTTCCTGCAAGAGGAAGAAGTAATAGTGCAAAACTCAATGCATTGAAGTAATTCTTGGTCAGATCTTTCTGTAGAGATTGCAGACTGTGAGTTGTTTGGTTAAACCTACACAGCCAAGAGGGAAATGAAAATTCAGTGTGACACAGGCTTTCCATTTGATACAAAAACTTCAAGGCTGGTTCAATCAATTCCCAACAGCACCTCCCTTTGCCTCCTGCTGTGTGGACACTCAGGCACCATGCACGCTCTTTCAGAGACATTCTCCATAGGACACTTCTTCTCTTTGTCCCTGCGAATGAGCTTGCTCCTTGCCCTTCAGACCTCTAGCCTTTATCAGCATGAGCATCCTCTAAAAGTGGCCTTTCTCATGGGTGTAAAACTGCCCTCCTTACCCCCTCCCCAGCCCAGGCTCACTGCAGTGGCTGACAAAGCTTGCCCGGGATGGTGACTCGATCATTCACCTCTCTCCATCACTCCACTGGCTCACCTGTCAAGCATTCTGTGGTCACCCTCAGGTCCACTGTACAACCATGTCCCTCCATCCTCATCTGCCCTGCTCTCCTACCCTGTCACTCCTTTCCTATTCCCTCTGTTCTTCCTACAACCAAACCCCTCTTCACGCTGTTCTTCCTCATTGCTCTGATACTCCAAGTGGCTTCTGAGAGCTCACCTGGAAAGCTACCTCAATTCTCATTCAAACCTTCTGAGGATCCTCACCTTCAGGTAAAGCTTAGAATAAACATGCCCATGACTTAATCTGCTAATCTGGGTAATTTCTTTAGCTCTCAGGTGAGCTGCTCAATTGCTTTTTGCAGAGAAGTGGTATTTTAGCAGACCTAGAAATACGCCCGAATACTGGAAGGCTGGTCTGGGACAAGACACTTGCTAGACATTAAATCAGCACGAGAGGCCACCAGCAGAAACCAGCAGTGCTCTCAGGTAAGGAGATTCACAGCATTTGTAACCCTGACCACGCAGGGCTCGAGTCGAACATCCCCACTCGCTCAAGTTATGATCTGAAAACTGATCAGTCACCTGCTACGATGGACGTAGGCAGAACTGTGCAAATACAAAACAGGAACTAAATCTACACTGGGATTTTTATCATTATCAGCTGGCAAAAACAACGTGTAGTACTTACAACATGTTTAAAGGAAGAGGGAGGTCTCACTGCGCAAACAACGGCAATTAGAAAAGTTCACAAGTTTGTGAACTCTGGCATTCAGGTTCTTTGACTCAGATAATTACCTTTGGATTTTGCACGGTGTTTTTGGCTCCCTGGTCTCTATTATGAGAGGGAATGAATAGTTTTGAGCTTGTAATACAAAGAACAGTCAGGAGTAAGAGTATTATGCAAAGCAGAAGCTTTGGTACAGTACAATAAGGATTTATAGGGTTTCAATTTATAATCTGTTTGTAACCTTATTACACCCATGAAATGTCACATTCCAGGGACTAGATCAGAAGGATTTTTTTTTTTCCTGGTGAAATTGAATTTTGATGCAGTTTCAGGGTGTGAAAAGGCTTTTCTTTTAATTTTGTAGGCCCAAACCTGCAAGTTTTAGTTACGTTGGTAATCCTTATTACAGTAAATAGGCGCGTGAAAGCCAACGATATTACTCCCTAGTGTCAGGTTTGCTAACATAAGGCTCTGAAGCACCAGCTCTCTATTATTAAGAATTTCTGACCTGAAAGAAAAAAGCCCATTAAAAGCTGGAATTCTAGTAGCTATCTCCCATTACACACAGCTCCAAAAAGCTGCTAAACAGGGGTCATTTGCAGAACACCAGTCACTTTCATGCCTCTTCAATGCTCATTAGCAAACCTCAGTCTGTCCTGGCTCATTTTCTTTTCTTTAAAAAATGTTTGCTTTTATCATTTGGCTCCAAAACACCCTAAAATGAACAGAGGGAGCTGACCTAAATACTGATTTTTTGGTCTCAGAATGCCCTGGCTTTGAAAGAGGAAGCTCTGAGATGTATTTCAATTCCAGAGTGAAAAAAAACCCCCACCAAATTTATTGAAACCAAGGCTGAAGTTGGCCTGTCATCTCTTGTGGGGAAGCTCAGAAAACAGAGGTAAAAGGGAGCACAACATGCAGTGTCCTGAGAACAGAAATGCTTACATGGTAGGAAACATTATCTAAAAAGGGAACCCCTTAAATCATACAGGTTCTTGTATAATAAATGCACGCTGTAGGTGCTACTCCATATTGTAGCAGGTGATGTGAGATGACACTGGAGGTAGGATCTGCAACAACCTTAAGTGTTCCATTTCCCTCCTCAACGTGTTTCTTAGAGAAAAATGAGCATCTAAGCTATCCTACCTGACTGCCTGGTATCCATTAGCTATTAAATACATAAACAAAGGCCAAACGTGCTCTCCCAGTAGTCAAACAGCAGGAGGAAAGCCTCTCCATACTGGTGGCATGAGTTAGGAACAACAGAAAAAGAATGATTGTCACCTGCAACTGAGACTGCATCTGAAAGCAAAGTGTTATTGGGTGGAAAAAGCAGGAAACATTGGGAAAAATCTCCTGATTCTGCTTTCTAACCTAGACACACTACCCTAGGAGAGAAACGGGTAGAGTCCGTGTCATATTGGTGAATGTGACAAATTAGTGGCACAGCAGAAGACAACTCACCATTGCCCCCCCAAAATGGTTTAATTTCAATTATACAATGACAATTTCAGACTTTTATGTTCTCACAGTCATTTCCCTCTATTTTAAAACAGTAAACAGGAGGTGCCAAATAACTTCTCACTAAATCTCACTACTGACATCAAGCAGAAGCAGCATTTAAGTCATCTTTTAGCACAAATCTCCCCCTGGACTGTACTGTCCCAGAAAGTCCCTCAAACCAGCAGAGTTGTGTAGACGAAGCCCAAAAGGTGAAGAAGCATAGCAGTGGAATGGCTGCTGAACACAGCTCATCCCACAGCTACAAGGGGGAGTCACGGAGCTCAAGGAATGTGCAGTGATTGTGTCCAGCAGTAACAGACTGGGAAGCTCCCAGGCTGGTTTGGAGGGGGATGAGCCATCCCTGACCTGAAAGTCCTGCAGGGAACACTCTTATTTACGTGTTTTGCATAGAGGGTATAGATTTGTCCTTAAGCCCACATACAGTTAGAAGCAGAAGGAGGGTTCCTGGTCATCAGGCCCATCCCTTGCTGTGACAAGCTCTGCTACACATAATCCTGGTCACAAACAGAGCAAGCTTCGTCTTCCAAGTACAATGGTGATCTGCTCCCAGTGGAAGGCTCTTCTAGGAACTCACTCCTCTGCTGGTTAGCAACTAATTTCTAGCTTTGATTTATTCACAGCCAATTTACATTCATTTGTTCTTGTGCCAACACTATTCTTTAGCTTAAACAGCTCCGCTTCCCTGCATGGTTTTTATTTGTCTCCCTCCCCCACCAACAGACAGCACTTTCCTCCCTGCCTTCATTTGCTGGATTAAACAAACTGGTTCCTTCTGGTCTTCTCTAGGATGACCAAATTCTTACTCTCCCTCTTACCCTGCTTTGGCTTGAGGTGTGGAAGTTTCTGTGTCCCGCCTGTCATTTTGCTCCCAGGTTCCTCATTTCCATTTCCAGGGCTGTGTTCGTCCATCCCTCCTCAGTGGTCCTCTCAGCCTTTCTCTTCACCTGCTCTTGTAACGTCAACCTTCTCGACCAGAATGGTGTGAAGTACCCCAGAGCTCACCAGACTTGGCAGAACAGAATTGAAACTTGTCCTCGCTTAGGTGTAAGTCTAATGGTTTAATGGTTAGGAATATGAAGGGATAAAGGTTGGACTTGATGACCCTGGAGATCCCTTCCAACCATAATGACTCTATGATTCTGTAAGTACAGATCTCTCCTTTGCTTTGGACTTGAGACCATTACCAAAGCCTCTGAATACCTCATAGCTTGTGAACATACCCCTCCTAAAAACAAACCTTGGGTAACAGCATCTATGGCCACAGTAGAGGTGGAGACTTTTAAGGTCCAGGAAAGCTAAAGCCCACATGCATAGAAGTATTTAGGTGTCTGATTCCCACTGAAAGTAGTCACTTGTCCATGAGTGGTGTGCATACTTTTGAGGTTCTTGACCCACACAGCTTCCTGAGATACCCAAGTGATTGTAAAGAGAGTATCAGCATTCAGAAAAGTGATGGGGCAGCACTTAAGCCAGTACCCTTGCTTGCCTGCTCCCCAGGGATGCAATCCATGGCTCCTCACGGCTCCTCGCTACCATTTTAGGCAGTCAGGCAACTAAAAGATGACATCAGGCAGGCCTCCCCACCATCTCATTAACATCTTGATAAAGATTAACTCCATGATCCACAGCAAGATAGACAGACAAAAGCTTTGTAAAGAAGTCAGGATATAAAGGAGGTCCTGGTGAGGCAGGAAATATCCTGTGACAATAGAAATCCCATTGCGAGGGGGGAAAAAAAGCCCTGCATCTCCATGGAGTGAAAACCCCAGCAGACTTCACGGACACATTCCAGTCACTGCAATCGAGCTTCTCTCTAACCTCTGGGACTCTCTGTTAGAACAATGCATGCATTTTTATTTCCTCTTATCTGCTGGAAAATAGTTATGGATCCTGTCTGTCTGCCCCACTAAAGATTGTTTGCAGGCACAACCAGGCTAAACAACCACAGAAGGCTGATGTCTCCTCCCTGCTGCACAAGTCAAGAGTAGGCTTTTGACCTTGTGTCCTTAGGGTGGCATAAGTACTTAAGCCATTTTTAGTTCCTGAGATGGACGAAGCATTTAAGCAGCTTTAAACCTTTATGGTGGCATAAATGCTTAAGCTGCTTGCAGTTCCTAAAGCCAAGTCGAAGCTATAGCTCTACATGAAGAATTGTGCACTTCTACATAGGCACATGCCTGTGGAGAAGCTCAGATAACCACCACCACTCCTGCTTCCCCTCCTTTGGATGCATTTATTGGTACCCTAGTAGGCTGTCTTGCATACTTTATGGAGGATTTAAGAAGTGCTGTTGTGACAGATCTCTGCTAACGCTGATTAGCAACATGACAATTTACACAATCTGCTGATCTGGCCCCAAGCAGGTCAGTGCCTCCACAGTCTTGACACCTTTGCTGAAACGGAATACCCACAGTTAAAATCAGCTGGATCTTAAAAGCACTGCATGGCAATTTCCTCCGTGTGTAAGGAATGCACTGAATACTCTGCCTGCACACTGCACTCCTCACCTCACAGTGTCTGATCTTGTCATTCAAGCTCAATATTTAATTTTCAAAGTTTTCCACTACTTAAAAAATGAAGCCCCCCCATTCCCTCTAGATTTGGTCTTCATTGTAAATCTGAATGAGGACCAGTGGCATACCACATTTCACTAATCAGATACTTTGGGGTTACACGTGAGAGAGAGGAGTGTGACTTTTTTAACAGCATTAAAAAATACATACTGTAAATATTTTTAACTCCAGTGTGACTAAAAAGATTTTACTGATCAAGAAAAATCAAGTCACTAAATAAAGTTTCAGTCAAAAAGATGGTTATTTCAAAAAGGAGTGGAGTATGTGCAAAACAGGAAATGTAACTCACACTCTTTTACAAACTCTGTGTCCATGACTGTTAATTATAAAGAAAAAAAATTAGACCTCAGTCAGCACTCCAGTTGAATCCATGCCTGAAGCTCATTTATTACTGTGCTGCTCTGGATTCCCATCTCTGCCCCTTGAGAATTGGCCATAGCAGTCAATGAAGAAAGAGAGAGATCAAAATTAGAAGGCCAAGTCAACTGAAAAATAATGACGATTTATAACTTGAGACAGCCCACAGAAGTAGATGGACGGGGATGACAGGCACAGGAGAAGGACAGCATGGAAACCAACAGCTGGAAGAGAGGATGGAAACAGCAAAAAAGGAGGAAAGTGGCGGGGCGTAGGGAATCACACCATATTCTGGCCCCTCTGAAACACTGCATGGCTCTCCCCCATAACAGCTGACCACCTTTCCTTGGCAAGACATTGCTGTACTTCCAACATCACTGGCTCAATGGCTCATAAACTGCTGTTTCACCTGCCTCAGTCCAAAGGGCTTGGGTTAATCTGGCTGTTCTGACTCCAGCATCCGAGAGAGCGTTCCCATGGGAAGGGCGGACTGAGTGGAACCTCAGAGATGTTGCAGCAAACAGTTGGGATCAACAGCTGTCTAGGGCCACCACAGCTGCCACTGGGAGAAGACTGAGTTTATAGTCATATTAAAAATGTATTAAAGATCTGGGGTCAGTGCAACACATGGAAAGAGACTGCTCTTGTCTCGCGGCGCACACAAGTTTGGATGTGAGGAATGCACAAAGAAAGCAGTCAAACTAATAATAATTAATAAACATTTGCATTTTGTGGAGTTTACTATAAGCTTGAGCAGGACTAATCTTTTTGCCCCAAATGTTGTTTAACCAAGCCATGGCAAATCAAATGATTTTTTCATGTATGGGCTTGGAGAAGTCTTGTTCTCCAACATGAAAATTGTATTAGTAACCAAAAAAGAATAAGCTAATTGAAAGGAAACAACCCAGCAGGACTGTTTTCTTCTTGCCTGTTTCAGCTGAAAATATAGGTCTGATTGGTTTTTTTGCATCTCTGCACCAACAATAGCAATAAAAGTTCTCAATCCCCAAGTTAAAAAAGGAAGATGTTTTCTTTCTGCTTCTCCTTTTCTTCCCTTGCTATAAATTCTGCAGTTGTCTTCGTTGCCTATCAATAGGTTAAACACATCCAACTTGTATGTTTAAATGCTAAAGACAGAGAAGTCCCCACGGAAACGTCAACCGTTGGCTCCTGTACAAAGAAAATACTGTATTTTGCTCAGAAGAGCTTTCTGTGGCAATTTAAACACGGTGAGACAGACACAATATCCTGGAGAGAGGAAAACCTGCCTTATTACATTCCTGACCCAAGAGAAAGGATCTGCCCTTAGGACATAAAGAGAATCAGTGGGGGGAAAAAAAAAGAGAAAAGTTATCTAATCCTGAAAATAAAGACAGTGGTTCATAATGCAGCATGACCTTCTTTTAATCTTCGATAGAGTAGTTACACACCATAGATGTGGTATGATACCAACAGAGCAAACACAGCTTGCTCAGCAGGCTGGGAACTGATTCCCTCAGCCTGAACCTGCGCTTCCAGGTTTTGGACAGCTTTTTGGTAGGCTCTGGGATATTCTGTGGAGGGAATGGAACTTATGGGATATTGCAGGGATTCTTTTCCAATAAGATCACATCTTGTTCTTGTTTCATTCAGCTTACATATATTCAGTTATACAGTACAGTTAAGTCTGTTAGCAGCAAAATGCAGCTCCATCAAGGGCAATGTTTTACAGCTCTTCCTTGATTTCCTGTGTAAGAGCATCCAGCTATAAAGCAACAGGCAGAAATTGCATCTTTATTTCCTAAACCTGAAAATTTAATAAGTGAGATTCTCCCAGAACATCAACATAAATGTTGTGGACATTAATCATTCCACTTTTACTGTGGTAGGAAAGATGCCTGGATGACTCAGCTTTGTTTCTTCTCTGTTCTCTTCCATAACTCTGCCTAAAGTCAAGTGCCATCTCCTTCTTGAAGGCTGCATTCTTGTACTACTAGCTGGGAGGTTAACAGGTGAAGCTGGTATGTTACAGGAATTCCAGCTTTCTTAATTCCTTTTTTTCCCAAATGTATTTTTACATGAATAAATGAATTAGTTTTTCAATGTGTGCTGCTGTGATAACTGGGCTTTGCCATCTCCCCCAGTACTGATGCTCTGGGTTGAAGTTGCCTTAGCAAGCAAAGTATCACAGCTTCTGTATTTTGTGATGCTACCAAAACCAAAAAAAAGCTCCACCTCTCTCTTTAACCACCTGTATCTGTGACCTGTCCGAGGCCAGGGCTAATTGCACTCGTGTGAGGGAGCTGCAGCAGAGAAGTGAAGGGAACTGGAAGCCACGAACCAGATGTTCAAGTCTTTGCCCCCCCAGGGCATGCCCTGCTCTCCTGAGAACTGCTGAAGCAGGGAAAGACACAACAGGGTTACCATGAGGGTAAGTTCTTGGGGCACTGGGATGAAGAAGCCCATAGAGAAGCAATGCCCCCCCTGCCCCACTGCTCCTGAAAGAGTTTAAGGGGCCAACTGCAAGCTGACTGCTCCTGACATTTATCCCAACTACTTTCTCCCACCTGATTGCCATCTGCTTGGCTTCCCAGGTCCGGCTGCCCTCCTGGCTGCCCCCCTGGCTGCCTCTGCTGCAGCACACTCCTGTGCACGACTCCTGCAGGTTGGATTATACCCTCCACACCACCATATGGACACTGGTGAACTCTCCTCCAATTTCCACTCACTCCAGCATCCCTCTCGGTGCAAACCACATCTGTTTGAACGCACAGTTTGAGAGCTGCACAGAGCAGGTAACTGCTATGCTAAGAGCAAGAAAGCTGGAGGGCAATAACCTGACAGGTAGAACCCCATTACAATTTCCACCTTCATCAAGACTTCAGCAATGCACAGGAATCACTTCAAGAAAATAACCTTACACATCCATGTTTGGTTCACTTTTACTTCAGGCACACAAGCTCTCCCAACAGGCTTTCTGAGAGCTGGCTACAGGCAGGAGTGCTACAGCTTGAGCTGCAGGAAGGATTCTCCTGCCTTCAGGAGAAAGCTCTACAACATGGCTGCAAAGAGGTGCAATGCCTGCTCCTGCCATAAGCTCCCAAGAGGGGAGATCCTCATTGCAAAGAGCTCCACATTCCCAGTAAATCTGCTACACGTTCCTCTCTCAACCTGGTCAAAGTTGTAGAGCACACACAAGGGCAGAGTTTTTCCTACAGTCAAGTAAAGCCTGGCCTGAAAACAAACATCTGCCCTTCACTGGGTCTGAAATTTCCAGAGAATGTTGCCTTGAAAATGCACTGTCTGACACCTTCTAGGAGTGACTCAATATGGAAGGAGAGAAAACCACCTGAGGCTCAACTTCAAAATTTTCTGCTTCATGATCTTTGCATTTAGGGATAAAAATTGATTTTACATGTGACTACTACAGAATTTCCAGGAAAACCAAGCTAACATCCATTAAAGCCCCCTCAGAGGCAGTACCCAATGCACTCAACGGCTGACTTCCTTCTTATAAATCTGAACTCATATACAGCTGTGGACAATCTTCAACAAAAACATACACGAAAAACAGGCCTTACCTTAAAAAATAACCAAAACCTGAACAGCCCGGCACTTAGCACTGCCACAGATGTTAGTGTAACACACTTAAAAGCATTTGTTCTAGTTCTGGAGTTTTCTCACTGGCAAAGAAAGACCACAGAGGACTCCTGCCAGCACACTTGAGAAGGAAATCATCATAAAGAGGCATTACAGTAAGGTATTTCATCTTATTTGCAAATAGCACGAAGAATGAAAATCCCATCCTGATTCTGTAAGAAGCACAGCAGCACACACGAGGCAGAAGAACTAAATACTTTGGATGTTTTCCCACATTGCTGCAGAAGACAAAAATCTATAGGCCTCCTTCCCGCCACCATAACTCATCTGACTTCAATGGAAATCAGACCTGCTGTATATATTAAACCTGAAATTAACTATTCTCCCCCCATATTGTTTGCCTTTGATAAATTCCAGCCATTGCTCCTAGCTGAGACGTGCAGATCTTGGTTCTGTGAACTGCTCTGCTCACACAGGCTCTCGTGGCAGCCTGGAGCCCATTAAATTCGATTGGGTCCAAACGCACCCAGCTCTGCAGGAACGGGGCTTTTGCAGCTCTTATAGTCACTTATCGAGCTGTGCGTTCAAGCCACACTCAAAGTAATAATATTTTCCTTTAAAACAGGGCACGTTCACAAGAAAATAAAACGAGAAGAGATTTCTAATCTTTACATTCATTCCACAGCACAGACCAGACTGGTGGAGCCAAGAAATAAATGCTCAACAGTAAAGATGCCTAGAGCAGAAAAAAAAAGGAAGTAAAAAAGTACCCAGGAAAATATCCCAACAACTCTGGTGCACCAAATTGACACATAAAGCCAGAGCTGCTTTATAAAAATTGTATGGCTTTAATGACAAAAATCTGTTAAAATTTACATTACCCTTCTGTGTATGGGTTTGGAAACACACTGCAAGCAGGTTAGTACCAACGAGCCCTTTGAGTTAAAATGTAACCACATATTGCAGGAGCTTTACATCATTTTATATTAGCACAGACAAACTGCTTAGTCCCATGAGCCAATTTATAAATCTATGAAAGGCTACAGGAAGATAGAATTAAAAAAAAGGTAAAAAGTACCATTTTGACAAGATTTTGGAGTCTTCCAAACTCCCAGACTGGTACAATGGGTTATCTATCTATGCAGAAGGATTAACAAAATACTTGATCCTGTACAAGAAAGTTAAATCATCACCTTCTTGTACTGAAAATCCTATGCTCCTAATGGGGCAAAATAGGGAGGTAAATGTCAGACAATGAAGTGGGATCTGCTCGTCAGGGTGTATTAAGCACACAGTCACTAACACTAAGCATGTAGACAGGACTTGAACAACATGCACTTCCTTTAGTTCAGCCTTGGACCAGATTTTGTAAAACCATGCACTTTCTTTTGCTCTCAGTACTTTTTAATGATTACAGCACAGCTAACACTGATCCACTTAAAATGAGACAAAAGATATTCCTCAGCAGGATCTTGCTGTGTAAAGCCATCAGTAAGTCTTTTTGATTTTTTTAAAGAGAGTCCTCTGCTTACCACGTGGACACATCCAGACTGCCTGTATGATGAAAATGCCACTGCTTCGTCTGCAGAAAGAGACTGTTGAATACCAGGATTTTTTTCAGTAAATGCACTTAGTGTCTCCTTATACATAATCTACAAAAGCTGCCGTTCAGATTAGGAGATAACGCCTGATCCACTTGGTGCAATGAAATGCACAAACCCCCCTATGAAAGTCAGAAATACAGCGACTTAAAAACACACACCGCTTCCATCAGGAACTACATAGGAAAATGATGGCAGTGATAAGCATTACCAAATCTTTACTAGGGGTTGTATGTTTGAACGTCTGAGATCCTGCTAGGACGATCGGTGGGTGACAGAAGCAGCAGTGTGCTAAAGCCATGACTGAATTGGAGAAAATACCTGGGGAGCTTCCTTCCAAAGAAACATTTCTTACAAGCTTCAGCACGTGCAACAGTTTATTGCTCCTCCGAGATCTCCCTCAGCTTCTTCTCACTGGACATCCATTTAGAATTTACCTTTCACATCCAGGCCAGGTGTGGTCATCCCTGTCACATCCTAGCAAACTCAGGGTTAGCAAAGGTCTCTGGCACATGCTAGAAGTTAAGTCGCTCTTGATGCTCCAGGGACCAGCAGCAGAGATACCTTCTTACATCTCCCTCTTGCCACAGGGTAACATTTTCTGTTCTCTCATATATACCATAGACAGTCTTGCATTGTAGCTAGACTAAAGACATACTTTGGACATTATGAAAAATTTCTTCCCTGTGAGGGTGATTGGGTGTTGGAATGGGTTGCCCAGGGAGGTGGTGGAGTCACCATTCCTGGAGGTGTTCAAGAGGCGTCTGGATGTGGCGCTGGGTGCTGTGGGTGAGTGGTGATGTAGGTAGGGGTTGAACTGGGGTGAGCTTGAAGGTCTCTTCCTACCTCAATGATTCTATGATTCTATGATATGTTTGAGCTGTTGGAATGAAAACTGTGCAGGGCCTCTTAGTAGGACCTGGGGGTATCACCCAACACACTCAGAGAAGAGCCAAGGCCAATTTTTTTTCTGCTCTGCATTGCACACTCTGACTTTAATTGGCTTGCAGTGAACTTACAGGTGCTCCTGGTAACTAAAAATCAATCCTAAATAGTCCGGTTTATCTCAGGAATTAATCTCTTCTTCTGTACACCACTGTGGCACCATCTGAACGGGACAGACTTGTGCTGGCAGTCAGCCCCAGAAGTCTGCAGGAATAAACCAAAGGGTAATCCCGTATCCCTGCAACTCTCCCTCACCTAAAAACTATCAGAGCTGGAGCCTGGCGCCTCCAGAATGTGATCTAAACCACACTTCTTAGTTCAGGCTTTTTTTACTAACCCTAAGTGTCGGTATCCCCTTGGCAATTAATTTCCTGGCTGCTAATCCCTTGGCCCTGATCCATGCAGAGGAAGTGGCTGCACTGGAGGGAGGTGTGCAAGGCACATGCTGCAGCTTTGCAAAATGAAGTGGTCTCTTGATTTAAATGACAGTGGCCAAGCCTGAAAACTTCTTTCTTGCCCTGCCTAATGAAGTAAACGAAGCTCACTGTTAAACACTCTCTGAGCTGAGTGTAAAGTGGCCAAGGGTCAACTGCTGCTGGTAGGGTTTTCTGGGTTATCTGTGGTAATAGTAGAAATAGTTTAGGCACAAGAAAGGTACACAAAAACTATCCTAATAGTAGCTAGATAGAAAAATATACATCATACAGTAATTAGCACTGATAACAGTTTGAAGGATAAAGCCTTTATTTTACTGACTTTAAGAAAAATTGCACTAACAAAAAAAATAATCACTGCATACCCATAGCTTATTAGGCTTCTGTATTCTCAGCTCTTGTCCAGAGGTATAAAACTCTCCTAGCAATCCTGCTTAGTGCAGTTAACTGACAAACAACGTCCAATGCTCACTCCAGAGCTACAGGGATGACTCCCCATAGCACCCAGGCCAGGCAGGCTTGGTCAGTTTGGACAGACATATATTGTTCAAGGCCTTCAGAGATAAAGGGACAGAGAACCTGTGTGGGCACAATTCCTATAAGCCACCAAACTCTCAAAAACATTTTGACTAAGTTTCCTTTAGTTTTAGACAAAGGTTTTCACAGGAGGAGGAAAGCTGGTACCACATTCACATGTTCTGTGCAAGGTGGTTTTAATGAACTCAGCCTAAAGCCATGCAGTCTTAACTGCAGTGCTTCAGTCCCAGATTCCTCAAATTAGGAAGCATCAGAGCTGAGTAAATACAGGAAAGCCACTTGTCTTTCACACTCCAGAATGCTAAACCCACCCCCCCAAAACCATACTGGATCTCCTTGGATGCATTCCTTTCCACATTGTCCTGACATGGAGGGCCTACCCGCAGGCATACCTTAAACAAGGATCAGAAACACAACCAGTGCCAAGAGAATAACAGAAGGAAAAAAGGACAGTGAGCATTTTAGGCATGAAGACTGGCAGAGCAAGCTCTTGCCCCACTAAAAACACTCTGCAAAAGATCCTTGAATTGAAGGGGTGTTGCCCTTATCCGGCAGAAATCACTGCTGGGGTAAGGTGCTAAGGAGAAGCAAAGGATGGGCTTAACTGTGTTCTGCTTCTGTGAAAATTTAGTGAGTGCCTACCTGCTGCTGTGCTGCTGCTGTTCATTCTTTTAGTGCTTTCTTGACACATGTAGGAGAGGATAAAAGCCTAATGGGTGCGAGTGTCAGCACAATATAAATTACTGCAAGGAAAAACTTGATGCATGGCTTGGGATCTGAAAGAGGAATGTCCACCATTGTTTGTGATTATGGATCACATCACAATCTAATAGCAATTTTTATTTAATCAATAATTTCCATGCTGAACAGACAGCCCTGTTACAGAGAATCGACAAGCAGGTACTGATAGCGACAAGGCTTGTTATTAATCTTTACCCTGCCAACACATCAACCAAACTACTGTAAAAAAGCACCACCAAGATGGATTTAGAAGTAGGTCTTTCTTTTTCTTTCTTTCTTTTTTTTTCCTTTCTTTTCTTTCTCCTTCTCTTTCTTTCTCTTTCTTTCTCCTTTTCTTCCTTTGCCTTTCTTTTATTTTAGCTACACAGCCCCATTACCCTTCTCCCTTTCCAGGTATGTAATGTTTCATACACTTTATATTCTAAGTTTATTTGAAAAACCTGGGGCTTGAATTACACAAAAAGGCAATTCATATTAAGCAATTTCACAAATCAGTGGGACCTAGCCCAGTGCTCAGTGTTAGCCATTATAGGCTAATAAATCATACTTTCTCTTTGAGATGTCAATCGCCAAAGTGCTTTGTAAAAATGTTGGCATCTGTAATTCAGCGAAGCCTTTTCATCTTGAAATAAGATGCTCCAGACTGATAACAAGAATAATCCTCTCTTGATCAAAAAAAAAATCTGCATTTTACCAATTAAAGCTGCTGCCAGAAGCCAAACGGAGCAGCACTGAGGCTCCACTGTAGTTTATCTCTGCTAAACACAAGGAGGGATACAGTTAGAGCTTTGTTTCATTTTCAGCTTGACTACTTTATCTCACGGAGAACTGCAGCATCTCAGCCCTGCGATACACGTAAGAATGGTACATGCAGACCTCATACCTACAGTGCAAGCCACCAGAGGACCCACTCCTGAAAACACCACCACCCGTTCATTTTATAGATTAGGTGCCCGACACCTTGAAGAAAAGTCAGGCTCACACAGAAGTTTAAGCACTGGAAAACACTGAATTTGTTTCACCACGATAAAAGGCTCATCTGCTTTTTAATATTTATTTTTTTTTACTTTCTATTAAGAGGTTAGACAAACGAGAGCCTGCAAGAAGGAATCCAAGCAGCTCAGCCCTCCCAAAACCAAGCGCAGAAGCTGCACTCATGCCTGTAATTAGCTTGCCTGTCCCTGCCTCCGTTCATGCATGATGATCTTCCACTGCTGCCTGAGGAAAAGCATCTCCACATGCAGTAGTTGGGCCAGCACTCATAGATTTCTGCTCTTCCAGGCACCAGGTTTCCATGGGCAAATCTTTCGGGTGGAATATGGGTGGCTACAAGGGAGAACACGGCACTTGTGACAAAGACACAAAGATGGGCTGCACTGTGGATAAAATCCTACTTACTGGGAGGTGACAAAAGCAGTGCAAAGATACACCACACTGAACAGGGGACTCCAGAAGGTTCGAGGCAGATGTTCCACTGGTTCATCCTAATAACACAGGCTACAAAACAGTAAATCACTCAGCAGCAGCAAGGCAGGGAAAAGCTGCACAGAAACCGCAGCTCTGGCCAGACAAATCCACTTTGTCCTGGACTGTTGGTCAGAACTGAAAGGTACCTGGAGACAACGCACGAGCCCAACCTCCTTGGCAGCTTGGAGGCAGCAAAAAAAGCACACAGGGACTTCCCTTTTCTCCCTTCTCCATGATATGCCAGCAAGAGTCAGGAGCTGAAGAGCCAACTCATTTTGCAGCTTTACTCTTGCCCACTTGTCTGTCACTCAATCAGCACGGGCTCCCCCGGGACCTGGCTGGCAGCTTCTTATCCTACAGCTCTCCCCAAAACTGCTCTGAGGACACTGCTCACTCAACTCTGAGTTAAAATAAACATGTCAAATAAGCACCTCTATCCACAAAGCACCTCCACAGTGCTTTGTGATTAAAGGCACGGACAGAGGGCAAAGCTGCTCCCTGCCAGGAAAACCCTTTCCACTCAAGTGTCCACTTGTTACGACTTCAATCTAAATGGCTGGAGTGACTTCTCAGGGTATAGGAGGAGCACTGTTCATCCCCACACACAACAGTGAAACACAAGTGCTATTTAAACGACATGTCACACTTTAGCAACCTCTTTCAGGGACACCAATTCAAAGACAATGACTTTGGCAACTCTATGAACAGTCCCTGTAACAGCAGCAGACTAACAACAAGTTTTCCTAATGCTGTGAAAGAAATGCTAATTACAGAGGAATTAAAATTTAAAAATGATTACATTTCTCTCTCTAAATCCCCTCTTAATACTTCACAGATTAGGGTGGATTTATTTTTTTGTAAACCTTTCTCTATCAAAAAAAGAAATCCCCACTTTATTTTTTTTTTCCCCTTCTCCTCTGTGATTCATCAAAAGCCAGACTCTAGGTAGGGGAACTGCCAACGTGCTTGTGTAGTGGAGTGCTTAAGAGGACCCGAGCCAAAGCACAGCTGGCCTTTGGGTCAAGCCCAGAGTGAGTAAGATCTCTTCACAAGGCAGCAGTGCTGACTTTTAACATTGCTGGAAGGGCATCACAGTGGCTGGCACAGAGCAAGGATGTGCTGGGAAGGCAAACAGTGGCCATGCCAGACCCTGAGGGCTACAGAGGGTACAAAACAGCAGTGAGGTCTGGCTGTAGTTACTTAACCTTATAACTCAACAGCATTTACATGGTTACCTTTGATGGGGGGATAAAGACTTGCTTCGTTTAAACAAGACTGTATGAGGTACATGACTGTATGGAAACCAAGAGAGAATGCTCATGCACTCAGGGGCAGAGATCTGCTTATTAGCTTTCCTATGCCATGTAATGAATTGCTGGCCTATAAACAATGCTACCATTCTGGCACAGCTCAGAACTATGGGTTCAGCAGCCTGTAATCCAGCACAGTAAGGTGGTGTCTTAATTATAACTCAGCCCTTAAACAGGCAGTGAGGAAGAGATTTCAAAACCTAAAAACTTCTGGACAGATGTTTCTCATTATTATTTGCTATAATCTCTCCTCCCTCCTTCTCCTTCTCCTTGTTCCCTCACAGATACAAAGGTCAAATATACTGGGGGGATGCACAAACTGGAAAAGATCTTTCCATGGCACTTGTCTGCCTCTGAAACAACTCTCTGCCTTCTCCATGTTGTCCCAACCTTCAGCCCAAGCCCTGGGCTTGTCTCACATGAAGAATGATTTCTTTTGTTGCTTCTCCAAATATGGATTAGGGTCTGGACCCCAGTGAGTAAAAAATAAAATAAGATGAAATACAATAAAACCATCAACAAAAACCCCTTTGCTATTGTACGTAAAACATTCTCCTTTCGTCAGGAAAAAATGATTACTATAATGGATTTCATGTTCTTATCTATTCCTTACTCTTTTCAATTTAAAGGAAACATTTCTGAACCTTTCAGGGCAGTAGCTGTCACTGCCACGCACAATGAGCCTGTGAATGGGCTGAAGCTCCTCTGTGTTACTGCACTAGAACCAAATCAAACTATAATGAAAATGCACTGAAAATTGCCTCTCCAAAGAGGAATTAAAAATTAAATAAATCCCTGCATGTATTTGGAGATGCATGCAAACTGGGATGTGTAATTACACCCTGCTGGGATTGTGAAGGGATTTGCTTCATGTAGGTGGCACTTCACCTGCACCCCGACCAGTCTGCAAGCACCCCCAGTGGCCAGAGAAAAGAGATGGCTAATGCAGGACAGACAACCTGCCCTTGTGCAATCACCTCCTTTCAGGTGTAAATACCTACCCGGACAGCTGCAAGCAGCACCCTGCCGGCTTTGACAGCTTAGGGCTGTCTGCTCATGGTGCAGTTTCTCCTCCTGCAAGTGGTGGGCAATGCAGGACCCTCAGGGTCATTTACAGCTCTGCCACTACAGCTATTACTCAAGGGAACTGCTCTAATCTGGTTTATTCTCCTATTGCAGTTCATAGAATCATAGAATCATTATGGTTGGAAGGGACCTCCAGGGTCATCAAGTCCAACCTTTATCCCATCATATTCCTAACCATTAGACCATTAGACCATGGCCTCAAGTGCCTCATCAACCTGTTTTTTGAACACCCCCAGGGACAGTGACTCCACCACCTCCCTGGGCAGCCCATTCCAGTGCCCAACCACCCTCTCAGGAAAGAACTTCTTCCTAATCTCCAACCTAAACTTCCCCTGATGAAACTTGAGGCCATTTCCTCTCGTCCTGTCATCAGCAATTCAGGAGAAGAGACCAACACCAGCCTCACTACAACCTCCTTTTAGGTAGTTGTAGAGGGCCATAAGGTCTCCTCTCAGTTGGATCTTATTTTTGAGAAGAGAGATGAAGCTCTCTCCAGTCCTCACCTACCGCTCTCCTATGGTGAAGGAGCTCAGGAAGAAGCCATGGGCCAAAGGCAGCACAGTAGCAGAGGAAGGGAGACTTTCAAGTCTATTGACTTTGATTGTCCTTATTTCTGGGCATCCAAAATCACCCACTCCAAAGAGGTCTAATTCTTCAGAGTGTGGTGTGCTCCTCACCTCCTGACCAGACAGGTTCTTAAGTGTTTTGAGGTGCACATGACTAAGGCACCTCAGCCTACCATATAGATGCTGCAAAGAGTGAGCCCAGGCAGGCTGTGGGCACAGCCCAGGTTTCATACAGGTCTTCATGGATCGCTGGCCAACTTCTATCGGTTGGACCCCAACTCACCCTTTTCTGCAGAAGCAGAAGGCAAAACCATTTAGAAACTCAAGTCGGAGAACTACACATAATGGTTCTTCTGGGTATTCTCAGTGCACCACGATTACCTTGGGAACCCGTGGGTACCTGAGAAACACAAGAAACTCCGCTCTGGTGCAATAAGGAAGCCTGGTGGAGCATTACAGCAGCTGCCCCTGGGATTGCCGGGGGAGCACTCCAGTCACCAGGGCTTTGGAATAGACAGGAAGACCTTAGCAAACAAAACCTCAAATGTAAGCCATTGCTGTCCGTTTAGGGCTTTTTGATCTCATCTAGTGGAACAACAATGAGAGAATATTATTGCTGTACAATTAAGGAGAAAATACTAACAAAAAAATAGCTCTACAGTTCTTCAAGCATGTTTTTGAATAAAAAATAATTATCATCAAGGCTACACAGCAAGGGGGATGAGAAATAGGCAGCACTGCATTTTTCTGATTGCCATTGTATTAATATTTAACAATAACTTCAGTCATTTCCTTGAAGGATAATTTTCTTAAATAAACTTTTATCTTTAGTGTCTAACCCTTTTGCAGTATTTTATTCTTAAACTGATTTCTGGGGGGAAAAAAAAAAGACAAACCGCAACAAAAAGCAGATTTACAAAAATATACAATATCTTATTAGCTTCTGGGCGCTCAAGTGCATTTATCACATATTTAAAACAAACTCGAGCTCAGCTAAGCCCAATTATAATATCTCGCTGGGCAGAGAAATTAATTAAACAGCTGAATGATAAAGACCCCAGCAGCAAACTGAGGCTTTAAAATAAATAAGATTTTTTTTTTAAGAAGAAGAAGGCAGAGAAAGAAACCTATACCCATGTTCAAACAGTAATGTAAGCAATCTTTCGAGGAGTGCAATTTACAGCAAACAGGACTGCCTGGCAGGCGAAGGCACCGGCGGCTCTAACGCTGCTCTCCAACTTTGTGATTTGCTAACGTGCAACACGCACCCCTTCTGCACCAACTTCAAACAACCCTGGGATCCCAGCAGTGCAGCTCAGCGACTGAACCAGAACAAGGGCAGAACTTGTCAGGATTTAAGAGCTTTCAGCAAAACCCTTCAATTGCAGCCGGTACCCTATTCCGTAGAAGGATATCAATTATAGATAGTGACTTGCTTTAGCAGGGCAGTCGGTACTGTCAGGCGCCAGATAGACAACCATGAAGAATCATGAATCTTTCTATTAACTGTAGGGGGGGGTGGGGTGGGGGAAGGATGGATAGGTGCTATAAATAAAGCAGAGCTTCTGAATGCTTTAACACCTTGCCTTTTGGTGTATGTGTCATGAAAATGTAAGCACGGTGAATTCCAAGCGGCACATATCGCTGGAAAATAAAAGCTACCGCACCAGAATGGTTTCAGTGTCAAACCCTTCTGGGTGGGTCACTAACGGTTCTTTTATGTAGCTTTTCAGTTATTTATTCATAGCAGCCAGGGTTCTGTTCATAAATTCAGTCAGAAAACACTGCCTCTTGGGGACTAAGCACACTTTCACTGTCGCCCACATTTTACATTGATAACAGCAGGACTTTGTTACAGAAACGAATGCAGAAAAATGCCACCAAATGCTGACTGTGGTGCCCAGGACTGCAATTTCTGCTCTAAAGCTGTACCACATATTCAGACACAGATTATGTTTGTATTTACCATTTCATACATGCTATATCACACATCACTTTGTAATGCAGATATTGCTAGAATCTGATTCATCTGAAGTTTGTCGCAAAGTAAATCGGGTCCCACCATTCCCAAAAAGATAGTGAAGCTGTCCTCATGTGACAGAAAGACCAGAATATAAACAAATTCATATTTATCTCTTTTGAAACACTTGCATACATATTTGTGTATACACCCTATACACGATGGGAGTAATGACATCCATAATGTGAACTGTGTGCATCGTGCATTGTGGAAAAGCTCTCCTGAGCTCTGCTCAGCCTGGTGCAACCAGAATTCACACTGAGGAACCTACCTAACCCTTTAGGTAACAAGACAGCTAGAGACATACTTCCATCTTTTCCCTAAACTGCAAAAGTCTGAAATTCCAGTGCCTTGGGATGCAAGGCTTGGGTAACAGTCTGTTCTGTGCCATTGGATATTTTGGGTCTGATATCCTACTGTTATGTGTGGCTACAAAGAATAGCTTTATTCCCCTGAAAAAACCCAAAACCCATTAATTAAAAAACTTACTGCTAGCCTGTCTAGAGCCTGAAAATTTAGCCTTATCAGGATATACAAGAATGTCTTTTAGGTCTTTTTTTCTGAAACACTGCATTTTATAAATTTCCTCTTCCCACTTGAAAATCCAAAAGCCCGGGGAACTGGTTTAGAGAGTTGTACAGGTGAAAAAATACCCCCAAGTCAAATATACAAATGTATTCTCCTTTCTAGTGAATATATGCTACATACCATATACTCAATGAAGTGGGTGCCAGGGGAAGCGTTTCTTGCAATCCTTTGTGAAGGTCTATGTGGCTCACTCTCAGTTTCACCATGCAGTTCACCTGACTACCCACAGCACGGGCAAGTAGAGGTGTGTACCCAATTAGCATACCCACCCAACTTCTGAACACGTGCCTGTAGCTCTCTGTGTCAATCATCCTTTCTGAGTGTCAAGGAATATAAGGAAGCTGGCAGATGTTAGCTGGATGAGTCCTGCTAGGACAATTTAAGCCTTTATTGACTTTACCTATGCCAGTTGCCCCTGCCTTGATGATTACTACCCCACAGCAGAGTCAACAAAACAGGACAGTTATCTACACTTTCGGTGCCCCAGTTCAGCATCTTCCTTCAAACCCTGCCTGCAAGCTTGGCAATCTGCTTGCTGGTGGGCAGGGAGTCACCCGCAGAGCAGCAGTGTGTGCAGCCAGGAGAGGCAACGTGGCAGAGCTCTGCTGCAAGATTTGAAGGTTAACAGTATCATCCTAGCTCCAGTCCTACACCTGCACACGAGCTAGCTTGGGTACCTCCAGGCAGCACCGAGCAGCCCACTGGACATGGCCCTGGAGCTGCATGGGGAAGACCTCATGCCCATATCAAGGCCATTCCTTCTCTAGGGTTTGAGCAGTGTCTGGCACCACAGGACTCTGGGCTTCACAAGGCCTCCAGCTGCTACTGCAGTGTAAATATTACTGAGTAAAGGATGTACTTTTGCCACTGAGACAGATACTGGTTCAGGTGCACACACACACACACGCCAAGGCAGGAACTAACTCTGTGCAGTTACAGCAATTTGTATCTACTCGGATTTACCCACCAGTATTTGGGTAGCAGGCAAGCATGAGCCACTTCAGTGGGGAGATTTTCAAGGACTGAACTGCTGCTCAGGGACTGAACACTTTCTGCCAGAGTCACACACCTCAGCAAAACCAGGACTGCCCTCCCACGAAGCCCTACCGAGACCCGGACTTCATCTCCCTCGTTGCTGCAGCTGTACATCAGATGGCTGTGGCAATCAAGGGCAGACAAAATGTGGGAGAGACAGACTGGGGTGAAGGGCCAGATGTCTGAAGTTAGCTGTCTAAAGCCCTTTGCAATTCTGGACAGAAATAACTTGCTCAGGTCCCCACAGCAGGGCTCTGTCAGAGCAGCAAAAGAAATCACAAGCCAGGGCCCCATCACTGAGTCACTCTGACTCTTACAGCGTGATTTATGCTACTTGAATGTGATGGTTGCAATGATGATGATGATTTTATTGTCTTCAGAGTATCGAGTCAGAATTTGCACTTCGTAATCTGAAATGCCATCATAACATATCTGAATCCAAAAAGAACTCCTTGTATCGCAGAAGCATTTTTTATCTGCCCTCTTTAATGTCTAGAGAAGCCCATTTCAGACGTTGCCATCGTGCAGAAACATAAGAAATACACTTTTATCAGAGGAGTCTTCCTAGTGACCCTTATAATATAGTCAGATTCACTACAAAAATCACACCAGAAATAACAAATGCATTTAAAAAAACCAAAAAACCAACAACCAAACTATCACACTGTCACTTTAATTCACCTGACACTACAAAACTTTAACTATTAGCTAACAGGCATGGAGGAATTAAATTAAATTTTATGTCTGAAACGTCAAAACAAACTTCTTTTTTTTCCATTACCAAGGGCACTTTTATTCTGAATTTCTCTTTTATTTCATATATTTTCATGTAAATCATTTATCATCATCACTAGGATCATTTCTCAATATTGAGAAAGGTTTGCCAGGCACCATAAAGCTTCAGCCTTACAATTACTAGCAAATATAAAGATTGTGCCTGTGTAGAGCCCTAGATGATGGCAATTGGTCTGTTTGCATGGAATCAATTGCAAGACTGACACTTGATCTTTTAAATGTGTCCAACCCTTTGAAGCAGCCGTTCATATGGCATTTCTTCCCAAAAAGATACTATGACACTGAAAGGGTCTCTCCTCACATTTCGTCTTGGCCTATTAATATGTTAGGGTATTTTTTGTGCAAAAAGTGTCCAAAGTAGTCTTTGAAAATGTTACATTTTTACATTACTTTAGATTGTGATAGTCATTAATTTATTATTATTGTTACTGTTACTACTACTACCTAATAATAACAAGAAACTGAATATACACCTTGATGAATAACTGCAACACCAAGAGGCTCTCACACTCCAGGAAGTAAAAACTGGCACTGCTTTACTAAAGTCAGCTTTGCAGCATCAGTTCACCATTCTGCATAGTGTTTGGAAATATATAGTGGGGTTTTCTTATTTATTTTGGGTGAAAAAGTACATTTGTCAACAAGCTATTTCAGTAGTATTGGCTACATTATGCAATAGATTTTGCATGATCTCCACGAAAATATTAAACATTTTTCTACAATAAGTATGAGTCTGACACACTGATAATTTGCTGAAGATGTTCCTTTCTAATCTGCACCAGGAATTCCTTTTTTTTTCTGAGTATTTAGATATGTTCTATAATGCCAGTAAATAAGAGAGGTGCTGCTAGCTAAGGATAGGGGGGGAATAGGGGGGATTGTACTTGCCACGTTATATTCTAGATTTTGATCATTCATTTTCTAGCTTATAATACTACAAAACAGTAAAAATCATTTATTTTGGACAAGTGGCAGAGAGGAAGAAAAAACAAGGCAGATACACCTAATATTTGGTGTAGCATAAGTAAGACCATACAGTTTGCATTTGCCAAAAAGACTGAAATAGTTCACTCTCCATGTATTTAGCTAAATAATCCACTCTGGTTTACACACAACAGTAAATTGATACCAAAAAAAAAAAAAACCCAGGGAAGAATTCCCCTTGCCCATTTCTACTGTTACAGTCCCTTTTGGGGAGAAAAAAATCAAACCTGGCTAAAGGTTAATAATAATTCATGTCCAGCTTACTATTACTCAGTAACTATCAAAGTCTCTAACTCAAAATAGCATTTGCTGGCTTACAGGATCAGAGCCATTACAATCTCTATTGAAGACTTTATTGAATTTTACACTAAGCTTTAGCTGACTGAACAGGTCAAGCACTGTGGCTCTGAGTTTTCTTTATTCTCAGAAACTCATAAACCCCTCTCCAGTTTGCAGCGCTGTTAGCTAAGAAACTTGACTCAGCACAGGGTCAGAGAACCCGACCTCCATGAAAAAGGTCACGTAGTTTTAAAATCCAGTTCCTGAATACCATTAACTTACATGCACTAGCTGTTCCTGCGTGTCAAACTCCCGGGAACAGCCTTCCCAGTGGCAGTTTGTCTCATAGACCACTTCAGGCTCCTGTTTGCTTTCATCTTTGTCCCCTTCCTCCTTTACAAGGGTCATTCCTTCTGGCTGTTCCTAGAGAGAGGAAAAAAACAGGGGTGAGAAGAAATTCGGAAACTGATGAGGAAGAAAAGTGAAGATGGGGGTGGGTGTGTAGATTATTTTATTCTCAGTTCACTCTACTACTCCACTCCACAAAACACACAACTCCAAACCAGGGCTGGTAAGCCCAAAAGCCACATGTAGGCTGTCTGTGTAAAATAAATTTTTCCTCTCCAGAAGTACTCACTGCAGTGAACTTCTAAAAAAAAAAAACCCTTTACATTTCAATTCAAAGCAAATCATAAAGGTTTGGCTTCCCTCCCCCTGTATTTAACCAGCTCTTCAATTGTACACTTGCCCCTTATTGTTCAGTGGCAACACTAGTGAAAAAGGCACTACATAGAGCTTAATTAATTGGAATTTGACTTTAGTAGTAGGGTGAGACACAAACCAGATAAGCAGCAATCCCCAGTGTGTTTTCACTGTTAATCCAGTGACAGTTTTGCACGTGAAAACCTTTTCAAGAGCAGACTGGTAATTTTCAGGCTACTTGTTAGTCTGTTCTTGTCCATAATCTGTGCATGAAAGGGGTGAGAAGGGGAGAGAGTATTTCACTTTGCATTCTGACTTTCCACCACCAGTTCCTCAAGGTGCTCCCCAGCCCGTTACGTGCTCAGAGCAGGGGTCAGATGTTGGTGTGAGCATTTGGTTCAGATTATGCACTCACGCTATTTTCCTGTTTCAAACCCGCTCAAGGATTTAGATGGGCCTCTGCTTTGTTTCCATAGATTCACTCACAAGACCAAGGCTCTGATTCTCATCTCCCCCAAGTCACCCTGAATCAGGAGTCACTCTACTAAAACCAGTAGCATGAACTGGTACAGAGAGTATAGCCAATGAGACTGGGGCCTGACACCAAGGTCTCCATGCAGCACAGTACCAAGACGTGGCAAAAGTCAACATGGCATAAATATTCTGGCTGAATATTCAGCCTCCTTCCTCCCTGCTCTCATCCTGCAGCACAGCCCTGGAACCCAGCAGCCCCACGTTGAACCCTTGCGAGCTGAGGCCGTCCATGTGTGTGCTGGATGAAGAGCCACAGGAGGGTAGGGAGCCTGAAAACATCTGCCACAGGCACGGGGCATTTTCCCCTCCTGCAGGAAAGGCTGCTGAGTGTAACCTGGCTGCCATACCTGCACGCTTCCTGCTCCAGGGCTGGGGAGATCCTCGTCGGGCTTTATCTTGGAGCGTTTGTTGTGCATGGGATCCCCAGTGCTGCTCACTGCAGATTCACTCGTGGGTTTGTTCTGCTGCAAACACAGGGTTTTTTTCCCCAAAAAGACAAAATTAGACTGTGATAAATATGTAGCTCAAAACAAAAATATGCAGCATCTGCTCAGCAACTTTATTTGGAGAAGCTACACTGTTAATTATATTGGATATGCAATTACACTGTGCTTCAATTACATAGCATTAACTTGTGGAAGAGCTGCATCACTCAACCTTGTAATGGAGCAGGGAGGGAACAGGAAGGAGGGCATTTGATGTAATTCCTGCTACAAACCAGTGCTGTTTTTGTCAGGCCAGGGAGGGGTAGGAAGAACTTGATTTTCCACATAATGACGACTTCAGAAAGGCAATTTTGAAATGCAAAATCACTGTGTGCTCTTTCAAATAAACACAAGAGAAAGATTTATTTTTTCACGCTCGGAGGAAAGGTTTTGCACTTAACAACTGCACACAAGATCCCAGTTCTTCCACTCTGTTTCCCATTATAATGGTGGATATGAAGAAAAACTGAACACTAGTGTGAGACCTAGCCAAAAACTCCTAGATGAAGTTCTGGATTCTCCCAAGTCAACAGCAAAACTATTGCTGACATAAAAAGGCCAGAATCTTGTTTTTTCCTCTTGCTGTGCTAGACTGAACACCATTATCTACACCTGCAAATGGATCTTGTAGGAATCCAGAGATCTTTTAGATATATCTGAACTTGCATGGACCCCACAAAAAATCAATATGCTTCCTACAGCAGCATGTTCTGCTTCTACATTTGTTAAAGCTAGCCAAGAGATAAACAGCTCCCAGACTGATAAACAGCCTATCCCAGGTCATCTTGAAACAAACAGCACTAGTTAATAACAGGCAAACCACAAACAGTGATAAACTCCACATTAGGGGCCTGATTCCCTGCTGCACATTCCCAGCTTTTGTGAATACACCTGGGGTTATTGAAAAGATTCATTCAAACTCAGTAAATCTGATTTTGCACAAATCACAGGAAAAGCCTTCAAACCTCTGCACGATCTTTGAGTTCCTCCATTGCTCACACACCAAGACACTCACTTTGTTACTCACACCTGTGTCAGGAGGGCAGAACACGACTCTGTATATACAACAGTTGGCTTAATTTGGAGGTAAAAATGCTAATTTTTAAAATATTAGTGTTTTTATGTGTTTTTTGCCCTTTTCCTTACTTCCCACCTCTATTAAGTTCCTGTGTAAGATCCAGGAGAGACAGTTTGGAATGAGAAGCTGCTGCAGCACACTGAAATATTTATGAGGACTAAAAAGCAGGCTACCAATCAGGAACCAATCAAAAACACTCCTGTGATTTATAATAAAGGGACTGCAAATGCTATAGCTGCAAGAAAACTGTTATCAAAGGGCCGGGGTGACAGTGGTGATTAATTGCCATTGAGACAATGTCATTTATTTCATTTATTTATTTTTAACCTAATGGTGTGCAGAGGTTTCTTTTGTTGTCTCTCACCTGTGTGGACTCAGAAGGTCCAGAGCTGACCTGGACAGGGTTCAGGACACTGGGAATGCCAGGGATGGGTCTCTGGGTAGGAAAAGTTGGAGCAGGATGGATGAGTGGAGGGCTGTGTCCAAAGGCTGAACCTAGCGTTTGCTGACGACTTATAATTTGCTGATGCATTTGCTGGAGGGATACTGGTGTAGGAGGATATGTGAAACTCAGAGCAGGGCTGAATTTGGGAGAAAAAGGAGGGAAGAGGGAGGAAAAAGATGAGGGTCATTACAGTATGGAACCGTACAGAATAAACCTTTAAAATATATTTGATACCGTTACATTAATTGAAGTCAGGTCTCTCCCTCCCCCTCGTATCTTTTTTCACGCCCCAAAGGATGATAAATCCTGGGTTTAAATCCAGAGTTGGCCTGGATTTACTAGTGAGTGCAAAAATGATACCATAACAAAACGTAACATTTTTTCCTAACATTTACCAGGAAACCACAGAAAGTCAACCAAAACAAAACTCAGAAAAACTGAAATAAAAGGCAAGCAGTTCAATAACAGCTATTTATTGCAATAACAAACTTTATATAAAGAAAAAGAATGGGTGCCTACATGCTTTAGAGTACTTTTATTGATAATGCAGTTCCCCTATGTTCGCCTGTATGAAGCAGTTCCTTTAATCTTGGCTCATGCTACGCTCTTTCATATGTCTCTAGATCTTATTACAAGAGGAGAGAAAATCAATTGGTTAAATGTGTTCTGAACACCATGCTTGTCATATCACTCATTTGTTTGCAAAGATGGAAAGCTCAGTTCATCCAGAATGTCACCTAAAGAATTTCCATCAGTGCCGTTTGGTTACAGAAACTGATGGATTAACCTTTCCCCTCTGAAACTGGTGATCAATGAGTTTCAATGTAGAAATATTCCAATGGGAAAGCACTTCTCCTTCTTTCAGTTAAACAACATTAAATGTCTATTAAAGCCCATTATGCATGTTAATACCTGTCATCACTTCATTACTTCACCGCATTTCCCAGCCTACAGTGACTTTGGAGGAAATTACACTGCCACCTAAGGACCTATTTTGTGGGTAGTGCCAGAGCATTCTTTGTGTTACACTTGATAAATAAATGGTGTGGAACTAAATCTTCACACACAGGAATATGAGATTCTCCCGTAAACATTTGCAAATCACTTACAATCATAAAATGAAACAAAAAAAAAAAGTATATTCATTGATTTTTTTTTTTTCCTTAAAAAAAGCACAGTTCAAAAGAGCTGTACAAATTTAAAACATTAGGTCTTGAAAGAGAGGGATGCAAGCATAATACCTTTAAATAATCAAGGCTTCTTCTGATATCAAAAGGGTGGATTTAATCCAAATTTACAGTCTGGAGTCTTAATTGCTGTTGCTGTTAAGTGCATTAACTGAGAATACTGTGATACAAAAAGAGCTAAAATCATTTCAACCATTTTAAGTAATACTTCTACAGAAATTCTGTGTTCATTAATTTGACTATACATTTTGTCTGTTTGACTACAATCCATAAAGACACAGCTTCAATGTGATTACATTACTATTATTCCTGGTGAGAACTCTGTATTACAATAGTTTGCCCATTTAGGACAGAATATCATTAAGAATACCCTGGGAGAATTTTACTGGTCTTTGAGGAACACTCTTTTCATTTTGCATTGTATTCTTTTTAATAAAGGAAGGCAGAAATGTGGTGAAAACAGTAATTGTTCGCAGCAAGAGTTAGGGAGAAATCAGTAATAATATTCAGTTATTGCAGCTCTATAGTCCCTGCTCGTGTTCTGTAAGCAACCATGAATGATTACAGCATGACTTAGCTAAGGTAGCCACTATGGATGATTGATAGGACATTAATCAAAAGATGCATATCAGGCTCAGAATTTGTTCACAAGCTTTCTTCTAATAGCTGATTTCATGTTCACTGAGCTCTATGCCAGTTTGTTCAATTTATTCTTCAGTGTACAAGCCATTCATCAAAGAACACAATGATTTAACACTCCTTTTCCTTTTTAGTGAGCAAACATTACTAAGTGTAGCTACTCTGGTCTGTTCATTAAAAAACATACAATTACAATGTCATACACGAGGCTGAAACAATGCCTCCTTACTATAGTCTGGCTTATTTTGCTTCCATACATACATACACTCTGATTTCATCTCATACACTTCAAACACTAGACGGCACCATCCTGAAGATGCTATCAAATTCACCAAGATCAACACAGAAACAATTTGGATGAAGTATTTTATTTATCTGGGAGTCGTTAATGCCCAGGACATCTTCACCCTTCAGCTGAATCAGTTTAAAAGAAAAATAGAAGTGGATTGATTTCATTGGGAGCTCCAAGCACATAGCACCCTTGGAAATCAAGGGGTTTGTTTATTTTTCATTTCTAGGTGTTTAACCATGCACGACAATACCCAGCTTTGCAAGTCCAGGTTCCAAATTTTGGTAATATTCTTCAGATTCTACATGGTACAAAGACAAACTTACAATTCAGCCAGAAGACACGACTGACTTAAGACCTCAGCTCAGAGATGTAGATCCTGCCCATCACTGCTCTGTGACTACAGCTCCATGAGCACTTGCATCTAACATCAGTTTTCCAACCTACCCAAGGCAAGAGCTCAGGAGATGCCTCCCCAACAGTTCAAGAGGAGCAGGAAGGAACTGCTGTGATCTGAACATATTTTTACCTCATTAAGAGGCTGTTCAGGTGCCACTGATGAGAGACTGAGGAACCTGGATGATGAAGAAAAACCTTTGGCCTCAAGTAGGAAACAGACTGTAGGAGCCCCAAGACGCATACACACAACTTAATGCAGCTCACTTGTATTTACCAGAGTTTGGCAATGTTCTCCACTCAGTCCCTCCAAAGATGGGATAAGCACCCCTCCCTCACATTCTCTACCTCACGAAGAACACCACAAGAAGTAATGATGCCTCCCCAGTGGCAAAATACCTTTCTAACTAAAGGACAAAAAGCAGCTCTGCTCTAACATACAGAAACCAGTTTCACTGGTCTGCAGTGAAAATAAATAGAATAATAGTATAATGTAATATAATAATAATAACAACAATAATATATAATATGTAATACGTAATATAATAACCCTATATAAATAAAAATGCCTTTGAAGAAAATAACAGACTTTACCTCCTAGAGATGTCCTCTTTACCTATACCTGCCTTAGCACCATGTGAGCCTCCAGAAGGAGGAAGCTAAACCAGACATTGCTAACTTTTGTCCAACTTGCAAGCAAGAAAACTTGCAGGGTACAGCAGGAGACAGACATCGTCTTAGTAGTGGCTCTTGCTGGGAACCAATTACCCCAGCAGCAGATGCATTAAGACACAGCTGGACAGACGTGCTAAGAAAAGGAGGAATCCTTATTTTTTCAGTATTTTTCTTTTGCCCTGTGCTCAGGAGCAAGGGTTGAGTCTGAGGTACTAGGATTTTCCTATGGAGCCTGGCAACCTGCACTTCATTCCCTCTACCTCTGAACTTCAAACACCTCAGGCCGACATGAAAAGGAGATCACGAGGGAGCAGAAGAATAGCCAGCACAGCTAAGAGGAGTACTTAGAAATGGTGACAACGGTTCAGACACCAGGTTGATTTCTTAAATAGCTCCGATAGCTGCCTTCAGATAATTGTCTCCAGCTGTTTCTGGAGAGCTCTTCATAAGACAAGATGACCTGGCTGGGTTTAATGCCACTCACATGCAAGATGCTGTCACAGGGCAGCCTGGACGATTTTTCTCATCTGAAAAGATCAGAAGGATCTGAAGAGAACAAAAGGTGGCAGGTCTTTCTCTGCCTTTCAGAAACTATTCAGACTGCTCGACAATAAAGTTGTGGGCCAAAAAGAAGACAAAGAAATTGAAGCTCGCAACATTGCTGGCATGGAGCGCTCTGTTGGGAAGGGGAGACCTGGATTCCTGCCCTCCTTCCCGAAGTTTTTAATGCACTTTGTTCAATAACTCTTGAATACACAATGTGTGAACAATGTCCACAGCCCAGAGTCCTCTCAGATTCCATGGGATCCCTCTGCCTTGACCAGCAGCCATATTGCCCTCTTGCTGGCCCCACCAAGCTTATACTGCTTTGTAGCCAAGAGGAAGGCACCAGCAGGAGGGGTGGGCAGCAGCACTGCCTGGCCTTGCACAGCCAATCCATCCATGTCTGCTTAGAAAGGTATGTCAAGATGGCACCGGTGTCACTCAGCAACCATCTAAAATTCATGCCCAGAGGCAGTAAACAAAACCTGAAAGGAATAATTTTGAGAGTCCAGAACTACTATAGCCAACAACCAGGTTTTTCAAAAGCCTTGAGTGATTTGAGAGGTCTCAATTTGCATCATGTTTCTTTTAAGATACCTTAAAGGGGCTGCATTTCAGACAAGGGGTCCTCAACACTTCCAAAATCCAGACACCAGAAGAACACAAGATGCCTGCCCCAACTGCTCACATTTTCCAAAACACCAGTCACTTCCAAAAAATTTTGGATTTGGAGAAGTGTAAGTGGAATTATGAATCTTCTTCTTCTTCCATCTACCTACTGAGACATGAAAACCTACACCACTGGAGGGAATCTGATTTGTATTTCTGTTACAGACTTTTTTTTTTAAACAAAGCAGAAAAGGAAAAAAAGAAAAAGATGAATGCATTTAAGATCACTAATAAACTACATGCAGCTTATCTTTTTAGTTGTTGAGTTTTAGGGGGGACAGGGGTTAGAAAATATGTGTAATACTTCTGCTTAAGCATTCAATAACTCATATACACTGACAGAAAAGCCCATCAGTGATATCATTTATTTTTCCATACTGTGGGCTTCTGTGTCTGTCTGTCAGTCTGTCTCTCTCTCTCTCTCTTTCTCTTCTCCTCTGCAAAGTCTCAAACTCCCTTCACTGGAGGTAAAGCAGGGCAGTGAACTACATTGCAATTACATGAGCACATCAAATTTTAAGGAACAGATTTCAAGAAGAAGAAAAACAGACGTTATAATCAAAACCAAACTTTGTGGCTACTTTGTGGCTGTCCTACTAACAAGGTCATCCAGTTTCTGGTCACAGCTGTGGAATTTACCGCAAAACAGCTGTGAATTCAAGTCAGGAAAATATCCCTCTTTCCTATACATTGCATAGGTGTGCCTAAGGAGACAGGCTGACACAGAAATGGCAAGGAGATCCCAGTTTTGTGAATACTGTGAGGATAGTTCCATTATATCACAACAGTTTTCTTCACTGTGAAGATACCTTCCTTGTATCACAACATACACGCAGCTCTCCAAGACCTGACACATGTAACTGAGTGCTTTCCCCTTTCTCATCCTGCTTTGCAAGGTTTTAGGAAAGGAGTTTTTTAAGCATGTGAACTAGGGGGCATTCAATGAAAGTCACATATGAACAACTTCAAAAGCATTGCTGGATTTCTGGAAGAGCTGCCTCAGGAGCCAGACACAGCCAGCAGGTTCATATGGGACTAGACAAGTCCAAAGACAACAGGCCCATAAAGAAATACTAAAAGGAACAAGCAAGAGCATATGCTTTGGGATTGCTGATCTGATAATTATTGATGCTGCGACTGCACAGAGGGACCAACAGTCAGAATGCAGGTGGGTTCCTGTGCTTCTTATGTAGCATCCACTGTTCACACCATCAGAGACAGACTGTGTGACCAGGTAATATCTAACACGTCTAGTTTGACCCAGTGGGACATTTCTTATGTGTTAAAATCTTTTTTCTTTTCAAAATTTCAAATGGATAGATTTGTTTCTTTCTGATATCTTTATTTATTCATATAGAACCACGTTATGTCTACCATATTAAAGTTTTCCTTCCTATGCTCTAACCTAAAACTTTCCTGCAGCAATTTGAGACCAGCACTTTGCTACTCTACCCAGCACTCAACGTGCACCTTCCCCTTCACAGTCTCTTCCTTCCTTCTCTCTTTTGCTCATTTGAAATTATTACTGGACCCTCTTCCTGTCCAGTCTTCTCATCTGGACCAAACACAACAAGTCTATTTTAATTAATCAGTATAATTTTTCAGAACTCTGATCATTTTCCTTGCTCTTCCTTGTAGTCCTCCCTACTGTCTAACATCTTTCTTTAAGTAAAACATACAGAACTGGTGCACAGTCCAGGAATATGTGTCACAGCAAGACACACTGGTTCCATCCACACCACCACACAGGAGAAGGCTTCAGGCTCTTTGACCAGAAGGGTCTTTGATGAATGTGCAGCCCAAGCACTCACTCCATGAGGAAGATTGCACCCTGCACACAGGCCCTTCCCAAATTGTGGAAAAGCATTGCTGATCTCAGACCACTCTGTAGGCTCCATCATTTGTTCCTGCCATCAGTGACTGACAGTAGGCAGTCCAAAAGATCCAATTGCCTCCATAAAGGACTCCGGTTCATGTGGGAAGAGGTAATCTGTAGGTGGACTGGCTTCGTGTTCAATAAAGCTGATCATCAGGTATGAGGAAAACACCATGGCTTCTTCTAGCTCATGCTCAAGTAGGTACAGATGTCACTACTTTGTCTTACTCTCCCTTAAGAGTTAAATGGAGCCTGTGGGGGCAAGTCAAACTGAGAAACCAGGGTGTAGAAACCCACTAATAAAGGTTGGATGAATACCTCGACTCACTGAATTCAATTGATTTTTATCCTTTCCTTACACCAGGCCAAGATTTCACCTTCAGTTTCTGATTTGGATTTTCACAGTCCTTATTTATTCTTTAGGAACGTTATTAAGGGGCAAACAAGGACCTCTTCTGTCTTACAACTGTACCCAGGCACTCTTCAGGAAAGCACCCCTAATAACTTAAATATTTCTGAAGAGGAACTAACTTCAGCAAGTCCTTAAGTGCTGCCCTAAAACTTGGGCCCTACAGACATTGCAATCTTAACTGAATGAAGTCATAATACAAGTCATGATTAAGTTAAAAGTGATCAAATAATGTTTTTCACGCACTCAGATGCTCTTTTTTTTTTATAAGAAGTAATGTAAGAAACAGCTTCATTGATCCCCACTGTAAATTGATATGCAGGAGCCACCATCCAAAACACAGGACACGTGTAAGGGTGGCTGGGAGTTGAGCCATGGGTGCTGAGGGGACCTGCACAAGCTGACTTCATACACAGAAGTTTATATCTACATTTTGATGGAACTATGTGTATGTGTAATATGCAGCCAGGAACACTGCATAGTCAGATGTGGGAAGCTGTGGACAGTCAGCAGGACAGACTTGTAGCCTGACCTCAACAGAGCTGCAGAAGAGAAAAAGCCAATGGGTTCTACTTGGACAGGACCTGGAAGGTAAAAAACATCCAGGAACATCACGTAAGAAAACTGTCTCTGTTGTTTGAGTTGGCAGAAATGGGAATTCATGTACATTCTTCATAAACAAACAGGAGTGAATAACAAGAAGTTTCCAACTCTGTCATCTACTTCTCCTCCTGATGGAAACAACCTGCATGAATGACTGCTGACAAATGGCTCAGGTCACAGGAGTGACAACGCGCTCAGCAACCTCCAGCCCAGAACAGATTTGTGGAATTCTTACTGCTTCGAGTATCTGGGGTGAAAAATGAAAACCAAATGGTGTTACAGGAAGGGAGACTTTAAAAATAAATTTCTGTTTAGAGCATTTTACCCAAAATACATGTAACATTTTTAGTAATCTGAAAGAAGAGTTTTCCTTTAAATCCTTTTTCCCTCCCTCTACTTTCTACGTGACAACACTGAGTTTTGAGCAGACAATGCAGACAAGTCATCAGTTGCTTTTACAGCTCCTCACTTAAGTACAGTGGAAAACACTAGAAAACTGTGACTACAAAACCAGACATGTGGCACGACCTTAAGGGCAGGTATGAGACTTGAAATCCTTTGAACTAATTTTCCAAAACTGACTAGGTTTCATGAATATCCCCCTGCATTTGTAACATTGACGAGTTTCATTAAAAATCACTAACTTAAGAGACAAGTCATCTAACTGAATTTGTAAAGAGACATATCTGCATCTGATAAGGTACAGCATATATTATACTATTTTTTTCCGTTTTCATCGGAAAATAGTAATCATTTTATGACTGTATTTAACTCACATGCATCGTTGCCTCTTTTTTTTACTTTCCCATTACAAGTTTAAAATTAACAGTCTCCGGTTTGTACTTTCTCTTCAGCTCACCATATTATCTATTCTGTTTTATCTGCTATGCTAGGTGAAATTTTTCTTCATGAATACATTGCTGTATGCTACAGTAAAATGGAATAGTTTCAGTAAGAGCAACAGAGCCACTCCGATTAACCTCATGTGCTCAGACAGCATTGACAGATTTGTCCTTCTCACTTGTATATTCCCGCTGGGGAATCCTTAGCATCCTAACTGGGTTTTTTATTAGCAGTACCTTCTGTAATTCATCTGTGTTCCCTCCACACAAGCTCATGATACTTCTGGCCAACATAATTTTGAATTAAATTCACAGCTAAGCTTTTTCGGTTTTCTAAAACTGGTACCATTAATTACATGGAAAGTGCTAATTAATACTTGCTTTTAGGCTCTGAAAATGAAGTAATGAGGTGTTCAACTCCACTTCTCTCTACTCCAGAACCTTTCTGGAATTAATAATGCATTAGGTCCAATGACCTTAAACTCTTTTGAGTAACACTGAACCAGTGTGGAGCAAGTTGCTTCAAAGTGACTTTTAATTACAAGACCTGTGACATACACATTTACAGGCATACATACATACATACATACATATATAATACATATACATCTGAGAGTGACAGAGCACTGGAACAGGCTGCCCAGAGAGGTTGTGGAGTCTCCTTCACTGGAGACATTCAAAACCCGCCTGGATGCGTTCCTGCATGATGTACTCTAGGTGACCCTGCTCTGGCAGGGGGGGTGGACTAGATGATCTTTCGAGGTCCCTTCCAACCCCTTAGATTCTGTGATTCTGTGATTCTGTGATAATCACACTTGTATATATGTGTATCTATACATGTGTACGTGCATGCTGCATGTGCCTGCATAGTCTGTTTTCTTTATGTTGCTTGATTTCTTACATTACACACTTCCCGAAGGCAGAAATCTTGCCATTTGTCTGTATCGGTGGTGTAAAATATCTACCACTTTCTAATGCAAGATGCAGGTGATCCCCAAACCAATCTCCCTGAATGTCACCATCCTATAATCTATATGAGCTTTCCACAGGAGGCTAGCTGCAGAATTACATTTCAACAGAGCCTGAATTAGATGCAACTTTCTGTAATACTGAGGAATTTCATTTTTATTCACTTCGTAGCACTCTTCTGCCATTCACACTTCTTGAAAGAGGGTATAAAATGAAGCTATGATGGCATGATAGAGCATTATATTCCCTTCTTTAGATTAATGATACTCAGTATAAGACCACAGAGAATAAAGCCCTGAGCTGCAACATATGTGATATGTCTAGTTATAACGGGACCTGTTTTAGGGGGGTTACACCTGGTCTGAATTTGACTCAGTCTGAACTGCAACTAAGCCTTCATTTACTACACTACACCCATTTAACTAGAGATCTTTCAACGCAAGAAAAGCTTTCACTGAGAGTCAGCTTTGCATCTCACTTAGGCAGATCCCAATCAGAGTGATGATAATAAAATAGCAAAACACCTGTAATGTTCACATAATTAACACACTTTTTACCTCTGCATCCTATCGTAAAGAGCTTCTTGCAAAACATTGCTGCATGTGTTGTGTTCTGCCTGCTCTACCCTAAAGATGTCCTTTTTCAGATTCATTTCATTAAGCAGCATTTGATTGTGTCCTTTTACACAGATCTCATTGCATAAATACACAAACTTAAAACTTACAGTCTAAAAAAGAAATCAAAGGTAAGAATAAAGAGTTGGGTTTCAGTAAAAATGAGATAGAAATTGTCAGATGGGGTCTTCTGTTTTTTAGTGTCAGCAATCTGGGCATGGAGTTGAGCAAGGAAAAACGAAATCTGCTTATATGACAAAATTATTTTGAGCAGCATGGTAAAGAAGAGGTTATCTTTAGAGCCAAGTATGCTAAATGAATGAGCAATACTGATAGTAAGATGTGTATCAATACTTAAGAGGCGTCTGAGCTACTCATAAACTGATTCTAAATTAGCTGAGCCAACTCACGAGAGGCACTTGCTTGTCTCAATGCAGAATTCAAGGGAGAAACGAGAATTTGAACAACATAAAGTTATGGCAAAACCACGTTATAACAAACAGAACAGGAAACAGAACACAGAAAATCATGGAGCATTTGAATTGCTGGTTCTCTTTTGGAATATTATTGCATGTAGTAGAGGAAGAGTGTTTCAGACAGCACTGGCAGAAATGACAGTACAAGAACTGTCTAAAGAGCAGACTGAAAACAACCATTTGCCTCAGAAAGGAGATGAGTAAGAGGAGACAGAGTAAGTGTATATAAAATACTGAATAAAGAGGGAAGACTGAGAACATGAGGGCTCCCTGTCTTATGAGACATTCTGTTAAATTAAAAAATTGGATGATTTAAACCTGATAAAAGGATACTTTTTGCTTTTTTTTATACAGTGCATAATTAGACTGTTTGGCTCTGCTGGAGATACTTTCATGTTTCTCTGTCACAACCTTATATTTTCATTTGTATATCTTAACTCTGTTTTTATTTTTCTATTTGTTTTTCTCTTCGTGTTTGACAAGGAAAACTGGAGAAATTAATACATGGTCACTTGTCTCCACATATAAAGCAGTTCACAGGAGAGCACTAATTACACAACACTCTATGTAAGGAGTTTATGTGAGATGAGGAAATCATTGAGAATCCAATCCTTGCTTGCAGAAACACAGGCTCTTGTCTTCCTCGCTGATATTAATCCACTGCTGCCTAAGCTCACCCTACAAACTTGGCTATCTTTTTCTAGCATTCAGGGAAAGAATCCTTATCACCAATCGCTGATTCTCAAATCAACCCAGAGCAAACTGATGTGAGCCAGAACAACCAGGATCTGGCTGTAATTAACCACACTATGTTAATTGCTCCTTCCTGTTCTGACGACATCAGGGAAGCAGGGGCAGAGCCTGGGGAAAAACAAAAGTGGTGCTGTGCTTTCTCAGTTTCTTTCAAACGTTGGAGGAGATCCCAAAGGGCTCCCACGCTCGCATGAAACTGAATTTTAACATGTATGAGATGGCTAAGTTGTATTCACAGTTACATCTGCCTAGACCCAAAGAAAGGCTCTTGTAGTAGGTGGAACTACTCCTGATTTAAACACTTTGTAGCTGACAGGGAATTTGGCTCATTTTCTGAAAACTCACTTTGTAAATTTGGTATTGAAGGGCTGCTACGGGACCAGAAAAATACAGAGGTTCTGAATTTCAGATCCTATAGAACATGAAGTCCCAACCTCCTGTGCTTACTAAAGACCAGCTAATCTTTTGTAAAGGTTTTGAATCTGTACTCTGAATATCATGGGAAGTGATTACCCCCTCTACACTCACTCTAGGCCATGCTGCCTCTCAAAAAGAAGTGCTAGTGAAGTGCAAAGTCTAATAATTGTCACAGGTAGCAGATATAACATTAAGTACATCCTGACAAAAGATTAATAGCAGGGGTGCTGCACTGCAGGAATGAGGCAGGTAACCAAATGAGTAAATGTCAAATGAAGGATTATCCTCATTTGATGCTATTTCATACGCCTCCTTTCTGCATAATCTCTCCCAGCTGACGCCTAAACCAGGTGTTTTCAAATGCACAAAGTAGAAGCTCTACCTGGTGTGCTAAAGGAGATCCACTATTAGCTGTCAGCAGGAGCGACATCTCCTTTTCAAGTACTCAGCCAGCAGTCAGGACACAGTATTATGCTGCCAGCTGACAATGACAAAGCGCCCGCCAAGCCAAGCCCTATCTGGATTGTGCTAAACTATTATTATTTATTATTCAAACTGCAGTAGTACCCATGTCAAGGACCAGAGCCCTTCTGTGCTCTGCTCTGTAACAACACAGCCCACAACGTGGCTCCTTTCATTTGATTTCATCCTCAGCATCCCACTGTGCTCTCACAGAGGGCCCTGTGCTGAAAAGCTGTGTGAAGCGTGGGATGTGATCTTTTAGCTGGAGGATGCACTTTTTTTAGCCAGTGCAGAGACCAGTCAGGTCCTGGAGACACTTTCTTAATACAAGTAGCACCTCTGCAAGAACAGGTTAAGAGAGCACTGAGCTCTCAAAATCAAATGTGCCAGAACTCAACCTGCCCATACACTCATGTGCTCACTCATCAGCATTTAATTACATGACCAGGCACATAAGAAAACACAGTATTGCCCATGGGCCTTCCTTCCATCACATTCAAACCTTTGGTGAATCCATAATTACTGATGCCCTCTTGAGCTCCTCTCCTGTGCTCATCACTGTACGTTCCAAGTGCTTCACAAAACATGGATACTTTCAGCTGTGCTCTGAGGTGAAGGGGAAGGACTCTTGTTTTGCACAAGGATGTGAATTAAAGACAAACTAAGGTAGTAAGTGCCAGTCATTGTGGTTGCCCAATTTCAGACATGGAGACCAGATCTCCCACATTGGTTAACACGACACAGGGCATGAAATGTTCAGAAGAGCTGTAGGTAGCTTCAAGCCATGGCTGTGAGCAATTTGGCTCCTCTGTAGAAGAAGGAGTGTCAGGCTGGGCCTCCAGAAAAGAAACTATGTGAGTGTGGTGATCACTTCTGACTAGTTGAGTTTGCCCAGCATCAGGCTGGGACTGTGCTGCAGGAGCAGGGCACGCTCTCCAGGCAGCAAACAACCAGGTAAGAGGCTCCTTCCTCTTTCACAGCTTTGGGGGAGAGATGAGGAGGGTCCTGTGGCTCTGGCTGATCGGGAGGATGTTCAGCCTGAAGCAGGTAGGGGCCCTGCAAAAAAATACTGCACAAACCTGAAATTAAAGATGGTATCAAAGCACCATCACAAGGGGGCAGTACCTTCATTCTCCTTAATGACCAGTTTCTGCATGTTTTATTTTACAGCTTTTTCTCTCTTCTAGAGAAATCCTAGAGAATTATAGAATCATTTAGGTTGGAAAAAGAACTTTAAGATCATTTTGTCCAACCACAAACCTAAGACTGACAAGTCCACCACTAAACCATGTCCTTAGGCGTCACATCTACGCATCTTTTAAACACCTCCAGAGATGGTGACTCAGCCACTCCCCTGGGCAGTCTGTTCCAATGCTTGACAACCCTTTCAGAGAAGAAATTTTTCTTAATATCCAAGTTAAACCATCCCTGGTGCAACTTGAGGCCATTTCCTCTTGTCCTATGACTTATTACTTGGGAGAAGGGACCAACACCCACCTCACTTCAACCTCCTGTCAGGTAGTTGTAGAAAGCAATAAGGTCTGCCCCTCAGCCTCCTTTCTTCCAAACAACCCCAGTTCCCTCAGCTGCTCCTCGTAAGATGTGTTCTCTAGACCCTTCACCAGCTTTGTTGTGTTATATAAAAGGATTTTGTCCCAGCTTGCCTAACCTGGGCAGCTCCTGACCTGACTCCTGTCTCCTCTGAAGATGGCTTGCTTTTCCAATGCAGCTGAGGCTGTTATGCATGGGCAGACAGTTTAGCCTCCACAAGCTTCCTACAGAGGCACCAGATTAACCAGAACTGCAGCTGCAGGGGGAGGTCCTCCTTCCTCTCTGTGGGCTCTGGACTGGAACGTGCTGAACCCTTAGTCTATTTACACATGTTAATAGAAACCTCTGAAGGGCTTATCACTAGGCTGAATGGGACAATTTCTCCAGAATAGCAAAGGTGATACCTATAGCATCAAGGCAACATCCCTGGTAAATTTTAGCTTCTCAGTGAAAAGGTGGCAAGAGGTCTTTCAGTTTGTACAGAAAAGCCTCTTCTTCCCTAATTTCATTCTGATAAATAAATAATTTTGGTGATGCTTTTTGGAAATACTCAGCACTGGATAGGTATCTGCCATGGAAAATGCTGCTGAAGTGTAAACTCTTTTGAGTTAAAAGTGATTGGAAACAATATCTGAAGGTAGAAGGATTGTGTAGTATTAAGCATAGTTAATGCTACTGATGTTGCCTAGAACACTAATCCTTCCTGGGTCAAATTCCACCTCATGGCCTGTTGAACTGTATCATTTTGTTGCAGCAACTCCTATGAGATTTACCTGCAGGTTTCCAGAGGCTGGGATTTTACACTAGGAGAAGTTTCTTCTACACTTTGATCGCTGTTCCATCCAGGCTATTAAATGGGAAATGGGATGAACCTGCAGTTTGATTCAGTACAGGAGTTCTTGTGCTGAATGCATTATTTACAAGACAGTGAGTTGCAATAAATTAAGTTTTACAGATAGTCTTGTTGCTATTTAGTCTTGGAATGTATTAAAGCAATGAACTGTGGCTTGGATTTAATACCTTACGTCACTGTTTATTTTGGTGTAACTCTTTATAGACAGGTGCATATGGGAGAAGTTAAAAGGCATCAACAGAGGCGAGTTGCAAAGCTGGAAAAAGAGCTAGCTCTCTTCCATTCCCTCCTTCCCACAGGGAAGAATGGAAAGAGTAAAATAGGGGAAGACTTACTCCACTGTAGAGACTGTGCCAACTTTCATGCACTATTTGCTTTACCAAAGTTACAAGCAATGGAAAAGGAGGTTAGTAATTGAAGTGCCATCCCATCTGAACGACAGTGGGGATAGAGTACACCTCCACACAGTACATGACTTTAACAGATGTTGTCCAAAACTGCTGCCAGCTGTTGACATAAATCATATTCTACATTATGGAGCTTCGTAATTGGGGCTGTGGTTACACAGATTGCAGAGTTATACTGCAGAGCTATGATATCATACCTGTGAAATACTAAACAGCTATTCAAGTGCACCAGGGCTATGAAGCACAACTGTTTAAAACAAGCGCTTAAAAAAACCCAACAGCACTTATATTAATACCAAATATTTACAGTGCTGTCACTTTCAATGTCTGGCAGGCTTATGGTTTCTAACACACCAGTTGCACACCTCGTTTCTTCCAAAAGTGCAAATCCCCATAGCCAGTTCCTGAAATTGTAAGTGTGTCATTTTTGCTGGAGAGCCTTGCCAAAAGTGGGTCTTTTAGATCTCAAGAAATTCCTGTGGGGACTTGCTCCTTTACCTCATTGCAAATTGAAGGTGGAGGCTGCTTTTAAGCCAGGGACCAGCAGCACTCCTTGTTTCAGTGCAATAAATGCAAAAGCAATATATTCTGAGACTTTGGAGAGATGGGGGTTTTTTTGGAATACCAAAGGAGCTTTTTTGTTAACATACAGCAATGTCACAAATTCAAGAATGTTCTGCAGTTGCTTCTCCATTTTTTCTGTCGCTTCTCTTAATTTTCTTCCACTCCCTTTTGTTGACACTCTTGCTTTTGTTCCCTCTCCTTGTGCCCTGTTTGCTACCCTTTCCTCTACAACTTCTGCCACAGAAAGTCTAATCTTTCCATTTACAAACTAAACAATGAAAAAAACCTTGGGAGCCAAATACCAAGACGTTCTAGCCAAACATTTCAACTGAACATTACCACATGTCTGTGCTTTATTCTCTAATAATTGTAATGTAGCAACATTTCACTACCAATTCTATCTATGGCCAGAAGAACCCAAGTGATTTAAGTCACAAACCTATCCTAGAGCTTCTTGAAAACAGATTCCTGAGCACACATACACACACAGTTACTGCTGGTCAGATGGAGTATTACCTTGCACTGGACAATATGCCAAAAAGTTCCTTGTGGTTGCCTTTCTGAGCAATAAAAAGAAGTATTTTGTATTTAAATTAAGCTCCAGTGAACACACATTCTAGAAACTATAAAATACACATATTCACAGAACAAAACAGTTACTTAAAGATAAGAGTATACATTCACATTTGTGTGTGTGTGTGTATGACACATAAATGAGAATAAACGATATAGGTAGAAAATGCTACTCTTACCTTATTGCACTTGCAGATAAGTGGCCATAAGAACCACTGGCTGAGGAACTGCTACGAGAATTATTGAGAATTGTGACCAAGGAATTTGGAGATGTCCGTATCATGGTCTGAAGGTCAAAGCTGTGATCAGATAAGGGGGATATGGACAACGTACGCTTTCGGCTTGGTCTGGCTGACAATCTCGGACTCGGAAACCTGGCGCCTGTTATGTAAACACAAATAATTATCCACCAGGGTACTTAATCACATTTATTTGTTATCAGTGAGGTAGAGGGAGTCACAAGACACCAACATGTTGTGACAAGCCCACTCTCTCCACTTGTGATCTACTGGCTACGATTGAGGAAAATTAGGAAGAAAAATCCATCTTCCCGTGGCTTACCTCGGGGGAGCTCTGTTTATTAATGTGCAAGCAAAATGATAAATTGCTAAACAAAAGGAAAAGACTTTTATGAGTTACCCCTCTCATTTCTGGTGATTTATGAATCTGATGGCTTCTTAGACATTCACATCATTAATTCAACCATGAGCAATGAGACACTGGTTCAGATCTGGGCTTCCAGCGAACCCAACTCCGCACCACTTTAATACACACAGCCAAAGCTAAACTTGTAAAATACAGTGTAGAAATGAAGAGGCAGCTTTTCCTTTGTTGATCATAATTCTGCCTGGTTGATACTTGATGCAAAACTAAAAATCAGGACTGAAAAAACACTATAAAAGCCAGCTCTATCAGCAGAAGTCAAATTGACATTCACAGCACTGGACTGAGAAATAGCAGGCTTTATTCAAATTTGTACAGGATCCCATGATTTTCTTGTGCTGGAGTGTACAGGGGCCTACAGTTCCAAATTTTCTTACAACTAGAGATTAAGCTTTTCAAAGTAGCAAAGAGAAGGCCACCATACAGATACCATTTAAATAAACACATATTACATTTCTAAATTTTCTGTGCTGCTCTGAAAATCTCTGCCTCTTCTGGACCATTGTACCATGTCACCTCAGCTCTCTGCAGCCCTGATGGAAGGTACATCACCTTACATTTCTTCCCTTTATTTAATTATTTTCGATCTCAGCTGAAGTTGAGGAGAGAATTAGCTTCCCTACTGCGTACTGAACTATTTCCTTCAACTGTACTGCCACTTTTACCTTTTTAATCCCTTTAACCTGTAGTAAAGGACTGAGTCCTAACGATCTTGACAGCCAGGGTCATGCAGGTCTTGGGTTTGATGCCTATTTTACAGCTACTTCTCCCAGAGTCCCTGACATTCCCTGTAACTTGCTAATAATTCACAGCTGGCCACAAGCCTCCATTATAGGTTTGCCTTTCCTAACTCTTGCTCATGTCTTGGTGCCCAGGACCATTTTTCAGCAGGGTATTTAAGCTTACGTGCCTAACATTAACTAGGAGAAGAGCCCAACTGACTCCAATTAAGACTCACCTCAAGGATTAGAACCTGCCATCGTGATTTCCTTGCACACCTGAGTGGGCTGCTCTTCTTTCTGTGCATGCTATCCAAGATTTTAATCTGGTTTTAAAAGCTGCTATTGTATTGCTGCTGTGACTGTGAGATCAGACCTTTGTCTGTAGTCCTTCTCCTGATCTGTGCTTAGATTTGTCTCACCTAGCCAACATGGGTGTCAATTCTCTTTGGCACATACCTAATAGAGAGGTTTTTTCCTTCACGCTGTCTCCACAACAGGCCTTAGCCCATACTGCTTCAGTCTTTCAATGAATATTCATATTCTTGATTCATCATTATGAGCTTGCTATTGTACTGTGTCTGCTTGGTATTTTATTAGTGCTATGCTTCATGCCTTTCAAAGGCAGAGATCTTTTATTTGTGCTAAAATAAAAACCAACAATGATCAGCAGCTATAAGAAACTGCAACATATTTAACAAGGAAATCCAAGATACGTGCCATGGTGAAACAAAAATAGTAATACTTTGCACTTAAATCTTTCACCCACAACTCTCTTTGCAGACTGTTCAGCCAGCATGGATGAGAACAAGGTCTCTGAAGTCAGTGGTGGTAATGTCATTTGCATCAGCTGAGGATACAATTCCAGAGCTTTACAGGTGAATCAGCTCTGCTTTAGTGGTTTTGCCAAGGGGTAACTAAGTACAGGTGTTCCTGGTTAAACAGCAAGTGAAGGGAACAAGGAAGACCTGGTAGACACTGGCTAACCAGCAAACTGAGATGTTACTCAAGCACTGCTACCACAGTATCACGTGTTATTACTGGCCATCCAAATGGTGTGCTACACATGACAGCAGTTTGCGGTCATGCAAACATAATTATGAACCCTCTGTTTTCCTCAGACTGATGGGCACAGACCTCATTGTGCCAGCAAGAAGGCAGCAGAGATGCTCAGAGGTTACAAGCACATCTCCCTCCCTTTTGATAAGCAAGACCTAGTTAAATTCCTGTATTTCCAAGCGAGAGTCACCGTGTGCTACTGATGGCCATGTATGAACAGTTTCAAAAGTGATTTCCAGGAGAAACACTTCTGCAAAATTTCTTCCTATGGATCTGAAGTCCAGTTTTGAATCTGCACAACTCCAAATGAATTGCCACTTACTTGAGAAATCTATCACAAGCCTGCTAAACATAGACTGATCGCTACTGATGTTAACTAGAGAGGGGGTGCATCCATTTGCATCAAAAAGGTGGAGCAGTTAAGAACACCAGCACCTGAGCATCTCTCCTTTGAAGCCAGACTGGGCAATCAAAGCAGGAGATGACAGCTGTGTTTTGCTGCTTCTGCCATCAGGCACTGTTTATTTTCTGTGCACTTGTTGCTCCTCCAGCCCACATCTCCGAGAGGGCTGAACGAGCATTACTGACAACTGTTCAAAGCCCCTAGAATCTTGGAGAGAAGCATGGTCACCCTTGACAGATCACACAGGAGGGCAATTTATACTCCCTGTGGCACCCTGCAGGTTCTCAAAAGCTGCAACGACTTCTCCCCTCCCTCCCCCTTGCACTTTCTGGACTGAACCCTTGCCTAAGTCACGCTACAACTCTTGTAAGAGGCCCCTCTCCACCCATCACTCATTAAACCTCCACCTTGCCTGCCGGCTGTTGTCAGGTCACCCCTGTCCCTGCTCTGTGGGGGTTGCACCAGATCTGCAGCCAGCGATGGAGCAAGATGCCCCTTTGCTCTGTGAGGGGCAGAGTCCAGGCTTCAGCAACACCATGCAGCTATCCTGGGCTTCATCTTCTCCATCAGGCAGTGCCTCTTTCAGGCCCCACCTAGATCTGGGAATTCAGCTGTCCCCTCCATCTACCTGGGACAGGAAGAACCTTCTAAGGACCAAAAGTCTCCTGCAAAAAGGGAATGTGTCTGCTCCACAGTGGGAGCCAATAGGTGAGACTGGGCAAGAGCTCTCTATAGAGCCTGACCACGGGAGATGGGGATTCGCTTCAAGGGAGGCCACGACTTTCAAAACTGAAAATACAATTAAATGGAATTACAGTTTTTTCAGATCTCACGGTTTAATTAGGTTTCACATGCCTGAAAAGCCTTAAGTATGAGCTGACCACTCGTTATGCTGCAGGACGTTTGCTAAACCATTCATTTAGCATAACATCAGTCTCTGTTACTATAAAAAGGAATAGGTCACAATTTGTCAGCACCTCTGAATACCAAACCAAACTTTTCAGCCTGCCCAGGCATTTATTTTAAAAACAAACACTTCAATATTTATTTAGCAATTTGAGATGTTCATCTGCTCACAGTATCCTCCACCGAAGCATTCCATTCCCTGCTTGAGAATGCTTTAAAACCAAAAAATGCAGGAGCACTGATTCACTAAAAAACCATTTACCTTTGTGCAAGTGCTGAAAAAGACCCTTGAGCTTTGGCAAAGCATGCAAATGGAAGCTGACAGTGAAGATTTGTTTAGGAATGTCACCTTTTTGGACCAGACATTACAGTAATAAAAAGTCAGTAGTTGATAGTAAAGACTTGAGTGTGCCGACAAAAAATGCAGCAGGTGTCAGAAGCCAAGATCTTATTCCTGCGGTGGAGATCAATTCTAAAATAACAGATATCTATCTCCATCATAAATTTCAAAAATGGAATATGCCATCCAGCAAATTTGCCCATGAATTTGATTTCTGAGTTGAAGTTTTTAGCATTGCTTAATCATTTATAAGGCAATCTTCAGACATGTATCATTTATTCTATCCCTTTAAATCAAACTTCATCAAACCTTTTCTACTCCATCCCTTTAAATCAAACCTGTTTGAACCTGTCTGAGGCACTGGTTTTTGTTGAAGGCTGTGAGCATGGGAAGTTTCTTTTTTTTTTACATTAAAGCTACTTTTCTTTTTTTTTCTTGTCCTTCCGGTTTCTGCTCACAGATGTGCAAACTTTATTTTCACTTCATGAAAGTTTGTCATAAATTTTGTCTTGGTTTTCAAGATGGTAAATCTGTCATCAGTATGAGAAGAAAAGGAATGGATTTGTTACTCCACCCTCATTTTCCAACCGTGCCTGAAGATCAGAAAGCAAACCCAGTCTGAAGCTTCTCACATTGGTTTAACTCTTGAGGCTGGTGTTGCTCTCAGTGTCTCTAATGCCAAAAAGAGTAGGTCAGTGCTGAATACCCTTGAAAAAGAAAAACCTCCCATTCTGAGTGATCACAGGCAAAAGTTAATCAGAGTGAGGAAATTAAGGTGAATCTAGAAATCTCAGGGAACATACTTGTCTTCCACTGAACACCATTTAAAAGCAGAGTAGAACATACTCCCCAAGTGAAAAATGCAGGTATAAAATCTAAAAATTGATAATTTTTGGCATTATTTAAGTGCTTAAAAGACAATTTTGGCATCTTTACAGCCACAGCAAGGAATGTCAGTTGTTGCTACTGTGGTACTGTCAATACCTTCATAGTTACTTTGAAGGCCATGATCTAATGGTCTAATGGTCAGGAATATAATGGGATAAAGGCTGGACCTGATGGCCCTGGAGGTCCCTTCCAACCATAATGATTCTATGATTCTATGAAGTTATACTTAAAGGTAGCACATCTGACCATTTTAGATCAAGCAAGAAGATGAGAAGACTTGGTCAGGGGTTGTGGCCACCAAAACTGTAGAAAAGCTTTATGGTAGCAAAGAAAATTCTGCTCCACTTTTCATGCCACGGAGGACAGGATGAGCAAAAATGACAACCAAGTATACACAGTTTTGGCCTTATTCTTCCACAGTAAGTTAGATCATGGACAGTGAAATTCAGACCTTCAAGAAGTCTACTGGTCTTCAGGCAAGATTTAACTTTCTGATTAAGGCTTCTCCCACTCATGTCATTCCCATTTTGAAATCAGTTTTCCAGCACCACACAGGAAAACAAAGGGCCCAAAAGTGCACAAACTGCATGTAACGTGCTCTTGTGCCCAGTGCATGCTGGTGTTGGAATTCTTATTTGTACTACAGGAGAGGGTAGATACGCCAAATTACTGTGCTAGATGCCGTATAAACACACAATTAGGAGACAGCCTTGCTTCACAAAAGAACAATGTCTTGCTTGTATCTGTTTGGTTGTTGTGTGGAATAAATGAGCAGCCGCCTTTGAGCGAGTGGAACCAACCTGCTCAGAATTTGATAGCAGATAATGAGGGAAACAACCAAGCTCCCTTTGGTTTCCCTTGACAAGACTGGGCAAAGGCGAAAGAGTACTTTTAAGACCACCATACAAAATCTTAAGGAGAAAGATACAAATGGCATTGCTTTGCATTGATCACTGTACTTTGTTATTAAATGCAAACATGGGCTTTCTTACTGTTTTTTTTTTATAAAGTCTTAATATCAGCTTCCTGCTAATTGTTTTGTTCTTGTTTCTAATCTAAAATTCTGACAAAGAAGAAAGGCATTTTCTTTAGCATGATGAATGATAGGACATTCAGATTCCTACTTAATGACAATTAATTTACTGTATATCCATGCAAGTTAAGATAGTTTTAATTAGTTTTTACAAAGTAAAAGGGTAAATTCATACTCTATTTAGATAAAAGCAGCTACTGCCTGACTAAACACATTCTCATCAAATACAGAAGGTGAGCTGAGTGACCTTACTAGAATTCACTCTTATTTTAATTCTCTATTTACTGTTTAAAAATAACCCATTTGCATAATAGTGTTACGCATTTTTTGTCTTTGACTCTGAAATAGTCCCTAATTGAAAAGTTGCTGCTATAATGAATCTCAAATGTAGGATCTTGATTTTTTAAAACAAACACATAACAAATTAAAAGATCACATTTCAAACATCTCGTAGCTAAAGTTGGTGACAGCAAATATCCTTATCAGAGATAGAGTCTAGGTGTCTTTTGTGTATAGGCTGAAGTTATGGGCAAAGGTCAAAACATCTCCCCTTAAGTAAGAAGCGATAACATTCTTGGGATGCAACAGCCATAATTCTATGTAGATTACACCACACACAATCTCTACTAACACATGAAGGTCCTTTGGCAAATGCCATTATTGGTATGAGTACTTTTCTGGCATACATCTGGGTATCTATCTTCCTATAGGCTGAGTAGACCCATTCAACCAAATCTGCATCCAGGTATGTGATTTGGTACTGCTACCTGCATGCATGCAGAAACTCTCTCCCAACAGGAACCAAAAACATTGAAAGCATAAAATATCTCTGCTCGTTGCAGGGGGAGTTGGACCAGATGACTTTTAAAGATCCCTTCCAACCCAAATTATTCCATGATTCTATGATCCCTTTACTTAAGTCATGTCCGTTCATACAAGCTGAGATTTTGTCCTTGAAAGTGGAACATACCAACAGATTTACATTACCTGAACCATGCCTAGCAGAGTTTGCATTCTGCAAGGTATTATTAATATGCATCAAATGCATTAGCAGTGTACCTCATCTCTCCCTAATTCCTCTCAAAATCCAGGTCAGGAAGTATCATATTCTTAAACTTTCAAGTACTGAAGCCTGCACATTAATTTCTGGTTTAAGTCCAGACTACTTGTGTGGGTTTATTATGCTTCTGAAGTGGGTTCAAGGCACGTTGCACTACTGTAAGATCACTGTGCATGATGCCTGTGCAGTGAGACTGGTAACACAAACTGAATTTAAAAATCCTTCTCTATCAAGGTAACTGAATAAAAATAGTCTCCCTGCCCAGTTCCACAACTATCCATCTTGCCTGATTCTTGTAAAAATTGTTGGTCACTCAACTACTTCACGCTCCCAGGCATGTGTTCTGCAGGGGTAGCTATCTATATTCCCACGCGTTCCAGAAGCGAACCTCCCAACTCCCACAGTCCTTGGGATCAGCAGCCATGGCATGCAGCCAACAGCAGGGAAGAAGAAACTGCATGCTAGCAAAGATTTTAAAAAGCTGTGCGACAACAAGGTGGTCTAATGCTATTGCACTGCTCTGTACTACCAAGCAATAGTCAACAGTCACCACCTTTTCTTGTCACCACCTTTATTTGCCCTGTTGGAAGGAACCAAGTACATCCCAAAAAGCACGTAAGCATCTTACAACTAGAGAGGAGTGCTCTGCATAATCCCCTCTGGCTGATCAAAAGCAGCAGTAGTGAGCCATTTGGAATGGGGTGCTCTCTTTTCATCCTTCACCAGAGAAAGGGAAACAGATTAGAGGCCTGAAAGATCCTGAAGTGGGGACAGAAGGCTCTTAATATTAGGGAAAATTAAGTTAGGATCCTTGAGAATTCAGCAAACTGCTTTACTTCAGAAGTGGTCTCAAAGTCTATTGGTCTATGATATACAACTTGTAAGCATGGCTACCACTCTCTAAAAAGGAGGGGAGCATGCTCTCCTAACAGAAAAGCAGATGTAAACCTTTTATCACCAGAAAGCTCATGAGGGAAATGCTCACCCTAACGATGAAAGTGAGTTACTGATTGTGAATAGAAAAGGAGATTTTCAAAAGCATTCAAGCCCTGCTGGAAATAAAATTTATAACCTGTTTTCAGGAGCAGTTCTGTTTCTCTCCCTGCTTACTTTCAAAGTTTACTTTCAGACTTGACGTAACTCTTGTCCATTTGGCAATCAATGCTCTGGCCCTCTGGCCTCACGAGCAAGCTTATGTTGACTCCCACTTCTCCATCTGTGTGGAGGCCTTTTGGGACAGACCAGGAAAATAACCCACGTGGTTCCCTTTGTAGAACTGTCTCTATTTCTAAAAAACATCACTTACTATCCATGGCGTGGAGATACTCCATGTGAAGAGCACCAGCTCCAGCAGTGGCAGCTGAAGGGATGATGTCTGCGTAGGGGCTGCGCTGGCCGGCCAACAGAGCCATCTGATGATAATACTCAGCTGGACTCACGCCAGCGTGGGGAGCTGAAAACACAACATAAAAAGCACCATTAATGACGTAAGATAAACAAGAAGGAAAAGTTTTATCACACTGCTGGTTTCTCTCACTATTAAAACGGCTTGTTTATTTTTCAGTGTAATGCAAGGTCTGCAGTATGCCACGACCACTCAATATATTTCAGCCAATGATACTGCAAAGACACCATTCAATAAACAGCAAGGCATAAAATATTAATGAGCTCAGTGATCTCATATTTTTATATTTATTATTAAGTGACTCAAAAAGTGACAGGCTGACAGCAATGGAAACTAGTATGATTTATTTAGTCACATAAAAAAGCAGGAAAACCTTCCAAGAGCTTTATTCCCATTTACCTCATGCCTGGCCCAAAGGACTCTGTCTCTAAGGCAACAACTCGGCTGAACTTCCATAAGCATTCAAGTTTCTGGAGCCTCTGCTTAGAGGACCAGAAGATCTTCACTCGCAGTGGCAGTTTGTGTATAAGCTTAGGAGTAAACAAGGACAAAGCACGTTTTCAGGACAAATACTACTTGTCCATGAACACCACAGGGGCAGGTTTTTGGGAGGACAGACTGAAGTCAATGAACGTGGCCATCCCATCCTTCAAAGTTCATAGCTAAGTATACTTGACACATGAGCATGTTTGTAGAGTCAAAACCGTGGACTGGATAGGCTCTACATCCCACCCCTGAGGTTATGAGTGATACAGTTCTCTGATAATGACTTATCCTTTCTCTCCTGTAAAAATAATATGGGAGCTTTCTGTTCCCCTGCAGTTTTCAAGCACGCCATCAACTACTGCACAACTCTGGACAAACACAAAAATCCACATAATTTTGATATCATCTCATTTCAGCAGGCTTCAGATGGTACAGTTAGTAGAAGGTCATTTCATGGGCTTGTATGAGAAGTACTCATAAAATAAGCTGGACTCCACCTCCTTGATCCTGACCCTGACTTCCTGTGTGAGCTGAGGTAGAAGACTTCTTCTCTGCTCTCTACTTGTCCCACATGCAAAACAATTAAAATCTCCTTACACTCTGCTCACCAGAAGATGGTATGTAAGTTTGCCTAAAACACTTAGACAGATTATTTTTATATTCTGTCATATTATTTAAACATATCATATTATTTAATGAGGTTTTGCTTTGATCCAAGCAGCCGAATCTTGAATGGAAACAAAATTCTAAGCTAAAATTCTATGAAATACCAACTTAACCTGAATATTGTTGCTTACATGGCATTACTAAGGAGTATAATTTATGTTTACATTAGGGAATGGATCCTAAATGCAAACCTTACATGCAAAGAATCAACATTTACACTAAAAGGAGGTAAACATGGCATTGGAGTTTGGCGAAAAGTTTATTCATGAACAGACTCCTAAAGTGTATAATCTGTATTTTTACCAAAGAAAATGGAAGAATGTGCTTTTGATGTTTATATACAACACCATCAATCTCAGGCAAGGTTCAGAAAAATACAAGCAGATCAAACAGGAACAGGAATGGCATAAAAAATGAGCTGAGATAAATTAAAGGTTGTTGGTATCCTTTCCAAATTACAAATTGACTTCTCAGTTAAACACAACCTACTGCAGCCACCATCACTTTCGGTGAAACAGCAAGAAAAATATTCAGGCCAAATTTTAAAAGAGGAGTAACTCACACTGCATCACTGATTTTAGGAGTTTTACAGTAGTAGGCAACCATGGTATCTTTCCAGACACACTTAAAATACTTCCTGAGCTTTCTGACATAAGTGTCTGGGTTAACTAACAATAACATTGGCTGCAAACTTAGAAATGAACTGCTGCAGAAGACAGTGAGCACATAACTGCGTTACTCAGTGTTCCATATGCTGAGAAATGCTCTGGTGCTCTTTAAAAGATCATTCCTTACTACTTTCTTCAAACATCAAAAATTAGCCTATTAAATGATGTATTGCATGAAGGGTAAATGAAGGGTAAACAGGAAGGTCCACAGCCCTGAATCTTCTCTTGTTTATTCCTGGGGAGCTTCAGCTTTGCCCCTGCTTTTTTTACAAGGGGAGGCATTTGCTTCTGCATTGTGGGCACTGCTGAGCTTCATTTGGGCACTCTGCTCTACACACACCAACAACTCAGTCCTTGCCCCTGCCCGAAAACCTCGCTGTTACCCAGAGGAGTCCTTGGCCACCCCCAGCCCACCGATTCTGCTGGGTAAGGTGAAGTGACACAAGAGAAGACACTTCCATTGCTGCAGTGGCAGTCATTAATTACAGTTGGCACGACTTGTAGTGAACATGAAACTGCTCTTATGTTCCAGACTGTTTTGTCTCCTGGCCACCCCCAGATCTGTGAGTTGACAGACTGAGCCCAATAGTATTCTGACCTAATTATCTAACTGGCCTAAAGCAATTAGGGTAGCAAGAGAAATCTTGCTATGACTTTCCGGAGAACAATAACAAATTCCAAGTTTTCATAGTTCAAACACTATATGATTTAAGCCATGGTGTCCATTATGTTATCAGTACATTATGTACATGTACCTCTTTAAATCACAGGGGTTTTTTATTTGCATTCTAGCAGTGCCCAAGCCATGACTTGGACTATCTGACTCCAGGAACCCAAAAAAAGCATTTCATTGTATACCTGATTGATCACACAACAAACTATGGATTCCAAAGAATAAACTTAACAGCTTTTCAATTAGCATGTTGTTTGACTGAAGGATCTCCAATACCTCAATCAAGTTACTGTATTTTCCCGAGGTGCTGCACAACACCTGGGCTGTGGTAACTGGTCAAAGATGAGCTGTGAGCCTAGAAGAAGCATGAAGTAACATTTATTTGTTTAAAACCAAAAGAAAGAAGCTTAAGCTAGTAAGGTTAGCTTGTACTTATGAAAGGCTAAGGTTGTATATACAGTCAGTGATCAAAGCTCAGGGTTTCCTTAAGACAGAGCATACTCGACTGTGTTGTCCACCTGAGTGTCTTGTGCCATCTGAAAGCCCATGGGTATCCAAGGCACCTCCATGAGGCTGGCAGGTGTGAGGCAGATCTTAGAGGAGAAGACTGCCTTTCTGGGGCAGCAGCTGGAGTTGAGGCAAGGCATTTCACAGACCTGAACCTACACCAGGCACCTACGTTGTAGATAGATGAATTGTAGCACCACCATAGTTACGATGGAGCTCCAGACTCAGCTGGTAACATGCAAGTGTGTGGGAGAACTGAGTAATTCTCTAAGGCTTCACTGAGTCCACTACCAACAACTCACTGGGCTATCATGGCAAAACAGCACGCCGAGATCACAGAGAGGTTTCCATACTGTAGAGACCTAAATTTGGGTGCCAGAATCTGGAAACAAATTCTACCCTGAGACATCCTACAGTTTCATCCTAGAGTTTCATATCCACCACTGGCCTGGTGGATATGGCAAAGCACGTCTAGATCTCTGCCTTTCTGCAGTGTCAGCTGGGTGATGGGTCAGATCCTCAGTGTATCTCAGGCACCACTGTGTGTCTACATCTATGCAGGTGAATTCAGCTTTGTGTACCTGAGACCAAGAACGTACACAGGTTAATGTCATATGGCTGTGTGACAGGCAGTCTCCCTCCCTCCTTTCTTTGTATGTGCAGCTGGAGCATACATGAAATTCTGCAGGAAAATTTCTGAAGGAAAAGATAGTAAAGTGTTCTGCATATTAGCTTTTGTGAAGAGCCCAAATATAAGTCGCAAGAGTTCTCCCAATTTATGCCATTACATAGGCTCTATCATGTTTATCCTATATCAAAAGCTCCAAAGCTCCCTGAGTCAAAACACGTATTTCTGAGCATTCAAATTGTTCCTTCAATGTATTTTTTAATACTTTGCTTAAAATAAAAAGGGTAAAATTAGCAAGGATTCATACAACATCCGAAGTGCTGCAAGGAAAGCCCTATGTGCATGCCATATACCTTGACTGACAATAGGTCATTAAAATTTATTCTCATAAGAATATGTGCCCATAACTAATGGATTAACTGTAAAGGTATATGTTCTTATAAGCGAGGATTAATTAGTTATCCATTTGGATAGGGTGCACCGCTCATTTTTCAAATTCAGCTGAAAGCAGCTTAACTCTGTTTGGTAAGTTTCTGCATGCACTGGAAGATCTTTCTCATAGTTAAAATAATAGTTTAATTATCTTCACTACATATTTGTTTCAGAGTATGTTATATTTTAGCCCTCTTCAGCAAAAGCTACAATTTTGAAATGTCAAACTGCTTACTCGATTCTTGAAAACCCTACTGCTAACAAAAGTGACGTTTTGCAGCTCTGTTCATTGCTCACTTTTGCAAAATCCCCATTTGAACATATAGGAAACCTGCCAGAGACACGACAAGAGTGATCGCAGGAGCTCACTTCAACCCAAATAACCTGGAAAGCAATAGCCATGGGCATATATCAGGACCTAAAGCATCGATGTTTCAAGTATACTGCCCACCGTTTCTAGCAAAGGGGCCAGTCCCAATCATCAGCCACTTCTGCATCAGCATCATTTCATTTGGCGATATTGTTGGCAAATGGAAATAATTCTACATCATTTTAACAAAACTATTGACTAAATATAACAAGTCAGTGCATGCCTTACATGACTGAAAAATACTGTTTTAATTAACAAGTCTTCTGCAGCTGAAGAACTCAATGTCTGTACACTGATGTACACTCCTGTAGGACCTGGCTCAATTCAGGGGAGATACAGCAGATTCCTTGGGAGGTCAGAATCACACCATGGGTCAGTTCCACAAACAAAAGATACCACAAGACATACACCACCCTTCCAGCTTAAATTTTGAATGAGGCAAGGCTTTTCTTTTTTTTCCTTCTGCCTGAAGTTTCAACATTTGTGAGATGTACAAATGAGCCATGATCGGCTGATGAAGTATTGAAACATTTATGACATAATGAATATGTCTGACAAACCTGCTGAAGCTGCTTTGAACAAGGGGGAAAAATGTTGACAAGATTAATATAACTGGAGTTGATACACTGACAGAAAACAGGAAGCCTGTCTTAACCCACCGTCTGTTGGGCTGAGTCCACGGGCTGCCGAGATCATGGAGAGCGATGGGCTGCTGTGCAGGGACCTGATGTAGTCCATGTAGGGGTTAATGTATGGGTGAGGGGTGCTGAAGGGAGACTCTGATGTTGCAGCAGGATTTCGGTGCGGGGAAATTCTAAGGAACGGAAGCTCTGAGTATGTTGGGCTACTAGATAAGGCAGAAGGCCTGGAAGAAAAAAGAAAGAAAATCAAACAAAAACCAGCCAGGTTATCTACACAATAAAGAAAAATACTGTAAAGGTAACACATTCATTTCTTGAAGAATAACAACTAGGTTGCACACGTAGTAACTTCCACTAAAGTCAACTACCTGGAAAGAAAAAGGATAGGGAATGAACTCTTCTCTGTACACATTATTAGCAACGTTTCTCTGACCAATTTTAACCCAAGTTTCTATTTGGTTTAATCTTTCCATCCCTCAATACCCTTTCCCCAGCAGAACATCACTTTAGTGTGAAATATGCACGCTGCATTCCACATAGTAATTCCTGCTGCAATTTGGAAGACATACTGAGATGCTGAACCATTTACACCTTCAAAACCACGTGGTTATTGGAAGAAGAGATTTGAGAGCTACACTGGTGCCCACTCCCTTTATTTACCAGCTTACTCTTCCTTCAAGTGCCAGCTTGCACGTTCGGACAGAAGTCATTTCAGAAGACCCAGGCTTTGTAAGCCATTAAGACAACTGAGTCCTTCAGAGCTTTTTGTTGTTGGTGTTTCTTCCCATGAAAGATGCAGAAAACTTGGTGGCAAAGGAAGAAATATTGCTGCATATGTTTGTTTTTAGCATGGCACCAGAGACCTTTAACAAGGCCACATTAATTAACTGCCTCATTCTTGCAAGGGAGAGCTGCGGTGCCTTCTCAGGCTGTGTGTATGAAGCTGTGATGAACCAAGGCTGAAAGCTGAGTTCACAGCTGAGAAAAGATAAATAACCTGTCACAACCCTCCCCATCATCCCACCCTGTCAACGTGACAGCATCTGGGCTCTGTGTGGAGACCCTTCTCTCACAGCATCCCGTCTCGGAAGGCACTGAAAAAAGTCCAAATTTCATCAGAAGGGGTTGGAGTGCCTGCCCTTGCCAACCTGCCCTTTGGCAAAAGACAATGATTAAGCCTGTCATGCATTTGCTGTAGTCCAACTGGTTGACCTGAACGAAATGCCTTTTTGTCCCTGTTTTTCCAATTAATTTAGCATATATACAGCACAGACAGAGGCAGCAGCTGTGAGAGCAGTGAGGGCAGCCTGTTCCTTTGATGCTGCTGGCTTACAAAGAATAATAAAACAAGAAATGTATTTTTTTTCCTTTAACTTACACATACCGTGATCAATGGAGATAGCTGTTACCACCTAAAAGGCCAACAGAACACAATCTTACATAGGAGATAATTCTGCCCTGCCATCAGCTCAGAAATGTGTATGAGCTCAGAAATGTGAGTGTCTGAGTGGCAAAGATCAAAGTTATGCATTCCTAACACAACACCAGCTTTCCTGCCACGAAATCCAAGAGGGCTCATAAAATCTGGGGAATAAAGACTTTTCCTGTTGTTCTTTTCTCCCTTCTTTTCCCCTCCTTTTCCTTCCGTATTTGGCTTCTGTGCGTTTCATGCCCTCCAAAGGCTTTCTGCAAGGTAAGCCTGCTCAGCCTCCCCGTATGGAATTACCTCCAGCTCCAAAGTTTGTTGAGCTCCATCGTTGTGTGCTAGCAGCAGCTACCAGCAGTGCCATCAATCCTCTGGCACTTGAGCAGGTGACCCACACAAAGCTCAGCCACTCACTGCTACACCTTGACTGACAAATATGTAAAGGGTGAGTGTTAGGGCGATGGAGCAAAGCTTTTTACAGTAGTGACCAATGATAGGACAAGGGGCAATGGTTGCAAACTGGAGCATAGGAGGTTTCATGTGAATATCAGGAGAAACTTTTTCACTGTGAGAGTGCCAGAGCACTGGAACAGGCTGCCCAGAGAGGTTGTGGAGTCTCCTTCCCTGGAGACATTCAAACCCTGCCTGGATGCGTTCCTGTGTGATGGACTCTAGGTGACCCTGCTCTGGCAGGGGGGTTGGACTGGATGAGCTTTCGAGGTCCCTTCCAACCCCTAGGATTCTGTGATTCTGTGTATTTAAAACACACCGAAGAGCTGAAACCAGAAGCCATTTTCCACCACTGTGAAGCACAGGCATCTCCTTTCCTCAGAGCGCTTTTTCTCCGCATGGTTTTGAAGCACCTTTGTTTTATGGTGGAAGCTCAGCTTTGCTCTTGTTGGTCCTGTGAAACCCACCCAGCCATGAAGCATTTTCTATCTCGTGGTTCCCCGTCAGGCCGAGTGTGGAAGGCTGCAGCCTCAAAACTCACAGTGATGTAGGAAGCAAAAATACAACATCTGGAGTCCACATTACAGAGCCAATTTCCCATCCTGGCAGTGAGTAGTGCGGTAGTAAAGCAAATTTAATCCAGGAGTAACAAAGACACTAAGTGTGGATGTCATTTCACAAGTCATTTTTTTTCTAGCGTGATCTCAACTCGGAAAGACTCAGAAATCANCAAATCCAAATCCAAAGAGCATGAAGGCCACAGGAGCCCTGGCCCTATCTGCTGCCTATCGAACAGAAAACTGCTGAAAACCTTTAGCAAGGAGGCCGAAAGTCTGTATCAGCCTCAGTGACTCCCTCCCCAGCTGGCCAACAGCCAAGCAGTTGCCACAGGAGCAAGATGAAGAGCCAGGCTGTCAGCTTCTCTCTCCAGATCCAATGGGAGCCATTCAAGGACACAAAGACTCAACCACTTCTTCTCCTCCTCCTCAGCCCTGGTTCTTCCTCTCTCTGCACCTCTGAGCTCCTCAGTGTTCCAAGGGTGCTGGGGAAAGAACGCCAGCCTGGGTAACAGCAACTGGCAGCAGGTATTTAAGTTGTGTTATCAGAGGCAGAAATAAGGAGCTATCTGGACTCTTAATGTTTACTAACTTCTCTCCAGCATCTGATTTTAACGCGGTGCTAGCTTCCCTGCTCACTTCCAGCCTGTACTTTTATCACTCCTCTGTGTTTCCAGACCCTCCTTTCCCTACAGTCCCATTTTCCCTCCTGCCTCCATCTGCTCCCAGTTCCCACTGTCTGAGCTCTCCAGATTTATTTCAATGAACATCACACTTTCTTCCCTCCATTTCCCTCCATGATTAAATTTCACTGTGAACATCTTTCCAAAGTATTGTTTAACTCCCTCCTTCAAACTAAAATGTGACTTTCAGGAAGGGTGCAGCCAAACACACTTACTATGAGCTGCTGCTTTGCAACACCTTGGCATCCCAATAAAGAATGACTTCTGTCCTGTAAACAATAAACAGAACAAACCAGGAATGGCTCTGCAGAAGCTCACTCAGATGTGCATGGCAAGTCCACCCCCATTCTTCTTATTTCCCATGTACTTTGTTCCCAGCCGTGGCAAACTGTGTTCTGCCTTGGGTCTGAGGGTCCTTCGTGGGATAAAATGAGGCTTCAGCATGAGAAAAGGCAGGGACATTTTCAGTGACACTGTTTGAAACTTTACACCTGACCTGTAAACCACAGGAAAGCAGAACTTGCTCTGCATCCTCTTCTACACAGGGGTTTTCCTCCTCAATGACATACCTGGGACTACTAAGGCTTCCTTCAGACAGAGGGAGCAAAGCAGATACACGCTGTTTTCTGAATCAGGACTTTTGTGTCTACCCCCAGAGATCCTGCAAACACAAAGCCTATCATACTTTCAATACTTGAACCTGGATGTCTCCAGGTTTGGGGGTAAAAGAAATTTTTATCCTGGCACATGAGACTGATTGTAATATTTTCTCGGTAACCTTGATTACATCTACTCCTCTGGCGTAAGAGAGAAGCAGCAGAGAATGGGGCTGGCTGTGACAGCATCTCCTCCTTTCTGTCCAGACTGCTCTGTCCTCTCTGCTCATCGCTAAGGGGCCAAAATACCATGACACCCACAAAGCTTCTGTAGCTAACACAGGTCTCCTTCTCCCCACCCATCCCCAGCCTGCCAACCTCTCCCTGGCCCAACTCTGATGCTCTGCAGAATCCCAACTACTCAGCAGGGGAATGGTGCACACGTCCCAAGGCAGTGAGATCAGTGTAAGGTGTATTTATTTTTTCCTATCAGTCATGACACTTTTCTTGACAAATGTTGCAGAGGTGTCTGCACAGCCTTAAAAACTTACACGGTCACACCAGTTCAGGAGCTGGGAGCAGCATCAGATGTACAGCAAGTCACAAAACGCATAGAATCATAGAATCATTATGGTTGGAAGGGACCTCCAGGGTCATCAAGTCCAACCTTTATCCCATCATATTCCTAACCATTAGACCATCAGACCATGGCCTCAAGTGCCTCATCAACCCGTTCTTTGAACACCCCCAGGGACGGTGACTCCACCACCTCCCTGGGCAGCCCATTACAGTCCCCGACCACCCTCCCAGTAAAGAACTTCTTCCTAATCTCCAACCTAAACTTCCCCTGACGGGACTTGAGGCCATTTCCTCTCGTCCTGTCATCAGCAATTGGGGAGAAGAGACCAACACCAGCCTCACTACAACCTCCTTTTAGGTAGCTGTAGAGGGCAATAAGGTCTCCTCTCAGTCTCCTCTTCTCCAGGAAGTGGCATGAAGCCACTTCTTTTTTTAAATGCTTTTTCTGACCACTGCTGAGCCACAGGTGAGCTGTGTGTAACATTTCAGTCATTGCTCACAAAAACCGTGTGTCATTTTGGCTGGTGCTTACAGCTGCAACAGATGAACCCTGCACAAGAAGACTGACCAGCACCAGGTTTGGATTTCAGCCACCACAAGAACTGAACAAAGTGCAATTCCATTTTCAGCACGTGCAGCCCTTTCTTTAACCAGGGAAGAAAGATCATGGGAATCTGAGGGTTGATGCAGCAAGCATGAGCAAGTTACACCTACTCCACAACATGGTGTGCATGAACAGGTCATTACCTAACATTATCTTGGAAGGATCACACGTTTCTTCCATCAGCAGAAAGCAAGAGGTTGGGGGACTCACACCATATACTTTGGGTTGTTTTTTGTACCTAAGCATCAGCCAGTTTTACAATGAAGAAGATCAGATGCTCCAAATTCAAGTGGAAATCTCTTTCTTCTCTCCTTATCTCTTTCTTTGGCAGTAACAAAGCGGCTATCCCATGCAGGTGAAATACTGATGTCTGACCATGACCAGTGCTTGTTCACCAGCCTTCAGCCACCCTCTCTTCTCAGTGCCCTGCTGACAGGATTCAGGGGCACCACTTCCAGTCTCTGCCCGTGTCCCTGGTGTGGCAGGGCAAGGTGTGACAAGAGTCAGATTAGCTCCAGGCTCAGGCTAGAGAAGGCACAGAGTATTCCCTACCTTACTTCATTTTTCCCTTCTAATGTACAGCTTTTCTCCCACCTACATTCCTGAGCTGCTCCTGTGGCAGAACGCAGAAGGGAACAAGTGGGAATACACAACTTCCTTGAGTTCTTTACCTGCAAAAGACTGAAATATTTGGTGATTTTGAGCCTCTAAAAATGAAGACTGACAAAACATTAATGGGGTTTTATTTTCCAAGCTAATATACCTGTAAATGCTTAGAAATTTCTTAACAAGAACAGTGAACTCCAATTTCCCATTCTCTTTTTTCACCCTCTTCCCAACACAGTTGAATTATTCACGTGGGCCTAGTGAAGAGCCAGGCAGAGGACCAGCCCAAAGTACCATGAAACCATCCTAGGTGGACTCACACTTGTAACTGAAGAATGGTGGTTAGCACAGGAACTGAAGGAGGGGAGGGGGTGGGAAGAAAAGAGACCCAGTTCAGGGTGCTGGAGAGCAGCAATGGCCAGCTGCTCTACAAAGGGAGGCAAGCCAGGAGTCAAGGTTAACTCCAGCACAGGCCATGCACTCCATGCTACCAGATCTGAGCTGAATGACCAGAGCCAGGTGCTGGCAACAGGGTTCATCAGCAGTGTGAGACAAGGCAAAGTGACAAACCAGGTCTGGGGGAGCCAGGGGGGAGAGCAGTCAAGTGCAGAATGAGATAGGGCCAAAGACAGGCCAGGAGACACGCTACACCATGGCTCTGAGGGGTCCATCCAGGAGAACAGCTACCTACCATACAGGTCCTGAGCTCAGCCAGAAGCAGGACCAGAGATGGGCACTACCTGCAACACAGCTCAGGCAGGGCCTAAAGGCCCCAGGCTGAGCTTAAAAGGTGCTCCTGGGTGCATGGGGTGTGGGTGAAAGTCCCAGGTAAGGTTGTGCAAGGCAGTTATGGTCTTCTAGTGGCCTCAGGGTCCTCACATGGGGTTTCTTTGATTCCGAGTCCTTGAACTGCACTAAGCCCTGTTCTTGCATCTCTTGTGATTGTGAATAACACCATGGGCCCTGGGGCATACCATGACCCCCACACTTGTCAGAACACTCTTCAATAGCAATGTTTTCTGGAAGCAGATGTAAAACCACTCAGGGCAGCCACAAAGGTCGGTGTCACGGGAAAACCGGAATGAAAATTGAGGTTGGTTTGGTGTTAGAGAAGTCATCTGTCAGAAATTGTTTCCAAAAGGCTTTAAGCTGTGCTTGGGCAAAAAGTCTTCTAAGCACAACCTCTTTAGAAAAAAAAGAAAGAAAGAAAGAAAAATCACACCGATTTAAGCATTTCCTGATTTTAAAGGAAACTATAACTCCAGAACTGGAAATTTTAATGCCAAGCTTTGCCCTGATACATTTTTAAATGGCTCTTTTATGAATCTGTTGAAAAATACGTTTATATTGAAAACAGCAAGTGATCCTTAACTATAACATTGTAAATACGACACTGAGCTGAGGTTACAGATGGAACAATGATCTATCTCACAGAACAAAGCTTGTCAACGAAGTGGGATGAAATATTGTAACATAACCTAATTTATTATTGCCTTTTCATCCATCTTGTTATATTACGAAAGTGTCAAAGTTCAAACCTCGATATTTAATCATTTAACAGTACGTTATTCAATTCTGGAGCAAGCATTGATGGCCTAGCTCTCATACCAATGACATCCACGCTGTTTTTCTGATACCTGTTCAATTCAGCCCTGCCTGGAGAATAGAAAAATGTTAAACTCATTAAACTGCCTATGATCCTTTTCTTTCTTTTTTTTTTCTGCAATAATCTTCTGATGGCTGCCCCCAAAACATTAACACTTCTATTTCTAGTATATCCTGGAAGATGAACAAACAACAAAGACTTTCTTGTTCTGTAGTGACTCCTATTTTAAAGCACATGGCTCAATCCCTTTGGTTATCTCTCTCATGTTAAATGAGTATGGTTTGTTTAATGCCATAGTTGCTTGTACAGTGACCCTGCAGTCAACAGCTGGTTAATACAAGGTTTTTATATTAAGAAACATGAGCTCTAAGAAAGTAAAGCCTGATCCTGAAAATACAAGTGAGAAAAATTCTAATTGTTGTGATTAGCCCAAATGATCAAGCTACTCCTCACTGTTACCAACTCCATACATGGTTGCAGGTGCTCAATACATCAGGCTCAGGCAGCTGACTATACACCTCAATGATACAGAAAAATTAAGTCAAGTAATCACCCTGCTTCTCTCAAAATATTTAGTTGCTACATAGGGTTCAACCCTATATAATTGGCAATCGTTGGGAAACTGTCCACTGAATTTCATTGATAAGATCCTTAAGTGATCACAGGCATGACTTTGATAAACACAAAGTGCTGACCCAATCCTGCTCTCCCCAGAAGCCACCAGTAAAGCTTTCACTGGCTTCAATGCAAGGAGTGCGAGGCCAGCACCGAGTATTTTTAAAATGCAATTCCATGGTCCCTTTTCTCTTTGCACTTCTAATTGAGTTTGTAAACAATCAAACCCATAAATACATAATATGGGAAGTCAATAATAGCATCTTTTAATATTTTCTTTTTCAGAAATTGTGTCTTAAAACAGGTGGCCCTTTCCCCTAAAGCCACTCACTGCCTCAAAGCTGCTGCATTGCACTCTTGGACTTAGGGAAACCAAGCGAATTATTCTGAACATTTAAAAAATTAAGAGTTAATTGAATATGTGGAAATGCCACAGCACACTTCATGTCAAAGAGCTCAAGTGCTACAAAAAGGTAAGCACTGTGACCTGCATTGTCTTAGTGGTGCAAAAGAAGAGGGAGAACAAGAAACATGCTTAAATCCTAATATGAGAAGAACCTTGATTTCCTATATCCTTGCTGTATTTCAACACCCAGTCAATATCTTGCTCACTTTTCCACCAAAATTCACACTGGAACTGTAGTCAATAGGGGGAATTAAGTTACAAAATTGGATTTGGTACAACCTTCCATTCAGTAGATATATGTACAAATAAATCATGAATGGGTCAGTGCTTACGCAGTTTAAGTGCAAGAGGAGCTAGAACAGGTTTTAAGGTACATGAGCTCTGGTTTGGTTTCCATCACTTATCTGCTTGGACAAGTTTGTTGCCTTCCAGATCTGCTGCTTCCCCATCTGTAAAACTGTTGTAAAAAGTATTTGGTATCTACAATGGAAAATCAGACCAAGAGATATTATTTTCTTATATTTAATATTTTCTCATTGAGGCAAGGACAATGCCTTACAAAAAGTGTGCAGTTCTGAAATGTGAATTTCTAAAATACACAAAATACACACACCTTGAGTTAGAACAAAATGTTTCTCACTCATAAAGTTAAAAGGTATTGTTGCAGAAAAAAACCAAAAAAAGACACAAATGACTGCACAGAGATGTGCATGGTGCTGGAAATCATGCACAGCAATTAGCTGATGACCCACAGCAAAAGAATATTACTCTGGTTCCCCTTTCCTTCTTTGGGAAGTGTTAACATTATGCAGTTACAGTTAAAAATTGGCTACATTAATCAAGGCACCAAGTCCTTCATCAGTGACTGTATTCCTATTTTTCAGCTGATGACTGCCTGAACGCAGACCCAGCTTTTCTACGTGCACCCTCCACTACTTGTAATACTTCATAAATAACCCAGCCACCAGCTTGTGGATTCCCTCCAGAAGAGTTTACGCTGTAAAAAGCAATGAATATTCATTCCATTATTTACATTTTGCCTACATAAGGTCAGCTGTAACACTGGTGACCTTCAGCCCCCAGTTACAGCTACATTGACTACAGTGAGCAGCTGCTGCTTCAGGTGACACCGAGTCAAGGTGTATTCATTTCATTACACAGGACTTGACTTGGAGACTTGACATGTGCTCCTTAAATGTGTATGCAGACACAGGTTTGACTGATTTTTACTTTTTTTCCTTTATGAAAAATGCAAATGAAACCCTGCACTCCCTCCCAGTATTTCTCCAAGACAAGCCCAGGCTTGGTTCTCCACACACAGAACGGTAATCTCCCCATAACAACCTGCTTCTCCTTTTCCTCTTCCTTCCATCCTGCCACCAACCACTGAAACTACCTCCTGACACCCCTCTCAAACACTGCCCGCTTGGCTTTGCATCCAGAGCATCCCAGCTCGCCTCTCCTTCCTCCAAATCCTTCTCAGGACTGCTGCAAAGAAATTGGTAACTAGGGAAGCAGTACATGGATTTACTTGGCAATTTCTTTGCTTGTGCAAACAAAGGCTGCTAACATACAAATTACCACTACTCCCTCCAGATTCCACTTGCCATTTAGGCTTCCAGTGGACATCCTCTTGCAAATTTTGTGGCAGTTGTGTATGCTTTTACTGCCCTTAAGTACCCAGCTGGTGCCCCCCCTCCCAGCACAGGCAACACATCTCTGCCTCTGACCACTTCAGTGCCCAGTTTCAGAGCTGCCAGACTGTAAATGGGACAAAGGCTCATTGTCTGACCCCGTGGAGGGACAAGGGATAATCTCCAGGGCAAGGAAAACAGCTGGGGCTGGTAACACTGGTAACCCCAGAGGCTGTCAGGCAACTCACCAGAGTCCGTTTGCCAAAGCGGTCCCACCATGAGCTCCTCCTGGCAGAGCTCCTGTATTTGTTGCACAACACTCAGCAGAGCTCTGATCCTGCACAGAGCTGTTGGATGCTGCAGCACCGTGAACGATAAATAAAAGTAATGCTAACAAGATACACTGTGATTTCACAGAAACATTGAGGATGGAAGAAACCTTCAAGATCATCCACTCCAACCCCTACCTCCATCCCCACTCACCCACAGCACCCAGCACCACATCCAGACGCCTCTTGAACACCTCCAGGATGGTGACTCCACCACCTCCCTGGGAAACCCATTCCAACACCCAATCACCCTTCCAGTGAAGAATTTTTTCCTGATGCCCAACTCCCACAACTTCTGCAAGAGCCTTACCAAGGCATCACCTTACTTTGTCCAGTTCACACTGACTTCTGCAAACCCCAAGGAGGGTAAGACCCTGTACCTGCAGAGCACAGCCTGATCTCAGTGCTGGTAACTTTCTCCTTCCCTGTCTTTAGCTGGTTCCAAGTCTATTGACTTGTGGTCATTAATGTATTGAGGATAATGTATCAATGCCACATTTGATGCAGAATTCATCATCATTCATTGAATATAAAACAGATGCACAGGACAAGCAAATGTTATTTGAATAAGCCTTGAAAAACTGTTGCTACATATCAGAGAGACTGCCATGGATCTCCACATACCATCCCCTGTTCAAACCATGCTGTAGCACAAAGCACAGTGGGAAAATCTTAAAGGTCTAGAGCACACTCATCTGTTGTTATTAATAACAGACTGGACAGTGAAATTACATTCCTACAGCAAACTTCTCTGCTCTGCGATCCTCTTTTGATGCTCTAGATGTGGTCTCATTTGCTATTCAAATGTTATCCTCTTCCCAGTTACAGGCAGGGACTGCCATCTCTGGAAGTGTTTAAGCACAGCGGCACCACCGTATGTATACAGGGGCATACAGAAACCCTGGCAGCATTCATGTACCCCTTTCTTCCTTCCTTCCCTTTCCCCTCCGTCTCCTCCTGCGAAAGAGTGGGTCAAAGGAGTGTCAGAAGCTTTCTCACACTCAATGCTGTTAAGTCAGCTAATTGAATAAACATTTGTTTAACATTTGCTCCTATTTCACTAATGCACTGTGAGAATGAGAAGAATTTTATTCCCCTTCTCCCCCATCCTCCCCCTTCCTCGGGAGTGCCACTAGCTGTTATCGCAGTGACTAATGTGCTGTATGTGGCCATTATAGTCTTCAACTCTGAAATTACACCCAGGATGAACGATAGGCTCTGCCTGTATGCTGATTGGAGTTGGATGATGATTGATTAAAAGAAAGTCAGACTACGTAGCCATGCAAAAAGAACAGCACTAAGCCGCAAGCTTAAACAGTAAAGAGCATTTCACCAGTGGCTTCAGAGCTATTAGATGTTTTCATACCAACAGCATTTCTCACATCCAGGTTTGCACATTTTATCTTCATTCTTTCAAATCCTGAAATTGCTTGGATAAGAGGGTTTTATATATATATTTATACACATTTCTAAGAGTAGCCTGAACTTTTAGGGGAAATTGAAGAGGCTTTGTGTCAAGTACAGCTAAATCCAGCCTTCCTGTATCAAACCCCTGCTAGAAAATTACTGTGCAGATGATAAGGCTGAAAGATATAATAAAAAGTGACTCTACTCAATTTACACTGCAATATTGGTATGACTGAATATTTTTCATTCAGGTGACTGATAAAATCACTAAACTGTATTGCAGATAAATAAAGGAGGCTTCTGTCAAGAATAAACACCATTAATCATGAAGTCTCACCCTCTGAGTGGCTCTGCTATGCAACTGCACAAACGCACCATCACAAGTGGCATGCGACCCAGTGCCTCCTTTCTTCCCCTGGCTCCCTGGTGATGCTGTCTCCTTAGGAAACTTTTTTTCTTTTTTTTTCTTCCCACTGCCTTTACAACATTTGGAAGTCCTGCAATATCTCTTCCATTTGAGTTTATGCGCGACTGCGACTGAAATCTAAGTTTCAGCTAAAAATTGATCCCGTGAGACAAAGTGAACCAAGGCAGTGTAGCCACGTTGTTGTAAATCCAGCATCACACCAAGAAGTCTGTATTTAAACTGGTGATTACTGGTTGTAATTCTAAAGCTGAAACAAGCAGGAAAATTTTATCAACTCCTCCAAGCCCCTTTACTCCTAGAACCACATTTTCTTTTGAGTTTTATTACTTAATTTGCTATTTTCAGATAGGTGCTGAGTTTCTCCTTGAACATGAAAATATGTCATTTCTACCTGAGCAGAACTGATGGGTCTTCTTCCAAAAAGCAACTTACACACCAAAACTGGACATGTGCTGAAAGCAACTTCTCCAGCAAAAGCACAGTCACACAAAAAGAAAACCAGACAACTTAGATAACCTTTTTGTAACCTGTTTTAGAGCAAGTGATGATTCAATAGTGGCCATGTTATTAAGCTGGAATGAAGCAGTGCCCTACACACTAATGAGGTTAAAAAATGTAGTTAGGTCTTCATGTTAAAGGCACTTAGCAAGCAGTTTGCTTGGCAAAGACCAACTGTGTGTTGGAGCAGAGGACTAATCACACAGGCAGGAATCAAATCGACTGGAAGAATTAGGAGACTTGCGGCCCCGAGGAATGTAATTCATGCAGAAAAGCAGTTGTCAGATCCAGGACAGGGAACTGTGTGGGAAGAAAGCAAAATAAACAGCTCAACAAAGAAAACAAAGACGCTCAAATAGTGGCTTTTCTAATGCTTGAGTACACTGAAACTTCAGTGGGTGCATATGACAAAAACCTCATCAAAGACGACCTCTATCCAAGCAATACACCAAAACCACTCAGAAAATGCCCGAAGGTCTTCAAAAAATAGCCCTGAAGTCACTATGCACAACAGAGAAAGTGCACAGACATACGTGTGTGTATGACTGGGAGAAGAAGAAAAACATCCAAGCGGTACAAAGCTGAGAGAGCTGAAATGGTTTCTGCAATTACTCCCAATTCCTCTCTCTACCACTCACGGATCAGAAGCGGTCGGAGCCTGAATGCAAGGAGCTCCCCTGCCCACGGGCAGCAATATTCTCAGTGGAAAAATGGCATTGCTAATTGGGATCCACCCCCATGCCATGAGGACCGGTTACTGCCTCTACCAGGGGTTACCTGACCAGAAAGAAAAGCTTGAGGCTGGTCCCAGATCTCAAGAAAACTCACATGGTATTCACAGGAACTCTTTCTTGTCATGGGTACGCCCTGTGACAATAAAAATCAAACTCTGAAATCAACCAAAATATGAATTTCAGAGATACTCTGTTCTCTCAAAAACCAGTATTTTCAACTAATGGCTTTTTGCTCCCATAATTCAATGTTTTTAAATTTTTAGAGAATGAAGCTTTTAGCACTTTTAGTACTTAAGTGCCTCTTCTTATTTCATTCATTCCCTAATGATTTTTCTAAGCCCTCCCTCCCTTGCACTCCAGAAGGCCGTGCTCACTATTGTTTCAGCAAATTTCACCTCCTCTTCTTCCCTTAACTCCTTCCTCTCACTAAGGCAGGCAGTCCTTCTGGCAAAGCACCCAAAAAGCTGCCCACGTGATTTTAAATGAACACTCTCCTCAGGATCTGTTATGTGATGCCAAGAACCACTCTTCTTCCAAATTCAAAACCAAAGCAAAACAAACCCCCAGCTTTCATTTCCAGTGCCTACAGTAATTCACATCCACAATATCACAAAACGAGATTTGGGGGGACAGAGGAAGCTTTTCTCCAATTCCAATTTTCTATATAAAATCTTAACTGTTTAAAACCAAAAGCAAGTTGGCAACAACAAAAGACAAATTCAGTGACTGAATGTCTCTGCTGCTGCCCTTGCTCATAAATTTGGTTGTGAAGGGGAACATTTGACTAAAATTCTAACTTTAAAGGATGACAATCCTGACAGAAACAGTGATGTGAAGGTTCAGCATTAATCATTTCTGTTGAGGTATGGCTGGATTTCCTTCACATCTCTGTACTAACATTAGCAGACAGGCCAGAATTGATATTCACATGGATTAGTGACTATTACTGAACAGAGAGTACCAGCTACAATTTCTCATCTAACACTACTACTTGCAGCAGAAAAAAAAATAATTATACAGATGTACAGAAATTTCTGTATCAAATTTTATGCATATGCTTTTCTGTATAAACACAGATTGTTTTCTCCCCCCCTCCACCAAAACAAATCCTTGATTTGGGGAAGAATAAGCCATTTTGAGAGTGCACCTCAGTGACAGGACCAGATGGACAATGCACAACACAACACCTGCTGAGCTTTTCCCATCCTCCAAGCACCACCACAATAGCAGGCAAGCCACGGATCAGCACCAACATCCATGAAGGCAGCAGGATTCACTCATATATGAAACACAACTTCTATCAAAGGTGAATGCTACCAAGTTAGGAGAGAAAGATATTCTGCTAACCATCACTTCTCTTATCTTTTTAGACAGTATCGAAGGCCCAGGTGTGGGAGCTGGCTGGGGTGCAACCAAACCAGAATGGGAAAACACTCAGTTCTCACCTTGGGCTAAGAAGTTTTGTCTCAGCCAGGCCAGCTTCTTTATTTGATGCTGCAGGGACCAAAAGCCACCGTGGTGCTATGTAACCTGCACCACAAGTCCATTCTCACACATGGTGAATATATAATGGCTAAACACCAGAGCCATCAGAAAAAAAAAAGAGATAAAGGCTTCACACTGATGTTCTTGCTCTATTTGTGTGCCAAACTGGTGTTAAAAAAGCATTTCTTGGGCAAAGCTGTAACTTTGAGAAACGTCAAGAAGGTGGGTACACCACTCCTAATGCAGCTGTAGGGGAAGTATGTGAAAAACAAGCACCAAGTGTAAAGCAAATGAATGTTCTGGCTGCACATTTTTTTAGAGAATTAGTAAATTCAGTTGGAAGTCTTTGAGGTAAGTGCACTATCTATATGATGGAAGCATCAGTAGTTCCCTAAACAGAGCAGGTAGCCAGGCGTGCAGATGGAAACCCTAAGGGAAACAAACTGGCCAACTCGGGACACACCTGCACCAGCAGGACAACCTGGGCATTGCTCCCTCAGCACCTCTGCAATTCAATCTCATCACAGGAGTAGAAACACAGTTCCCAGAAAAGGTGTCAGGATGGAAGCCGGATGTCTGAGGAACAAGGAGAGCAAACCAGAGAGGCAGCTACACAAGCCGTCTTGGCACTGTCTTGATGATGTACACTGATAGTGATCTTCCAGGGTGAAGCAGAGAACACCTGATTGCCCCTGGTCATCCAGCTCCTGCCCTCCCAGTCAGATCTGTCTACAATGTTGTTAAATGGGGCTATTTGCGTTGGTGGCCTCTATAAACTGGACTAGGCTATCAATCTTCTCTTCCACAGGCCAGTGGAAAAGGCATGATAAATCTAGGCTGAATTTCAACAGTAGATCCAGGACTGAAAGATGTGTATCTTTAAAGAGATAGCCCCTTAAATCTGATATGTTTAGAAATTCTCCCTTGTGTGAAATACTCCCTAATTTTCTGCTGATCCTTAACACCAATGGTCACAGCCCCTCATAAATAATGGTTTCAAGAAGACGATAGGTCAGTTCATTCCTTCAGAAGCTTTGTATTCCTGGCTCATGGGCTTCAGGATGTTTTCCCTGTGTCTAATCTCTGTGGGGTCTCCAGAAAATTATCAACACTCCTATAAAGTTGAGTATGAGCACAGTCATAACCTGTTGTAGGTTCAGACCTACGCATCCAGTGCTGGCAGGGACTAAGCAATACATTCTTGCCTGGTCTTTAATGGCAACTTCACAGGGCCCAGCTTCAATGAGAAGCTTCTTCTAAAGTAAGGTCCCAAATTGTTCCTTGGTCATGTAAAGCATCTTAAGAGCAAAAATCAAACAGTATAACATTTTTCTTTAAATTGTTTCCTCTATTAATTGATAACAGTCACAAATGTTGGCCCAGCCTGACCTGAGGCACACAGATAAAACATTCACTGACCACACTCCTTTGGGTCTTGTCTTTTCTTCCCCTAGCATCATATAATAGGAGATATGCAAGGGACAGCTAGTTAGTCTCCACCATCTCAGAAGCACAGCTGACACCAGCTCAAAAGCCTACTTTGTGTTACAAAAATATACAAATATAGACATATACATATATATACACACATATAAAAAATATAGTGGGTTGAGTAAGGGGTGACAAAAAGGGAAGCAAGGTGTTATTTAACTTCTGTTTTTAATTCCTTTGGGAAAGAAAAGTCTGAACTAAATTCAATCCATACTCCAAGATTATAGGACCTGATGTCTTTGCTGGGGGAGGAGAGTGTCTAAGTCAGGGAAAGACTGTGTGAGGGTATGATGAAGGTGCCCTGTGCTCCTGTACTGCAGATGTACTCATTGCTCACATTTATTCTAGTTCATACCTACTCTCACTTCAGGGACTTCCAATTCACAACCCAGAGGCAAAAAAAGAGGGAAAGGGAAAGGGAGAGGGAAAGGGAGAGGGAGAGGGAGAGGGAGAGGGAGA